>CM035429.1:157858166-158458166 GCA_020310875.1 Ceratopteris richardii | reverse complement strand
GATACCATTTCAAAGTTCAGAGGGATCTTTGCATTCATTTGAAATAAAGCTTAGATTGCCCAACAATGAAACAGAAACTATTTTAGTGAATAATCATTGGACCTTGGCTAATCTAAGAGAACACTTGATGATTATGGGGTTTGAAGGAATAACACAATCCAAATTCAAAATTCAAGGACATAAGGTGAGAAATGTTTCATGCTTTTGTTAAAGTAATCTTTTCATTATTGTTTATTTTACTTTAATGACTTCATATTCTTGCAAATTGATTACAAGTGGGCAGAAGAATGGAATACAAAATGAAAGTCCCTGTAGATTGGAGCAAAGATGGAACAGAACTCTCATTGTCATAGTTCTTTTGCAACCTGATAATGTCACTTCTTGGGCCCTAGTCATTGTATCTCATGATTTTTGCACTTTCAAGAACCTTGTAAAAAGTAGGACAATTGATTCATGTTAGATATTGTATATACCTTGTTCTCTGTAATGGTAATTTCAAAACTTTTGGAATGTCAAAAATTCTGTTCACTTCTTTGAATTGTGGTTGCTCATGTTTTTTCTGTGCATTATTTTGTCATCAGAAACACATTTTTTGAATTTGCACTTTTTTCTATACTTTTAAAAGTGGGCCCAGTCAGTTTAAAAACTTGAAACTGCTATAAAAATGGTTCTATGTGCTCATTTCTCGCATTTGCACTCTCAAAGAGCTAGAAAGTACAGACTACAAGCCTCTAGAATTCTCACGCGCAAGCAATGGCTACTAGCACTTCCACTCCCATGAAATCTCCTCGAGATCTATTCATGGAGTTTTTAGATACTACAGACTACAATGGTCGTACGGATTTGTATGACCTAGTCTGTAGAGTCCCTAATCTTGAAGGGACAATAGCCATGAACTCCGATGTGATCGATGAGATCACAGATTTTATGGAATTCTATATATTAAGATATGCCATAGATATTCCAGCATATGAGTGTAAATGGGTCCCCTGTGACCTGCTTTTCTACATTCATAAAGGAGATGAGGCATTTGCAAAGCGCTTAAATTGTTTCATGGCTATTGCTGAGGCTTCAAGGCACCTGTTAGATGACACAGTGCCCTTAATTAAACAATTAAATAAGAAAAGGAAAATGGGAAGAAAATATCTTTCCTACGTAGCAACAACCATCTTTTTTGTCAATGAGGAGCCCGAACCTTCACCCATGGACCTACCCCATCTTGTTACTGGGGGTTTTGTAGATGAAAAGAAGGAACCCCAGACCGAAGCTCTCAACTAATTAGAAGAGAGTCAAAAATTTTCCAGAGAATTTCCTCAAGGAGTAGTGGACAAATTAAAGGAAGCAAGTACACAGAACAATCCACCCTCCAACTTAGACCCCATGGAACCCACTCTACCAGAGGTGGAGATGGAAATGTTTTCAGTTGTACTTGTCAACGGGGAGGAATTTTTATTCCTGCATGATATTGAGAAGGCATTCCGTCTACGCCTCGACAAATGCCTTAGTATTTTCTGCTCAACCTCGGATGTCCCCATGGACAACACTTCTGACATTATCGAAAAGGCAACAGTTCCACTTGGTGTTTCAATTGCGGACACCATTGCATTTGTGTGTGAAGAGATTTTGAGCCATGCCAACCAAGATGCCACAGAAGAAGATCTGGCTACAGCAAGGGAAAGAATTTTGGAGAAGAAGATTCCAACATCCCCTGTTGTGGAGCAAAGTGGCATGGCCCATTCATCGATTCCACTAGATGCAATGGGAAGAGGAGAGGATGAAGATAGGCTTCAAGATGTAAGTCTCTACTGACATTTATGGTTGCCTCATATTCATACAAGATGTATCTATTTAATTTTATGATTGTCTATGTGCAGGAAACAATTGAAGTGGATAAATTTGCAGCAAGGAGTGGTGGTGACCGTGTTTCCCGGGCCATGACTCTTCCTTGGCACAATACATTGGAAAATTGCCAAAGGAAGATTTTGTCATAATCCACAAGGACTTTTCCCCTCAAGGACACTTCATGACTTGGTGTCTGAAGGCCTTGAGCAAAGTTTTGTGCCTATCTACAATAATGCAAGGGACCAATTGTATATTTCTAGTTAGGAAGTCCCTTGCCCTTACTACCCTAGGAGTTAATTTTAGAGGAAAAATATTAGGTCAAATAGGAATAGCTTTAGGTCTTGGATTGACAGAACCTCAGTTAATATCCCAATCAGTTTTGACTTACCAATTGCCACTATCTTTTCAGAGAAGAAAGAATGTAGTGGAGAGGCTCAAGGCCAAGAGCCAATTGTAAAAACTTTATAATACCAATTATTGTTTTTCCGATTTCCATGTGCATTCAATCTATTATATCTTTATGTTTGACAATCTCATAACTTTTGCACAGTTTAATCAGTCTTTTTCCATTATTTCTTGTAATTTGTGTTGCCTAAAATGCATGCAATGGCCTAGGAATGCAAAAAAAAGGCATGCCACAAAAATGCGGGGATGGGCCCTGCAAAACTTTTGCAGGGCCCATCTCCGCGTTTCTGTGGTAGGCCTTTTTTTTGCATTCCTAGGCCATCCTATGCACTACCTTACCTATATTGCAAGTCTATCTCCCTCAATGAGCACCTTCACTTGGGGAATTGTGGAATTCTTCTTATGTGCAATAATTAGAGAAAGTTAACACTCCTCTGGGTGCATATAAGCATGCAGCAATAAATAAGTACATGTATCTTCATAAACATTATTTAGCTATTGGTCAAAGGGTTAGCATGCAGTGCACTCTAGCCAAGGCCAATCATATGCCCCAATGTGCATGGCATGTGTTTTCATGGCTTGGAAATGCCAAAAAAAGGGCTGCCACAGAAAGGCGGGGATGGGCCCTACAAAAGTTTTGCAGGGCCCATCCCCGCGTTTCTGTGGTAGCCCTTTTTTTGGCATTTCCAAGCCATGAAATGCATTAATAGCATTACCACTTACAACAAGTATAGAGAAATAAATGATACAACCATGAAAAACACTTCAAAGAATTACTAGAAAAAGACACCCTGAGAAACATAGGAGAAATAAACTTCAAAACATGTACACTAAGAGATAAACACCTGGGAGAGCAAATATGAGAAGACAAAGATCATATTAATCATTTGGGATTTAAAAAATATTCATCATATGGGATATACAAAAGGTTCTCAAAACAAGGGAGTACAATTTTTTTTTAAGGGTTATTCCCTCTAATTCTCCTACCTAGCTGCAAATCTTTAGGTTGTATTGTCACTCTCTTTGCATGGATGGCACATAGGTTAGAGTCCTCCAACATTGATATAAGATATGATGGAGAGTGTTAATCTCCAAAAGAACAACCTACTCTTGTGATTAGAGCACCTCTATACCAAGAGTAAGTCAAAACTTCCACTAATTTAGAGGATCAATCTCCAACTTATCAAAATTGAGAAAATCTGTGAAGAAGATAAAACACAGAAAAATCTGCTGCACTATTTCTTCACATTGACCTATCAAACGTGTAAAGTTTTTTATGAAACTTTGTAGGAATCATCTCCTAGAGATTGCGCATCTCCTCCAAGTTGAATTACTTCAAAAGCTTCAGTGTAACTTGAGAAATCAACTTCACAAGTTACCTATGTCCAAATCTGTACTTCTGAGAAGTCGATTTGACACTCCTAACTTCTTAACTTTGGTTCTCACAATGTCGAACCCGTTTTACAAAATGCTTCTAGTCATAAGTAGCTTATCTTTCAACTTAAAGATTAAGCCCTCACTCATGCAAAACTTTAAACTGTGCTAGGAGAAATGATCAAAACATTAACTTCAAAATCTGCGCCTGTTTTAGGAACCTGTGAACACACTTCACATATGAATGTTCCTACACTTAATTCTCTAAGCCTGATTGCAATTAGAAGCTAAAACTTTGTACAGAGGTCAAGCACCTTCCAACTTAGACTTGTACAAAAGCATTTCATGATTGATCTACTGTAGAAGAAGAACACGCAGAAACATCGGGCGCAAGATTTTCAATTACTCAGAAAAGTTTACAACTGAGTGATGAGAGCTAACTCAACTAACTTTTTCTCTATCTCATGACTTCTAACTTCCTCAATCTTGGCTTCTAACTATTGTCACATATGCTCTCATACATGCCCCGACTTTTCTCAAAGTATTTATAGATAATTTGTACAAGATTCTTACTCAAGCAAAGATCTAAGTGAACTATGTACATATGTGTACATTTCTCATATACTCTGAATGTGTCTTTCTTCCAAGCTTCAATAGTTGATCCTTCCTTCATCCTTTAATCTTCCAAGCCTTCAATTGGTGATTGGTCTGCACCAACAGCTCCCCCTCAATCATCAATTGAGGTTTTTTCTGTCTTCTTTACACCTGCCATGTCTTTGAACCTTTGTAACTTTGGTCCATCCAAGCCTTTTGTAAGCATATCAGCTATCTGATCTTTTGTTGAAGTATGGATTACTTCAATCTCTTTATCCATCACCTTCTCTCTTAGAAAGTGATACTGAATCTCAATGTGTTTGGTCCTGGCATGAAAAACAGGATTAGCAGCTAAATACAATGAACTCATGTTATCTCCATATATAATTGGTACCCCATGCATAATGTCAAGACTCTTCATCAAGGTCTTGAGCCAAATCACTTCTTTTGCAGCTTCAACCATGCCTTTATACTCAGCTTCTGTAGAAGACAAAGCAACTGTATGTTGCTTCTTAGAACACCATGAGATTAACTTATCTCCCACATAACACATGTATCCATAGGTTGATCTTCTATCATCTGGATTACCTGCCCAATCTGCATCACTATAAATTTTGATATTTGTATCTGAGGTAAACCCATAATACAAACCTTCATTGAGTGTACCCTTAATGTACCTCAATACCCTTTGTCCTGCAATCCAATGTTCTTTCCTTGGGCAATGCATAAATTGAGACAAAACTCCTACTGCATATGATAAATCAGGTCTAGTTAGAGTAGCATAGATAAGGCTACCAACCAAACTCTGATATTGTCTCATGTCCTTGAATTCTTCACCTCCAAACTTACTCAATTTGTGATTCACCTCCATTGGTGTAGGTGCTACCCTGCAATCATCCATTTTAAACTTGATTAACAAGTTCTTCAAATACCTTTCTTGGGTCACAAATACTCCATGTTGAGTATATGTAATCTCCATGCCCAAGAAATATGACAAGTCTCCCAAGTCACTTATCTTGAACTCCTTTTCCATTTGCCTCTTGAGTCTTTGTATTCCTTCTTCATCTGTACCTGTAAGAATTATATCATCAACATATATGCACATATATATGAAACCATTTTCACTTGCTTTGATAAGCAAGCTACTATCTGCTTTAGACACCTGAAAACCAAGTTCTTTTAGGAACTTCACAAGTCTATAGTTCCATGCCCTTGGGGCCTGCTTCAAGCCATACAAAGCTCTCTTGAGCTTACACACATGATCTGGATACTTTATATCTCTGAACCCTTGAGGTTGCTCCATGAATACATCATCTGAAATGTAACCATTCAAAAAAGCATTCTTCACATCAAGTTGACATAGCTTCCAACCTTTACATGCAGCAATAGCAATAAGTGTCCTTATAGTTGTCATCTTTGCCACATGACTATAGGTCTCATCATAATCAATACCATATGTTTGAGCAAAGCCTTTGACAACAAGTCTAGCTTTGTATCTAGTTACTCTTCCATCTGCAAACCTTTTTGTCTTGTAGACCCACTTGCATCCAATAATCTTCTGACTATTTGGTTTAGGAACCAAATCCCAAGTTTGATTTTCCAATAGTGCATCATATTCCTCCTGCATAGCACTCTCCCATTTTTTCTTACCTTTTGCCTCTTCATATGTAGAAGGGTCTTCATCTGTATTCACCATATAAGCATAATCTTTTGTGGCTAGAAATGAAGTATCATAACTATACCTTGTAGGTTGCCACCTATTTCTTGATGACCTTCTGAGTTCTCCACTCCTTGAGGTTTCTGGCTCTTCACATTCAGGATCAAATCTTGGTGTCTCTTCCACTTCAACCTGCACTTCATTATTCTCTTGCTCATCAAATATCTGAACTTTTGATTTACCTTTTCTTTGACTCACTTCTTCTTCATCACTTGTATTGATGTTGATTGTACCTGCATACCAAGTGCTTTGTTCATCAAATGTAACATCTTTAGAAACCATAAATTGTTTTGTTGATGGACTCCACAATCTATAGCCCATCTGCTTGTCATCATAGCCAATGAAAACATACTTTTCAGCTTTGGGTTCCAATTTGTGTCTTAATTGTGATGGCACATATGCATATGCCACACACCCAAATACTCTGCAATGATCCAAGGTAGGTCTTTTACCCCACCAAGCCTCATATGGTGTCATACCCTGCAGGGCTTTACATGGTAACCTATTGACCAAATAAGTGGCTGTATTTACAGCCTCAGCCCACAAATAATTAGGGCAATTTTTCTCCTTTATCATTGATCTTGCAAACTCAACAAGAGTTCTATTTCTCCTTTCTGCAACACCATTTTGTTGAGGAGAGTACCTGCAAGTAACTTCCCTTTTTATACCTGCATTCCATAAGTAATCACTGAACTCATTAGAGAAATACTCTCCCCCTCCATCTGACCTTAGTCTTTTCAACTTATGACCTGTAATTCTTTCTGCATATGCATGATAGTGCTTAAATGTATTAAACACTTCTGACTTATCTTTGATCACATAGATAGTGATCCATCTAGTAGCATCATCAACATAAATCACATAATACCTTGATCCATTTATACTGAAATCTTTTGATGGTCCCCACACATCTGTGTGTACCAACTCAAGCTTCTCTGAGTACATAAAACCATGCTTGGAATAGGAATGTTTATGAGCCTTACCTAATTGACATGCCTCACATTTGTATGTCATATGTTGACCTGCAACATTAGGCAATCCAAGCACTGAACCATTGTTAACCATATCTTTAATACCTCTTTCATTGAAATGTCCAAGCCTCTTGTGCCAAAGATCTAACTCAGAGATCTTATGTCCTCCATATGTGAACATAGCATGACCAATATTGCCTTGAATCTTCAATGTAAATAATCTTCCTTCCTTTTTCCCTGAAACAATCTGTTTATACCCTTGGCTAGGGTCTTCCACATATACTCCATCATTAGTGAACCTTACTTCATATCCCTTTTCAACAATTTGTCCTACACTTATCAAATTCTTAGGGATTGTAGGAACATACAAAACCTTACTCAATAAGGTGCTTCCATCCTTGGCCTTCACTGATCCAATTGACTTCACATTGTGCTTTGTGTTGTCACCTGTTTGAACAACATGATTAAAAACTTTACTCTCCAAATCAGTCATCAAAGATATGTTACCACTCAGGTGATTGCTACATCCTGAGTCAATGTAGAAGACTCTTTGATCTTCATTTTGCCTTTCACAAGTTGCATTCATTATCAATGTTGAATCTTCCTTTTGATCTGAAGCATAATTGTAGTAGGTGTTGTTGTATTGTTGACTTTGGAATCCTCTACCTGCATTTCTTCCAAAGTAATTCCTTCCACCTCTACCTCTGTAATTACCTCTTTGATTTCTGCCACCTCTTCCTCTTGAATTATAATTTTGATTGTATCCACCATTATTCTGATTATTATGCCAACAATCATTAGCTAAGTGATTTGTCTTACCACAAATCCAGCAAGCTTTGCCTCCATCTTTGTTGTTCCTGCCTCTTCCTCTACCTTTGCCACCTCCTCTTCCTCTTAGGAAGTTGGCTTGAGTAGTTGTTCCTTCATCTTCACCTGCTTGTTGTTTTCCTTTGCTATTCTTCTTCTTGTCCTTTGAGTACATTGCATGACCTGTACTCTTGTCACCATCTCCTTTAACATCCTGCTCAAATGTTAGCATATGACCTAACAATTGATTTAAATCAGGAGTGAAATGGTCAAGTGATAACTCTGTAGACAAAATAAATGGCTTCCATTTGTCATCACCTCTCAACCCTGTAAGGATTTGCCTTACCAATTTATCTTCCTCAATGTCTTCATCAACAGCTCCTAAAGCATCTGCAATATCTTTCATCCTTGTTACATAGTCTGAGATGGATTGAGAGGCCTTCTTCTTGAAGGTAGTAAACTCTGCCCATAAGGATGCTTTCCTTGACTTTGTAGTGTTCTGGAAATGCTCCTCCAAAGCATTCCATATGTCAGTTGCACTTTCAAGACCTCTAATATGAGGTAACAAGTAATCATTGACTCCCATATAGATAATGCTCCTAGCTTGAGCATCTTTCTTCATCCAATTTTTCAGATCTGCTAACTCTTCCCTAGTTGGAACACTAGGATCTCTGAACTCTGGCTTCTCTTCTTCTCCTGTGATGTAACCAATTAAATCTTTGCTCATAAGATGAGCTTCCATCCTCATTGACCATGCAGGATAGTTTTCCCTATCCAATTTCTCTATCTGTAGAGCATCTCCCATCTTGTATCCACCTGTGTATTGAAATCTTCAAGCTTTACAAACAATGTATGTACCTTTACTTCGAATTAGACTCCTTTTGCTTTTCTTGATGTCGAGTAGTCTTGTCCTCAGGCTTTTGACTCCAAGCTTTCACTTCTTAGTTCTTCAAGTGTTGAATTTCTTGAATCTGCAGCAGTCGGGATCCTCCTTTCCTTGATTTGATGTCTCCTGCTCTGATACCACTGATGGAGAGTGTTAATCTCCAAAAGAACAACCTACTCTTGTGATTAGAGCACCTCTATACCAAGAGTAAGTCAAAACTTCCACTAATTTAGAGGATCAATCTCCAACTTATCAAAATTGAGAAAATCTGTGAAGAAGATAAAACACAGAAAAGTCTGCTGCACTATTTCTTCACATTGACCTATCAAACGTGTAAAGTTTTTTATGAAACTTTGTACGAATCATCTCCTAGAGATTGCGCATCTCCTCCAAGTTGAATTACTTCAAAAGCTTCAGTATAACTTGAGAAATCAACTTCACAAGTTACCTATGTCCAAATCTGTACTTCTGAGAAGTCGATTTGACACTCCTAACTTCTTAGCTTTGGTTCTCACAATGTCGAACCCGTTTTACAAAATGCTTCTAGTCATAAGTAGCTTATCTTTCAACTTAAAGATTAAGCCCTCACTCATGCAAAACTTTAAACTGTGCTAGGAGAAATGATCAAAACATTAACTTCGAAATCTACGCCTGTTTTAGGAACCTGTGAACACACTTCACATATGAATGTTCCTACACTTAATTCTCTAAGCCTGATTGCAATTAGAAGCTAAAACTTTGTACAGAGGTCAAGCACCTTCCAACTTAGACTTGTACAAAAGCATTTCATGATTGATCTACTGTAGAAGAAGAACACGCAGAAACATCGGGCGCAAGATTTTCAATTACTCAGAAAAGTTTACAACTGAGTGATGAGAGCTAACTCAACTAACTTTTTCTCTATCTCATGACTTCTAACTTCCTCAATCTTGGCTTCTAACTATTGTCACATATGCTCTCATACATGCCCCGACTTTTCTCAAAGTATTTATAGATAATTTGTACAAGATTCTTACTCAAGCAAAGATCTAAGTGAACTATGTACATATGTGTACATTTCTCATATACTCTGAATGTGTCTTTCTTCCAAGCTTCAATAGTTGATCCTTCCTTCATCCTTTAATCTTCCAAGCCTTCAATTGGTGATTGGTCTACACCAACAAGATACGCCTCTCAACTTCTTGGAGAGCTTCAATGGCTATCCCTTGGATACGAAGTCCAGCGCAATAGAGTTGGATCTCTTCCTTCACAACTCTTGCAAATGACCTTCGTGGAATAAGAAGCTCCACAGACTTTTGATTATGTCAAATCTCTGCAAAAGCTCTGGTTTGTTTTCTCCACCTTTGTGGTGCTCTTGCATTTGGGGGGATGTTGGGTTGTGGTCGTTGTGGCCTACGACGTGGTTGGTAGTTCTTCTTTCTTCTTGGAGGACGCCTAGATGGTCCTGCCTCATCATTTACTTCCTCTGCCCGACCTGACTCTCTTTCTTCATCGGTTGGTCTTTGCCCTTGTCCTGGGGGGAGTGTCATGCCTCCTTGCATTACTCGATGGTTCACGGGGATATCATCATTGTTCCATGGTGGCTCAATTATACTTTCTTCATATGAGAAACTCGATAAATTTGATGTCTCAATCACAACTTGCCTTGATTGGTGTCCTGACTGGGGGCTCATCATCAGATGGGGGAGGGGAATAATTTATTTCTTGGGATACATCTCTCTTTGTTGAAGCTTCATCCCCCCACGATGGAATGCTACCGGACTGTGTCCCTGCACTCGAGTTTTGTCTGAAAGAGTTTCTTGTGGTTCGACGCTTCTTGTGGGGTGTCATCCATGTTGGGCGTTGAGTACCTTGCACATGGCTAGGGTAGACGACATGATCCTTCCTAGCAGTCTGCTTTGTGTGTGCCATTCTCTTAGGTTGTAAAGTGGTAAAATGAGGAAGGACACCTCTATTTATAGGCTTTCACTTAAGAATTGTCCTGTTCACATTTAAATGGATAAAAATTAGTTTTAAGAAATTAAAAGTATATTCACAAAAATAGTAAAATTTTATTTGAAGTGAAAGGGGTTATAAAAACCTTGAAAAGAATAATGCATTTTAAGAGTTTGGAAACTATCTCCAAGCAGAACCCTCGTGGATTCTTTGTGCACGCCATTGGGCATGATGTACGGGTCCTGACGATGACATCCACTTCTCTCTTGCAACATCATGTTGTAGCTTTCGTGTAATCTTTGCTATTCATGACTTGCATGCTCGTTCCATTACATATTTTCTAGCGAATGTTGCACGAAAAAACCAATTGAACATTTCTTCTAAATAGTTTGATTGGAGTAGACCACCCCCATGTCGAGTGTTTTTAAAGTAAACACCTCTAGCCCTGTAATGTGACTTCTCCATTCCTTGTGTACTAAAAATGTCTAGTGACCCATATCGATTCATAAAATATGCTCCATGTGCGAAAAGAATATGCTATGATCTAGTCAATAAGATATACACATAGTGTTTAAGACCAAATAAAAAAATGTAAGCAAAACTTAATCCATGGAGTCCTACTTAAAATCCACAAAATAACATTGGTTGTTTCTTTGGGAACTTCTATAGCACCTAACCACCAGATATCTCTCTCTGATTGCACACTGTAAGTCAAATGGTCCCTCCCTCCTAAAGTTTCATCACTCATTGCATGGTCCATAATGTCATTCATTAGCGTCACACTCAACCTTTCTAGTCGCTGAACCTTTATGATTTGACACTCATCAAGCTTCAGTATGAACTTTAACTTAACATTACAGTCTGCACAAAAGAGAAAACATTATCTTAATATGACACTTGAATGCAATAAAACTTCAACACCAAATAAAATGTAGTAGGGGTACCTTTGATTGTTGAACTTTTAAAAGTGAACCATTGCTTGTTGAAGCTTCTGAAGATCCACAAATATATTGTTGAATTTAGTGTAAGTAAATCCTTGTGTAGATAGGATTTTTGATTGCTTCTTGGGAATATTTGGATGATAAACAGAGGCAGGCATAGTTTCTTCTATGAATAAATATTGTCCAATAGTATGAGTCACATCCTCATTTGAAGTTTTTTTTTGGATAGACACTTTATATGGGCATGGAAATATACTTTGAGAAATACCTTGTGATTGTAAGGCTTGCCTGAGAAGGGTGTAGTATACCCATTTCTACTGATGCTTGCATCATCACATATTGCCTGCACATCTTGCACTATGATAAGGTTTTTTAGCTTCTTTGAAAACTCAGCTTCAACAACAACTCTAATACACTTTCCTGTGCATGAGTCTAAAGCAGAAGTGATTTCTTTGGTGTTTATACAGCTATTCATAAGCTTGAATTGGTGTTGTGTTGTTGATGAAGCAGATATGTCTTGAATAAACGACCTACACAATAAAAGATTCCATTACGAATCTTCATTAAAACATATAAAAGTAAAATGAACACTCACCTTGTTGCATATATACGTCGTTTGCATGCTCCACCACCTTTTGAAAGAGCGTCAAAGGATGACAATGGTCTTTTCCTATGTCTCATACCAAGTGGAGTCTCTTTCAGCTGCTGGAGATTGGCAGTTAGCTTTCAAATTGTGCTTTGTTTTGCTTCAATATCCTGTTCCAAATCTGCAAGTTGTTTTTGTAAAGATATGATTGTGCTTTCTAAAGTGACCACCCTCATATGATGGATGTGATATTGTTGGAACCAATACTTAGCAGTAGCAAGTGAATGTGTAGATAATCGCTTGCAGTAACCTAATAGTCCAGCTGAAGTAAAGTTGAGAGGTAATGGAATGTTGGATGGTAAGAAGATATTGGATCAAGAGGATATAGTGAACCATGAGCCCAAAAATCAATACTTTTTTCTCCAACTACACGATGTTCATTTTGAGAATTGGCATCATTGTTGCATCGTGTATTTGGAGCAAACTCTCTAGGCACACGAACATGGATACTTGTTGATGCAGGAGCATGCGGACATTCTACTGTGAAGTTTGTGATACATGTCAACACCATCTTTGCTAATGACCAGCAATATCAAAAACAAAGATGAAAACATGGTTGGAAGGGACTCTAAAGCATATGTTTTGCTCAAAAAATGTGTTTTCTTGTATGTGTATGGGTTAAAGTGTGTTTTTCCACTGTGTATGGCTGAAAATGATGAAATTTGAAAAAAGTCATTTTTTGGGGGAAGCATAGTCACGGATTTGATGATGTGGCACTTACTTTCGGAGGGAGTTTGAAAATTATACTTTTTCTAAAAGAAAATTCAAAAAATGGGCCCAAAAAAGTGACTTCTGACATATATATCAAAAAATAGGCCCTTTTGAGTTAATATACACTGAAAATGAGACTTAAAAAAAAAAATCATTTTTTTATTCAAATACATGTACGAGTTTGATGATGTGGAAAGTAGATTCTCTTTCTCTCTCTCTAGAAGAAGAAAGAGAGAGGCCTACTGAAGCCTAAAAAAAAGCCTACTCCAGCCTACTAAAAAGTGCCCTATTAAATGCACTTTGTCTCCTTAAACAAGAACAGAATTAAGCTTAATCCCTAAAAATTAAGGATCCTTACAAGGCCCATGCAGGGTTCATTTTTTCCCCTAATGAAATAAAGAGGATATCAAATGGATATCCAAAAATATATGGTGATGCAGTAAAACTACAATAATTCGCACCCACATTGGAAGGAAGAGCAATGAGCTGGTTCAGTCAATACGGAATCACTCATTTTGCTACTTATGATGCATTACAATTAGCATTTTTACAAATATTTAGGAAAGAAAAAACACCTTCTGATGTTCTAAGGAAGTTGAGAGCAATTAGACAAAAGAACATGTTAGTGGAAGATTGTAATAAAGTAAGTCTATGATCTAGGGATCCGATGGCTTCAGACAGATCTGAAATCGGATACCATTTGGTCACTCATCTGTAGGACCAAAGATCTCAAGAATAGACTCAAGAATAAGTCATGTGCTCTCATATTCAAGTAATCTACTTAGCCTAGAGGTTAAGTCTCATGGTTGTGAAGGAAGAGGTCTTGGGTTCAACTCCCATGGGGAGCATGGGAAGAGAGTTTTGCCCAAAGAGCTCTAGAGCCTTCTAACTCAAGTTAACGTGAGTTAACTTGAGTCCAGTGGACTTAACTCAAGAGGTGAGTACAACAACCACCAGTGGACTCTAGTGGAAGGTACTAAAGTAGTGGTCGAGATCACTCCAGCCACTAATAGACTCTAGTGGTGGATATGAAAGGAGTGGAGGAGATTGCACATGCACTTGTGGACTCTAGTTACATTTGTGGTCCTCATTAGTTCAAGCAGCTATATATACAGGCATAAGGTTGGGAGGAGAGTCATCTCTCAAGCAGGTTGTTGAGAGCAGTATGGGCACCCAAGGACTGACTAGACAAAGAAGCCAGCGGAGAGAGTCAGAACAAAGTGAAGGAGTAAGTAGACAAAGTAGTCGACGCAAATCTGGCAGATAGGCCCTTCAATTTTTCCCAAATCTACATCTTTTAACAGTGATTCTTATCACTAACAATCATTGTAAATACCATTTCATATTTTTGTAGCTCCATTTTGTGCAAGCCAAGGAGTCCTTGAGCTTGAGGAGCCTTAGAAGTACCTACATATCAATTTTTGTATTTTTTAGACTCCGTTTGAGCTCTCAAATTGGCCCTGGAACCTAATTTTTAACTAGGCCGGACACTAGGTCTGGACAGGGCCAAAACCTAGTCAAAAACTATAAAAAGAGCTAGAGAGCTCATTTTTGGGGTTATATTGTAATTGAAACGAACTTGTAAGAGCATTTTGAAAGTAATCTAAAAGCTCCATTGATTCTCCCTCTTTGTCTTACCGTGTGTGCGCGTGTGTGTGTATATGTGTGCATGCTTGTGTGCTTCTCACTCACGCACTTGTGCTGCCACTTGCTCGAGGTCTTCATACCATCCTCACGTCTTCCCGGATTGACATTAAAGGAGGTGCTACTCATCACTGAGCTACACCAAATTTTGGCGCTGTTGCCGGGGATCGAGCTTTGAGGACGAGTGTGTGATGGTAAGACGTAGAGTTGACGCGTTGGAGTTGTAGGTATTTTCTTCACTCTCATCGATTTTCTTTTACTTTCTTCACCATCATCATCATCATCATCATCCTCACCATCTTTCACCTCCATCTCCATCATCGCGAAAATTTCAGTTTTTGACTATATCCCCATCTTCACCTCATTTCCCTCATTTCACTTGTGAGAGAGAGCGAGAGAGCGAAATTGCATGTGCTGTTTTTGCATGTTTCTTGAGCTATCTTGCAGGTACAGGTCACATCACCATCTCCAACTTCCCGCGCAGGTACGGAACTCGACGAAACTGTCTCGCAGTCGCCGCCTTCTGTCCATCGCGATTGACAGAAATTTTCACTTGTTGGTAAATCTGAGTGCACCACAGTGGACTAGAGACCCTGCACACCACATTTCCACTAAAATTTTTGAAAATCTTGCAAAATTTCAGTCCATCGCGATTGACAGCCCTGTCCATCGCGATTGACAGCTCTGTCCATCGCGATTGACTGCCAGTCCATCGCGATTGACTGAACCCCTGTCCATCGCGATTGACTGAAGTCTCTGTCCATCGCGATTGACTGCCTGTCGATTGACTCAACCCCCTGTCCATCGCGATTGACTGAAGTCTCTGTCCATCGCGATTGACTGCCTGTCCATCGCGATTGACTCAACCCCCTGTCCATCGCGATTGACTGAAGTCTCTGTCCATCGCGATTGACTGCCTGTCCATCGCGATTGACTCAACCCCTTGTCCATCGCGATTGACTGAAGTCTCTGTCCATCGCGATTGACTGCCTGTCCATCGCGATTGACTGAAGTCTCTGTCCATCGCGATTGACAGCGAATTTTAGCCAATTTTTTTAGGGTCTGTTAATTGAAGAGTTGGGCTAATTTTGGGCACAAATATTATACTCTTGAGCACATGAGGAAGCCTTAGGAAAACAACTTGGGGATAACCTGTTGCACAGTGATCCTGTTTGAACCCTATCGTAACCCTAGAACCCTGAACGGTCACAACTTTTTCATACGAAATCCATTTTTTGAGCTCTAGGGCTTGTTGGAAAGCTCGTGGCCTATACTACACGCCTCAACTGTTTTTTATAAATATAATGCATTGATTTTCAGATAGGGTATTTTGAAGTTGACCATACCCAGGGGGATCAAAGTCAGGGGTCCTTAGGATTGTTTTCTTGAAAATCACTATGCAAGTTTGTGTTTGTGCTACATGAATGAAAAATTGATTCTGTCTTTGGAATGTAAATTTCAAAGCTAACTTTGAAACTCTTACAGAGCATCGAGAGGCGTTCTAAGCAAGTGTAAGTGCGAGCTTGGGAACACATTTCCTGGGCACTCAAGGGCAACCGAGCAGGAAACAAAAGGTTGGACACTTTTAACCCCCTCTGTCAATTCATAGCTTAGGCTAAGAACGACGAGAGGTAGGAGTAAGTCAGAGCGACGATAGGCAGTTATCAAGTTGAAGACTACCTAAAAACTCAAGTTCAAGATAAAAATCTAATCTCTGTACTGTCGGTAACATAAAGGAAAGAACCTAACGTGGAATGATCAACCTGAAAGTACGAAGAACACTCAAGTATTCCGACGACGTAATATCAGACAAGACCCTAAACACGATAAATAACTAAAAAGAATCAAGTGACTGATACCAAGTGATCGGCAACGAGGTGGTACTCTGGAAAAAATTGGGCTAATCAGTTAGGCATATGAACCTTAGATCTGGACGACACCTAGTAAGAGAGAGACAAAGCCTTAGGTCTTCAGAGGCTAGTGTCAATCACACTGCAAGGTCTTGGGCCCAGCAGTTGAGTCACCACTCTCATTACCCTAGCTCTGATACCAGTGAATCAGGGATGTCTCAAGGTATGGACAGACCCACGGGAAGTTCAGGTGTGCCTTACCTGTACAGGGTAGAAGGCCCTTACAAAACGCAGCTGGAGTACCTTAGGACCAACCGATTAGGTGCTAGCATCTATGAGGACGGCTTAGGAAGATCTGTGGTCCAGATTAAAAACCCTGATCAATCCATTGGACTAGAACACCCAGCTGTCAAGTTTGAAAATGGTGCATACCTGGACAAAGAAGGAACTATATATGTAGTCACTAGTCACCCTGATAGGACAGATGACTTTGGGAATGTAATCTCAGAAGCGGACTTAGGTGACCTGGAACAAGGGAACATGGGTGCGGAACCTAGAACCCCTCGAGGTAAATCAGTTCTCACTAGGATTATCACGCCTGAATGGGTCCCCCAAGACAACAAGAGCATAGAGTTGCTCCTCAATCGAGAAACTGATGAAGCCTTTTGGAGGTATAAGTCTAATCAGCCAACAGACATAGGAAATATCATGATCTATGAGTTTAAGGATCCGGATAGCCCAGGCAGAGTGACCTACTTAGATCATGCTTCAGAACGGATCTTTGTGGTGACAGAAAATGATAGGCATGCTTACACTTGGAAGGGTGAATTTATTTTCCCTCAACCAAGATCAAATGTATCCTATGGTCACCCTGGGGCTGGAACTTCCCAAGCTCATGGTACGCAAAGAGACAGAAGTAGAGATAGACCAGAAGTAAGTTTTGCCAACCCAGTGGGCAGAGAAAGAACGAGAACAGAGACGAATAGGGTAGAGCCTGAGATGCATAGAGCCCACAGGAACCAAAGAAATGTAGATGGATTCCCTCTGCCGAGGCCTAGAGAGCACACAAGAACTTTGAGACCCACCCAGCTAGTTAAGTCCATGAAGAATTACTTTGACGGCACAGGAGATCCCTATGATCATGTGGCGGAGTTCAAGCAAGTCTTGAGAGCTGAACAAGTGGAAGATCTGTTCACGCAGTACAATGCCTTCGGTCTAACCCTTAGGAACACAGCACTTACATGGTTTCAGCCATTAGATGAGCGTCAGTTCAGGAGCATAGACCAACTCCTAGAGGCATTCATTGTAGAGTTCTCTAAGAGCGGCATAAGACACAATACCTCCTCATTGATTCACAGCTTCAAACAGACCCCCCAAGAGACTGTCAGATTGGCCGGAAGAAGATTTAGACAATATCTTGAAAGGTGCCCTATTTCGGAACTACCCACATCTGCTAAACAAGTAGCCTTATTCCTTGATGGATTGCTGAGTACGAAATTGAGATCCTATGTGTATCTGAAGGACCCTAGGACTATAGAAGAGTGTGTACGCATGTGCATTGACATTGAAGATAACCTAGGGGAAGAACTAGAGCTTTCCAAAATCTACAAAGATTCAGATAGTGCATCTAGTCACTCTTCCACGCAGTCCACATCAATTGAGGAACTTGCCGAAAAAGTAGCTCAGAAATTAGGTGTAACTAGCAAACAAATCCCAAGGTTTGCCCCTGTGAAAAGATGCTATACATGCGGTGGTGACCATATGGCGAATGTCTGCCCTATTATGGCTCAACCCCAAGTAAACCCTAGTAGCCAGTACTGCACCATAGAACGGAGATACACCAATCACACCGCACAAGATTGCCCATACAACAAGCAGGCAGTTAGGCCACCCTATCCGCAGCCCTACCAACAAGGCCGATACCAGAACCAAAATCCACCACCACAATATGCTAGACCCCAACAAACCTATCAGCAACCATATCAGGCCCAACAGAGACCCCAACCGGTGCTAGCTCAACAGCCTCCAAACCCCGCTAACGTGATTCCAGTAAAGTATGCTGTGGCAGAAGAAAACCTGAATAGGGCCATAGTACCAGTAACCCCATTGATCTCAGAAAGTGACCCGAGTGACCATAGCTTTGATTCTACACATGTCGATAGTCCCCAGGCTTACTACATGCAGTCTCCAGAACATGGTGAGTCCTACTATAGTGAAGAACCAAGTGAACCTAGTTGGGAGTCGGATTACACGAACGTCATGTATGCAAACCCCAACCCTAGGCCTCAACCTAGGCAGGTACGACCACCCTTTCCTAGAGGACCATGCTACCGATGTCAGGGGGATCACTTCGTTCGTGATTGTCCCTTACCTCCACCTACACAAAATCAGTCCGTGACGATCCAAGGCTTTTGCCAAGATTGTGGAAAAGAACACCTCTTACGAGATTGCCCTAAGAATCCTAACAATATGCCAAAAATCACTCCAATCAACGTTATTGGGTTAGTGGTAGATTCCACAGGAAGTGTCACTTCCACTGCTCCCGTACAGGTAGTCACTCGTGCTCAAGCCTTGCAGCAGAATCAAGGGGTAAACCAGGATAAGAACTCAGAGGCTAGTGAAACCGAGAGCGTAACAAAGAAAAGGACTAGAGCATGGAAAGATAGTCGAGAAAGAATGAAAAGACAATGGGCCAAAAAGATGAGTGAGCTTGAGGAAAGCATAAGAGAAACCAAAGCGAGGATAACTGAACTCACAGCTCAAACTCCCTCTCACATTACTCCGCCTCCACCACTCCCATCTCCATCCGACCCACCACCTTCCCCACCACCTCATCAAATCCCACCACCCCCTAGAGTAGGATCAGTCCTAGCAGATCCCACTCCTGAAGACCTAAACATGATGCTTAAAGCATATCAGGCCAGAATCCAAGAAGGGCCAACCATAACCGATCATGAAAAATGCTACCCTAGAGCCGAGCTAGAGCTTGAACGAACTAAGATTTGTGCCAAAATGGTAGAATTGGCTCAGACCATGTTTGAGGCCAGCCGCCTATTTAACATTTCTAGTTCAGCTAAGACGCAGTTACACTTTGATGGACTGCTGGAAAGAATAGAGAAGCTGATTGCACAATCCGAGAAGGAACCTGCCCCTCAAAGAAAGGAAAGGGCAAGAGAACGGATAAGCCAGCCTCTTCAGGAAGCCCACGCGCCTCCTCAAGACGCCTATCTTCCTCCCCAAAAGGCAGATGAGCCTCCCCTGAAAGCTTACGTACCTCCACAGGTGACCCACATTCCTTCTCAGAGAGCGTATGAGCCTGCTCGGAAGAGTAATAGAACAAGTAATCCTCTCCAAGAAGCTTGTGCTCCAGCCATTTACGAGAGCAAGGAGAGAGCCAACGATAGAATAAGCCCTCCTTCCCAGGTTGCTTACGTGCCTAATTCTACGGAGCCAGACACTTCTTCTTCTATGAATCGGTTTGCACCAGACTTCCTACGAGAGATTCAAGAAGACAAATGGGATAACGAAAGTGAAGTTGCCCCTCCCTTTGAACTTGTAGATGATGCACACGACCAATTCCCACAAGACATTCCATCTATTTACGGGGAACATGAGAGCGCTCAGTCTCACGAGAGATTGGACTTTGAGTCTAATTCCATACAAGAGCTACCCCACTTCACAGGCCCATGGGAAGCAAAGTCCACGTGTATGAGAGCACCCACAGTTATGGTAAGGAACGATGACTCAGTCATATCAAGGAACACGGAGGTAGTAGAGAACATCAAGGTGCAGCGCGATTCCACTTTGGAAGAACTGCCTAAGGATAGACCAGAAGCGCGAAAATACGTAGCCAGTCAAGTAACTGAAGTTGCAAAACCACGTTCCCGGGTAGGGTCCCATAGGACAGTACCTGAAATTCCCTTGGACAAGATCGGAGATATGTGTGAAGGTGAAGAAGGGAACACCTATCTTCCCATTACCTACCAGGACTACACCACTAAGGCAATTTTGGACTCAGGTGCAGGAGTTGCTATCGCTACCACCTCCCTATGGAAGCATTGGGGCAAGCCAGCACTCAGGCCAACGAGAATGAAATTGTAGATGGCCGATGGTCACATAGAGAGACCCTTAGGATTGCTAGAAGGAATAACTCTCACCACTTGTGGTGTCGAGTTTGAGCATAGTTTTGCTATATGTGACTTCAGCAAAAATCATGCCTATGAGATGATTTTGGGAAGACCATTCATGCGACAGTTGCAAGTGGTACAGGATTGGGGGACCAATTCCTTGTACCTGCAGCACTTGGGTGTTACAACCAAAGTCAATCTCAAGGATTATTCTCATAGAGATGTCCCTCCTATCCAGTGGAATCCCATCCATAGAGCCAAAGATGATACAGAATCGGTGTGTTCCATAGGGTCAGGATCCTCATGGATGCATGAAGGCACTCACTTATGGATGTGCAAAGTAGCAGTAGAGGAAGAGAGGAGAGAAAAAGCCAGAGAAATAGGTGCAAAAGAAACTCATAGACCCATTCAAGACCCAGCCTATGCACCTGTAGTTTTTCCAGACGAAGAATTTGAACCTCACGGTTGGGCAGAAATCTTAGCAACAATGGACGTAGCCATCAACGAAGAACAACGGACACCTCACTGTGATGAGGATGGCTATGATATTTCAGTCTTCTCCATAGAGCCAATCATGGGAGAGGCAGTTCTAGAAGAATGCGAACCTAGCCCTGATGCATTTGAGGATGCAAGTGACTCCGATCTAGAGTCAATCATTATGGACCCACCATTTGCATCAGATGAAGAATATTTCCATGAAGTGGAATTTCAACCTCAGAAGCATGGAGAGGTTACAAATGATGTAAGATTAGCAACACATATGACCCCGAAGGAAGAAGGAAAGAAACGAAAAAAGAAAGAAGTCTTACCAGAGGAGGAAGAATCTTTGTTTGAGGTCCCAGAAAATTTTAAGAAGTACGAGATAGATGACAGGAGAGTCATGATAAGAATGCCTAAACGAGAGGCACAATCAGGAGAGGCCTATGATAACAAAGAAACCACCAAGAAAATAGTAGTGGCCATAGAAGAAGGAGAGGAGAGATGCACGTATATAGGCCATGACCTGACAGAAGAAGAAGAGCATGAATTGATTGCCTTGCTAAGAGAATACAGAGATGTATTCGCTTGGAGTTACAAGGATTTGAAAGGGGTTGACCCGGACATATGCTCGCACACCATCCCCATGACCTCAGATGCCAAACCCTCTAAGCAAAAGCCTTATACATATAACGATAATTACGCTGCTAAGATCAAGGAAGAGATAGATAGACTGGTCGAAGCCGGATTTATCTATGAAATTGAGCACACCGAATGGGTATCCCCCATCGTGGTGGTGCCCAAGAAGAATGGCAAGCTGCGTGTGTGCATTAACTTGAAAAAGGTTAATGCCGCCACGATTCGAGATAACTATCCGCTTCCCATCACAGAACATCTCTTAGAAAGAGTGGCAGGCAAGGAAGTGTACAGCTTCCTTGATGGATTTTCGGGCTACAATCAAGTAGCCATAGCTCCAGAGGATCAGCATAAGACAGCCTTTGCCACAGAATGGGGCATTTTTGCTTTTAGAGTAATGCCATTTGGGCTTACCAATGCACCAGCTACCTTCCAGAGGCTGATGTGCCATGTATTTAAGGAGTTCCTGAGGAAGAGTTTAGAAGTCTATGTTGATGATCTTTGTGCTCATTCCAATGTTAGACAAACCCATATTCCTGAACTCAGACAAATCTTTGACAAATGTAGAGAATACCAAGTCTGCCTGAACCCAAAAAAGTGCGTTTTTATGGTCAGGCAAGGCAAGATTCTAGGACACATAGTGTCAAAGAATGGCATATCTACCGATGAAGAAAAAGTGAGAGCCATAGCAGAGCTACCTAGGCCAAAGAATGTCAAGGAAGTACAAGCTTTCATGGGGCATTGTGGTTATTATCGACGATTTATACACATGTATGCTGTCATTGCAAAGCCCATGTACGGACTTCTGACAAACTTTGAGTGGACGGATGAATGTGAGAATTCCTTCCAGGAGCTTAAACGAAGATTGTGTTCAGCACCAATCTTGACCACACCAGATTGGAATAAGCCATTCCATGTTCATGTGGATGCATCCAATTATGCCATTGGATGTGTGCTTGCACAACCTACTGGTGAAGGTAATATGGATCTTCCAATTGCCTATGCCAGTAGACAATTGAATGCGGCTGAACGGAATTACACCACTACAGAGCGAGAAGGATTAGGCATGGTATATGCAGTTAAGAAATTTAGACACTATTTGCTTGCAAATAAGTTTAAATTTTTTACTGATCATCAGGCATTGTTATATCTTGTAAACAAGCCATGCAATACAGGAAGATTAGTAAGATGGTTTCTCTTGCTCATGGAATATGACTTTGAGGTTGTGGTAAGAAAAGGGAGGACTCATTTGAGAGCAGATCACCTCTCTAGGCTCACATCGGGAGAAGCCCCACAAGGAGTGTCAGATGACCTTCCTGATGCTTACTTGTTTAATTTGGAAGTTGTACCGAAGTGGGCTAAGCCATTGGTACCAGTATTGACATACGGGCCTAACCATCCAGTGGTAAACACACGGAATAGAGAGATTGTAAAAGCCCAAAAGTACCACATCATGGCAGGAAGCATGTACAAGCACACAGATCAAGGGATCTTGGCTTGTTGCGTAGAAGAGGATGAGTACACTAAATGGTTGCAATTAGCACATGTAGGAGTACTAGAGCAACACCATTTGAAGCAACGAACGTTACAGACCCTAAGGAGACTTGGAGTACATTGGCCAACTATGGAAGCTGATGTCCAGAAGTTGTGCAAGGAATGCCCAATCTGTTGCACTAAACCACCAGTGGAACACGCCACTCTTTATCAAGTATCCATTGTGCCAGATTGGAGCGAACCACTGGTATCATTCCTGAGGACAAACACATTCCCTCCGGACATGACTCTGGCAAGGAAAAGGAGTTTAGAACAAGAAGCCCTGGATTATTCACTCATTGGTGATAATCTATATAAGCGTGGTAAAGATGGTTACCTGAGACTATGTGTCCACGAAAGTGAATATCTGAAGATCTTGGAAACTGCTCACCAAGGTGTAGCAGGAGGACACTTTGGACCAGATCGGGTAATCAAGGCGATACTATTTGCGGGCTTCTGGTGGCCTACCCTTCACATGGATGCACATACCTATGTGAAACGGTGTGATGTCTGTCAGAGGACTCAGTATCCCATACGCAAAGATGAGATGCCACTGAAACCTATGATGGGTGGACGTGCATTCTCTAAGTGGGGAATAGACTTCGTAGGTCCTATTAATCCCCCAGCTAAGGGTTCTCATGCAGAATACATCATTGTTGCGACAGATTATCTCACCAAGTGGGTAGAGGTAAAGGCTACGACAAAGAACGATGCTCAAACAACTGCCAAATTCTTGTTTGAGAATGTATTCACGAGATACGGGCTACCTATAGAGCTTGTAAGTGATAGAGGCACTCATTTCTTGAACGAAGTGATTGAAAATCTACTCCAAGAATTCTTGGTAATACACAAAAAGTCTGCCCCGTATCACCCTCAAGCTAATGGACAAGCTGAGAGTACTAATAAGATCTTATGCAATGTACTGACGAAATTAGTGAACACTAAACGCTCTGATTGGGACAAACAGCTACACCATGCTGTTTGGGCATACCGAGTTGCCTATAAAACGGTACTCCAAGCCACCCCCTTTCAGATGGTATTGGGCCAAAACGCTGTGCTACCCTTGGACTTCCTGATTCCTACATTGAGAGTAGCACAAGAGCACGAATGGACAGGTCATGAGCTCTCCTCTAGGATCTTTGACCTTGAACGATTAGGAGAAACAAGATTGAGAGCCGCCGCAGGAATATATGCAGCCAAGAAGAGACAGAAAGCATATTTCGATGCCCATGTGAAGGATAAAGGCTTGAAAGCAGGAGATCTAGTCTTAGTCTATACACTAAAACAACACGCGAGGAAGCTAGAAAAGAGAGGCTACGGACCTATGGTTATCAATAGGATCTCCACGAGTGGAGCAGTACAATTGGCCACATTAGAGGGTGATGTTCTCCCTAACTATATTAGCGGATGCAGAGTCAAGTTGTATCAGGAACCCCTCACGGAAGAAATGCTCAGCCGACTCAACACTGCTAAGAAACGCAAAGAGGAAGAGAAGCGAATTAGAGAAGAAGCTCAAGCAGAAGCTTTAGAACGCATCAGACGGATGAAATTACGAAGGCAAGGTAGAGAGCAGCCTAGGACAAATGAATACGCAGATCAAGGATATCATATGGCAATGTGTGAAGTCGCAGGTACCAGCTCACCTAGGATAACTGATCGACGTCCTTTTGTAACCCTAGATATAGGACAAGGAAAAAGTGCAAGGATTGTAAGAGCCTTGATTGACTCAGGTGCAGCCACTAGTGCTGTTAGAATGTCTTACTGTCAAGAGTTACAGTTAACTGTCAATCCTGTGGAGGCATATCTCATAGGACTGGGAGGCGTGGAAACCCCTTGTATGGGCGAGGTGGAACTTCCCCTCTACATTCATGATGAGGCAATGACAGTTAAAGTACTAGTGTGTCAAGATGAGGATCTCACTGAACCTCTTGTCTTGGGTCAAGACTGGATCTATGACCAAGCAGTCAACTTAAACCTAAGAAGTGGACTTCTTCAGGTATGGTTCAATCATAGTCGAATTACGGTAGAGTTGGATAATGGAGCACTCAAGGAACTAGAAAGGGCACAGACTCCTGGTCCCTCCAGGGGTGCACATGAAGTTGACCATGCTGTTCTTGTCCAAAACTATGTGTTGCAGAGGAATGCTATTCGCAAAAAAGGAGTCAGGGATGCAAAGGAACTTCCAAAGGCCAGAAGGAGGCAACAACCAAAGGTGGAGCAAAGACAGAAGAGGCAGAGTACTACCTATGCCGGACATCAAAAGAACTTGCACAGCAGAATGTCTCAACAAGGGAACCAAGTGTGGGTGCGAAAAGGCGAACACCCAGTTGCACCCACGCCAACCGCACTGGCAAAGCCTCTTATTAGTAACCAACAACCCGTCACTAATAAGAGATCTTTCAGAAATTCTTCTGCTAACGGGAAATCTATTTGGGTGCCCAAAAAGTCGATGAAGGCTAGCCCACAATCAAGACAAATTTGGGTGCCTAAGGCTTGTTTGCGGGCTCAAATAGCTACACCAATAACACACCCTACACAGCATGATCCATTCACTCGCACAGCCTACATCTACTCATTTTCAACACCAAGGCACATGCGCACGAACAGAGTCAGCTGTAAATGGGCCCCTCAAAGGCCTCATGTTCAACCAAGAGCAAAACCCATCCACTACATTTGGCAGCCCAAGACTTGTAACAAACCCCCTGACCCCGATTGTAAATTTATGACCACCTGCTAACCGCGTCACTCTCACATCACATCATTTTGCTTAGCTCTTAGGTCTACCTAACTTCTAACTACACACACTAGCACCGAGCACTTTTTAACCCCTAACCACTCCCAAACTTTAAGTTAATGTTGTAACAAGGGACACCATGTCATTTTTGTGTCCATTGCAATGTTAACGTTTATTCATATATTCTCACAGAATCCGCTGCGACATTTTCAACATGGCGGAGGGAGCAGGAACTAGCTCTCACACAGAAACAAACCCGCAAGTGGTGGACTTGGACAGTTTACCCGTTTTGCCTGAGACAATTGAAAGACCAGAAGAATTGCAGGCCGTCAAAATCATACCTATTGCGGACCCTCCGCGTGGCCACACCATGCCTGTCGGAAAGACTTCCCATTGGTTTACCGAGGTGGCAGGACCTTTGGGGGAAGGAACGTACCTATGGGAATCAGAGTTAGACTACAATGGAAAGCAAGGAAGATACCATTTCTTTACAAGAGAATTTGAGAAATTACAAAATGCGGAAGGTCTACGCCCGATATGGGAAAAAGCAGGATTGAGTGCCTATTTCAGTGCCCGACTCCCAAAACCTGACTTCATGCGATGCTACTATCTCATCAACACCTTGACTCCAAATCAGAACCCAAAAGGTGCAAGCTCATTTGTGATTCCATCTCTGACAAAGGGGAATGAGCTCAAGAGGTTTAGGCTATCAAACAATTTGGTGAGAGAAGCTCTAGATATGCGCGGAATGCATATTCCTACAGAAAAGGAAACCCTAGTACCGGATTACATGAAGAATCGAAGTCTCACCAAGCTCAAGGACATGGTATCCATGACGCCTAATATTGCAATACACCTTCGCATGTGCATGCAACACTTTGCTTTCCCGGCGCAGGATAGATTCACCATGCCGCACAAAAAGATTTGGTTTAGCCTGTATCTGGCAGAGACACAGAGCCTCACCATCAACCTACCCCACTGGATAATTGATCAGATACACTTAGCTCACAAACGTTGGCCGCGGAAACAGGTTTTATATGGTTGCTGTGCTCTGACAAGAATCATTTATAGGTGTTTGGCTTATGACATTCCAATCCAACGAGCCCTGATGTGGAATCGGGTAGAGCAGTTTCGAGGCAGGACATCCACTGGACCCCCTTCTAAGAAGATGAGAGGCACGGTCCAAGTCCCATGTGCTCAACCACGTGGAGCCACCCTAACACCAGACGTCACCCCGCCACCCCGAAGAGTCCGACCATTCACACTCCGACTTCCAAGACGCAGCACCGATGGTTCCACCTTGATATTCCCTCCCATCCCAACGGATCTCGAATTTCCTAGTGGTGCACCTTTGGAAGAACTCACTAATGAAGATTTCGAACAACTATTACAAGATGTAGAGCTGGAGGCGGAAGAGGCACAACAAGCGGAGAATGTACAAACGCAGGCCACAACCTCCCAAGCACCTGTCACACCTGTTGAAGTGGATGCAGAAGATGACGGAGATGAAGAACAGGAGGATGAAGAAGAGGAGTATGATCAAGAGCACCAAGAGGAGCAACAAGAAGTGCCAGAACTTGTAGGTGCACCTGCATATACAACTCAACTACGAAGGCTATACGACACTATCAAAGCAGTACAAGAAAGGCATCAGCTCTCTCTGGTATCAGGTCAAGCTTTGATGCAAGAAATGCTATCAGATGAAGGGGTGGACCAGCACTTCATTGACACCCTCAAATTAGTGTCAGACTCTTTAGGAGTTCCAGAGGCTGTCCACACCGCAGTCCGCCAGTCCGTAAGGTATGACAAACGCAGAGTGGACACGTTACCACGAGCAGGTAAGACTATCAGGATACCCGTCACAGAACCAGAAGCACCCATTGAGACCACAGCCACCCCCATAACCACCACTGACCTCTCCGCTGAAACCTTCGTTCAGACATCACCCATCTCACCCCAGCACCCTCCATCACCACCTTCTCCACCCCCACCACCACCTGCCACCTTGGAAGAAACGACAGTCATCACCTCTACCTTCACTTATAATCCATCCTCATTCAAATCATTCTTATTTCGAGAACCCACCTCACAAGACACCCTCTTCTCCTTCGTCACCAATCCCTTGTACACTTCGTCCCGTCTACCCTCTGAACCCATGACTGGCCATCCCATAATTACAAGTGTAGTTGGAAACCCAGCACCCACAGAAGGCACCCTGTGTTTCCCGACCTATCCCCCCATACGGGTACCTCCATTCCATGACCCTCACTTCCCATCTGGCCCCTACACCTCTTTCAACCTGACCGCGCCACCCCAATACCCGTCCCTTGTGGAGCAGATCATCCGCTCTCCAATGTTTCCGAGGCACAACTTCCCGATGTTCGCAACGACATCAACTTACACGAACACCACACTCACTTCACCTACCATACCCACCTACATGGTAGCCCCTATGCACACCACTCTGTCTGACCCAATGGACATCTCACCCACCACAGCACCTCTCCCCACAATTCCACCCTCTCCCCCTCCACTACCCCCCACCTCACCACTCACATCATTGGCACACACAGCATTCACTACCTCCCTACCCAATCCCACCTCCCCTGCATTTCAAACTTTTCCCCTTGCATCTCATAATGTAAATAGCACGTTCAACACATTACTTCAGTGTGCACATCAGCTACAACAAGACTACCATCAATTGGAAGAACGCACTGCTGCCCTCCAAGCAGAATCTCGACGTCTGCAAGCTAGAGTCACCACTCTTGAAGCTGACTACCAGACGCTCCTAACCGAGCATACCACACTACAGCAGGCTCACTCCGAATTGGAATCAAAGACATCAACTGTAGATGACCAAGCAGTCAAGGAACTAGAATCAGTGCTTCAAGCGCAAATGATATCTGACGCTACACTCAGACGCAACATTGGGCTATTAAGGAAGCATATGGCCGCAGCACTAGAAGAGAACAAACGACTTCAACAACAAAATCAAGACAACTTTGAAGCGGCTATGGAAGGAACCGTAGGAGCAACCATTAGCCCTACCAGATATAGAGCAGTTCCATCAGAAGACATTCGCATCTTACTTGAGGAGCATGCAAATTTCTTGGAGTCATATGAAAAACTAGAGACTGAATGTGCCGATCTAAAGAAACAGATAGCCAGTGTACCCACTGCTCAACAGGAGCCGGTAATCTTGCAACAATCTACAGAAGAAATGGAGACCCTCCGGAAACAGGTGGCAGAACTTCAAGCACGCCTCTTACCATATGAACGGCCACCCTCACCCATTGAAGAACCAGAACCTGAAACAGTAGTGGAAATCCCCGTCGATGACAGCTATGAAGAGCCATACGAGCCTATGCCGACGCCTGGTGGTCGAACTACAGAAGAAGGACAAGACACGTTAGAAATTCAAGTTCCAGATTGGGTCAGAAGGGTCGAGAAAGTGGGTAAGACACACGATGATCGTGTGGCCGTGCAAATGCAATCTCTCACAAATCTGGAAGAAACTGTTCTTCGGTCTTCCTACTTTCAAAATTTATCCCATCAACGGTTAATCACAACATCAGAATCGCAATACATGCCTTATTTTGTCTTACTACATGATTATAATGCAGAAGTCAAGAGACATACAGGGAAGGAGCCCACGTTCGCCACTCAATTTGAGATAGGGGATTTACCGACAGATGCACGTGCTGGCTCGATCTTCCAACCTAATTGGCGTGCACGTTTACTCACCGATTACCCAGAGATGATGAGTACCTGGGCAACCATGCCACTATATATCAAGTATAATCCATGCTATTGTCCAGTGGTACGTCGCAGATCCTGGCAAGCATTTGCAATCAAGGTACGCAACAATAAAGAGTGCTTGGCTTGGGTTAACTACCCATATTTTGCTCCACCTCGAGGGACCCCAACCGTAGCTTACATGATATCAACAATTCGGCACTGGTCCGTACGCCTAAATAATGTACCTGACATAGCAGCGAAAATGTGTATGAAGATATTCGAGCTCATGACCATTGTCTTCAAAACCTTTCGGAATGTCCAAGCTCCATACATCTCTGCCCCTGGCTTCTCTCAAGGCAACAAGGATTTAGTCTACGACATGAGCCAAACCCCCTCGGTCGCTATCATCTTTGCTTGGCATGCACGAATAAAGTACTTGCCCGCATGCTTCAAGTAGACATTTGAGGAAATGTTCTCTACGGGATTCTGGGAATACAATTCCGAAATTTTCATTCCCAGACCCACACATTTGCTACATCTATTCGCAGTAGAACAAGCGATCCATGCAGATCAGTTACGTCTGCCACATCCGGACATTCCAGGACCAATCGATTGGGATCGCATGATGGCAGATTTGGCCAGAGGACTACGCATACAAGAACATCAGCTTGCCACTCAGGTTGTGGAATATTACATCCAACACTCCCAGCAACAAGGGTCTGTCAGGGACGACATACGCGAGAGAGGGGGGGGTGTTGAGAGCAGTATGGGCACCCAAGGACTGACTAGACAAAGAAGCCAGCGGAGAGAGTCAGAACAAAGTGAAGGAGTAAGTAGACAAAGTAGTCGACGCAAATCTGGCAGATAGGCCCTTCAATTTTTCCCAAATCTACATCTTTTAACAGTGATTCTTATCACTAACAATCATTGTAAATACCATTTCATATTTTTGTAGCTCCATTTTGTGCAAGCCAAGGAGTCCTTGAGCTTGAGGAGCCTTAGAAGTACCTACATATCAATTCTCGTATTTTTTAGACTCCGTTTGAGCTCTCAAATTGGCCCTAGAACCTAATTTTTAACTAGGCCGGACACTAGGTCTGGACAGGGCCAAAACCTAGTCAAAAACTATAAAAAGAGCTAGAGAGCTCATTTTTGGGGTTAGATTGTAATTGAAACAAACTTGTAAGAGCATTTTGAAAGTAATCTAAAAGCTCCATTGATTCTCCCTCTTTGTCTTACCGTGTGTGCGCGTGTGTGTGTATATGTGTGCATGCTTGTGTGCTTCTCACTCACGCACTTGTGCTGCCACTTGCTCGAGGTCTTCATACCATCCTCACGTCTTCCCGGATTGACATTAAAGGAGGTGCTACTCATCACTGAGCTACACAGGTGGTGGTCGTAATCCTTGTTCTCTTGCATTGGTATCAGAGCTCTAAGGTTGAGCTTCCATGGAGACCTTGATAGGCTCACCATCATCTTCTGTAGAGATTTCTTGGAAATCTTGTCGAGACCTTTCATCATTCGATTTTCATACGCGTGCAATCTCCTCCACTCTCAAGTCTTTGAAGAAATGGCATTCTTTCAAGTATTGAGAATTAAATTCTTCATACTCTTTAAACAATAAGTAAGTAGTTCCCGGACATCCCAAACCACTAGAAGTGGTATTTCAAGTCCTATTTGTGATATAACCTAAAGGTATATCAAAGATTCTTAGCTTTGGAATCTGAGAGGCATAAGTGTATGCTTGGACTTGAGAAAGATCTCTAAAAATCCTGCAGGTAAGCAAAGAAGCTTTAGATAGTTTAAGAGATCTTAAAAGATAAAGACTAAGTCTTTATTTTTGTCGCAAGTATCAACCAGACTTGATCAAATTTGGCCATGATTGTCCAAAGAATGTGCGATTGGTACTACTTTATAGATTGCCCAAGTATTGGCAATAAAATTCCTTTTGGGAATTATTCACTCAGGTTCCATTTATTCGATGGAAAACATTGAAAAAGAGTAAGTTGTTCCAAGTCTGAACAGAGTAAAGAAATTCCAAGAATGTAGTCTGCAACCGTGAAAATGGTAATTAAGTCTGTGGAAGGTAAAACATAAGTGTTTACCTATCCTTAAAGGGATTTTGGTACAAATCCAGAAAGCATGAGCGGATGCTTAAGACTTAAGCAGTAAAGAGATTCCTAAATAAAGTCCCCGAGGTAGGTATCTAAAGCAACAGTAAACAAAGGAATCTAAAGACAAGAAGTCAAAAGCTCTTGTCGCTACAAAATTGGTCAAGAATAACCAATTGAACTTGAATTTGAGAAATTCAAGAACTTGGAATTCTGATTGGTTTTCATTTGAAAACCCTAGTAAAAAGGATTGGAGATATTCTATTAAAGGTTTTTCAAGTTCCCAAGGATAAGCACAAGATCGTGAAACGATCATGTCAGAGGATTAAAACCTAGAATATCAAGATAGAGATAGTACCTGAAATTGCAAAATTCTTGTCAAGAATTAAAGCTAGAAGATACTCTATCAAGAGATGTTTAGACTTTAGGATAAGAATCACCCACACATTAATGTGAATATAAAATAGGGTGGTATGGGACACCAGATTTTATACTCAGATTGATGTAGGAAAGATGGTATGGGACATCGGACCGTGGGATGATAATTATCTTTTAGTCCTAGTTTGGATTTTTAAGTTAGGTTTCATCCTCAAGGGAATTAAGACTTCAAGGAAAGTTTAATTCGTAAAGAATGAAAGTAGTATCTTACGATACTTCAAGATGACTTCAAGATCAAGGCAATTGAAGATATGAAGTAAGGAACTTCCAAGATCTTCTTAGAACACTTCAAGCTTAAGTGTTATTGATTAGAAATATTTGATAAATTTCTGAAAGAAGTTGGACTTTGACTTTGAGTTGATCTTTTCAACTAAAGATTCAATTGACTAAGTCAAGTATCAAGTTCCTAGTGTAACTTGATAAATTCACTCTTTTAGACTCAAAGAAATGCACAAGAATTGCATTCACGATTAGGAGTCGAAAAGACTGAATGTGACATGAACTTAGTCTCAAGTGAAGCATTATTTGAAAACTAAACTCATCGATAGAACCTCAGTGGGTCGACACACTGATGTTGGTTACCACACTAGTATCTTGTGGTTGGATGATGTTTTTGATTTTCTTTGAATCTTTTTGAGAATCCAGCTTATTTCTCTTAAAGATAAAGACAATGCTTCAATATCTTGTTGAAATAGATCTTTGAAAAGTTGAAGTCCTGAGTCATCTAGTCTTTGACTCATAACAAATTTATGTTTGAATTGGTTGTACAGAGTCTTAGTTATTTCTTTCCGCTTTCCAAATCTTTTGAAATTGACTCAGATATAGTATCTGATTCCTTTTGCAAAAGACCAGGGTTAGCCGGTTAGAATAAAATAACTAACTTGAACATCCTAGATAGATGTTATGTACAAGAACCTTTTCAATCTTCAAAAGGTGATAAGTCTAAGTGGACTTATTCATTTGAGTTTGCTTCAAGTTATAGCATAAATGATTTCCTTGAGTCTAGTATACTCTAGAATAGGGAAGTTAGGAATTGCTCATCAGATTGACAATTCCCAAGAACTTTCAGTTAAAAGTCTTTGAGAAAAGTGTCCTAAGTTGGACAATTTTCATTTTGAAATTGAATTGGTGAAGTTAGTATGGTTGATTCCACCAAAATGGTAAACTTTCTCTTACAGTTTACATAGGATTTTTTCAACTCATAAGGACAAAGTAGTCCTCTAGTCGAGTGAAAAAATCAAGTAACTGTTAGATCAAAGTAAACCATTGTATAAACATCTATAGTTAGATGTATGGGACAATCAAACTTCAAGTTCTCCAAAACAAATTCAAGTGAATCAAGAGCTCTCAAAGTCTTGCGAGGGATAAGAATCCCACCTTCATTACTAAGCCCATGCACCAGTTATGCCTAGAAATGGACTAGTAATTTGAATCCACCTAGTTAACATGTTTGTGCCTAGATCGCACATCTAGAAACTGTGAATTAGCCAGGGATGTCATTAGATCCACCCTCATTATTCTTCACTAGTTTGTACTTTGTCCCGTTCATCAAAGTACAAAACCAGATAGTGTTTTGAATCATTTGGGCAAGGATGCCACCACAGAGATGAGACATGTTCTTCCAGTTCTAGAACATGACCATGTTCTTCCAGTTTTAGAACATGAGGCTCGGGGGTTGCCTACAGTTATATATATAGCTTTATTTTCGAGGACGAAAATCTTTCCCAAGGGGGGAAGAATGTAATAAAGTAAGTCTATGATCTAGGGATCCGATGGCTTCAGACAGATCTGAAATCGGATACCATTTGGTCACTCGTCTGTAGGACCAAAGATCTCAAGAATATACTCAAGTATAAGTCATGTGCTCTCATATTCAAGTAATCTACTTAGCCTAGAGGTTAAGTCTCATGGTTGTGAAGGAAGAGGTCTTGGGTTCAACTCCCATGGGGAGCATGGGAAGAGAGTTTTGCCCAAAGAGCTCTAGAGCCTTCTAACTCAAGTTAACGTGAGTTAACTTGAGTCCAGTGGACTTAACTCAAGAGGTGAGTACAACAACCACTAGTGGACTCTAGTGGAAGGTACTAAAGTAGTGGTCGAGATCACTCCAGCCACTAATAGACTCTAGTGGTGGATATGAAAGGAGTGGAGGAGATTGCACATGCACTTGTGGACTCTAGTTACATTTGTGGTCCTCATTAGTTCAAGCAGCTATATATACAGGCATAAGGTTGGGAGGAGAGTCATCTCTCAAGCAGGTGGTGGTCGTAATCCTTGTTCTCTTGCAAAGATTATGCCAGAAATTTATAATTTTAATGGAAAGATTACAAGGCAATGAGAAACCTACGAACGAGATGTTGGCTATTTACTTCCTCAAAGGATAAAGGAGCAGCATTAGGCATGCAGTGGCAAGTGTGGAGATAGTAAACGGTTTTGATGTGTTAGTGTTAGCAGGTGCAAGAGTAGAAAGAAGATTTCATAGATCTAAGAAGAAGCACATTGATCCTAGTTCAAATGCTGAATCTAATTCTGAACTAGAGTGAGACAAAGGGATGAATGATTCAAAATCGGGGAGTGAAGATGAAGAGGTTGTGGTAAGAAGACATCACAAACACAAAGGTAAGCAAAGTAAAGAGGAAGCTCTAATAAGTAGACTAAAAAAACATGGATATTCAATAATAGCTCCCAAGGAAAAAAGGTTTTGCACAATTTGTGATAAAGGACATACCACAAGTCAGTGCTAGTATAACCCAAAGCATCGAGGACAAAATTCAAGACACGAAAATAGAAATAATAATGAAGTTGCGGCAAATCAGGCCATTCCAGTTCAAGGATGTGGTGGTCTTCAGAGGTAGCAGCAAGGAAGACATCCATGGAGAGATCAAGGGAACCAACAAGGAAATTATCGAGGTAACCAACAAGGGAATTAGAAGGGGACACCACCTAGAGTGATGCCATGTGGATATTTCTCTACACTAGATCATCGGATTGGGCCTAATTGTCCTTTATGGGTTAAGCATAGAGAGGAAAGGGGTATACTATTTGTTCGTTATAATCACAATAACCAACAAGGGAAAGCAGAAATAGGCTCAGCAAGCTGCTCAAGGGAATGTAATGATCCAAGTGCAAGTACATCAAAAACTAAAAATTAAGATCATGAAAATCAATGGAATTATGATTGTAAGCGATGCGTTTTAGTCAAGGATCTGGATGTTAAGATCAAAGAATAAAGTTCCTATTGATTGGCAGGAGCAAAGAGAGATTTGGGACCAAGTGCAGAAACGGATCCAGTAGGATCAACAGAAGCAAGTACAGTTTTAGATTTTATCCAAGGAAGTTGATGATGGAACATATATACATAGAACAAAGAAGAATGATATAATGAAGAACAAGCAAGAGCTAGACAATGATTGGTTTGAGGTAATAATTAATTCTCCTTTGTAGTTGTCTTTGGATCAGTTATTACCATTAGTGCCAGCTTTCAGAGAAAAATTGTTAAAGAAGCTGGTTAGACAACAGATAGAGCCAGAAAATATGCAAGTACCTTCAACATTAACTAATAGTATTGATCGAGCTCATGTGGACTTTGTTGTGCGAGAAATTCAGGCATAGAATAAACAAAGGCGATTTAATGAAGTTTTGTTGGATGGTGGCTCAGGAGTGAACTTATTATCTACGCATACTTTTCATGAAATGGAAAATGGGGCTTTGGCTCGAACACCTTTTCAAGTGAAGATGGCAGATCAAACAAGAGTCCAACCTTTGGGCATTCTGAAGAAGCAGCAGATAATGATTACAAGATGACATTCATTTTTTAATTTTGTTGTAATTTGAATGTCTCAATATACCTATTTGTATGAAATGTTGTTAGGTAGACCTTGGTTCAGATTGGCTAAAGTAAAGCAAGATTAGGGGTTAAATGTGGTTGTGATCACGAAAGGTAAAAGTTAGGTCACAATACCAATGAAAGGAAGAAGGAATATGTCGGTAAGAGAGAAACCACTCATGGCTCAGACCATTAGTTTAGTAGACGAGATAGAAGATGATGAGGAGGGGGATTTTCTTAAGGCAAATCCAACATTGGTACCAGTATTGGAGGTAGACGTGAAAGGATTATTATCAAAAGATGAGGATCTGTTGGAGAATAAAAGTGAACCAGCTGTAGGTGACACATTGGAAGGCACACAGTTCAGACAGATGTTTGAGCAAAATTTGGAAATTTTGAGTCAACAAAATTTGGAGCAACAACAAAAGGAGGTTGTATGGGTTGAGGCTCAAGAGAAGGCTTTTCAGTAATTAAAAAAGATGGTTTCCATCGCACCAATTTTGGAGCCACTAGATTGCTCTTTACCATTTCACATATTTGTAGATGCATCAGATGTAGCAATTGGAGCGGTTCTGATGTACCAAAAAGAGAGAGTATGGTATATACCAGTTTATTGTGCTAGTAGGGTGTTGTGCTCAATTGAAAGGAATTATCCGGTGATTGAACGTGAAGCATTGGCAATGGTATATCTCTGAATAAATTCAAACATTATTTGTTGGGTATTAAAGTGGTTTTTCATGTAGACCACCAGGCTTTGGTATGTCAGATCAAGGAGCCTCTATTAACAGGCAGATTGGAAAGACCGATGCTTCTATTCAAAGAATTTTTTTTCATTGTTCATACTCTAGGTAAAGAGCATGCAATGGCCGATTATTTCAATTGATTAGAGTCAAGGGAAGCACCAATACGAGTAAATGACGAGTTTCCAAATGCCGAGTTATTAAATGCTTAGATTTTTGACTCTGATTCTTGGTATGACCAATTGTTAGTATTTTTAACAGAAGGAGTATTGCCTCAACAGTTTACACATGATCAGAGAAAGAAGTTTGCTTCGAAAAGTAGGCCTTATTTGGTCATAGCAAGTGCATTGTACAAAAAAGGGGTGGATCAGGTAATTAGAAGATGTGTACCAGAGTTTGAACAACCAGTTGTGTTGTAGGAAGCACATTCAGGAGCAACACGTGCACACTTATCAGAGGATATTACAAGTAAAAAGATTTTACAAGCAAGGTTGTGGTGGCCTAGAGTATTAAAAGATGCTCATGAATTTGCCAAAAGATGTGTTATTTGTTAGAAAACAGACCAACCAAATAATTCAGATCGAATGTCTGATCATTTAGTTTTGCCATTGGATCCATTTCAAAACTGGGGCATGGATTTTGTTAGGCCTATCAAACCTAATAACTAAATTTCTATCAAATGAAAGGATCTTGTTGGCAGACCTCTCTCTCTCTATCTCTCTCTCTCTATCTATCTATCTATCTATCTATCTATCTATCTATCTCTCTCTCTCTCTCTCTCTCTCTCTCTCTCTATATATATATATATATATATATATATATATATATATATATATATATATATATATATATATATATATATATATATATATATATATATAATTTTCTCTCTCTCCATAATTGTCTTCTCTCCATAATTGTCTCCTCCTATCTTTCTGCAAGGCAAATCACGAAGAAAAGCACACTACAATTACACATTCCACGTGCAACAAATCCTCTTGAGCTCCGACGAGCAGTAAAAGGGCGTTGTTTCGAACAAGAATATAGAGACGACCATTACGTAGACCTCGTTATCACAGTAGTAGTTAACGGGGAAAGCTCGGCTCTGATGGTTGTAGACAGGACTTTTCTAGGATGTGGAGTCTGGTCCCAAGTCCATAGTGTAAATGCACTCACCCAGTGGATAACGCACTTTCTCATTCTTGTCATGAACTTCATATCCATGAACAATTGCACCCTCAGTGCATCCCGCAATTTCGATCAAGATTCACGAACCTTCTTCAATTGAGCAGTATGGAGCACCAGCTTGTATGAAAGTTGTTCGGGATTGCCATCAGAACCTTTTCACGTGAAACTTTACGCTTTTGCTTTGTGTGTGTGTATGTGTGTGTGTGTGTGAGAGAGAGAGAGAGAGAGAGAGAGAGAGAGAGAGAGAGAGAGAGAGAGAGAAAGAGAGAGAGAGAGAGAGAGATGCTTGCAAGGGTGAACGAAGGATCTCTGGTTGCATACTCCCTTTCACGTGGTGCATCCTTGCGCGCTTTTGCGTTTTACTCTCAATCTCGCTTTTACTGTTTAATGGCACACATGGAAAGCTGAATGAATACATCATACCTGTGGAGCTGCTGGAATCAGCGGAATGCTATCCACTTCGGAAATCACATCTCGGATTCTCGGTTTCTCAACAAAGCATGATCCACTGCTAGCTCTGTTGTAACCAAATCAAATAGGCCGCCATGGAAGAAGGATGGACCATCAAGAAAATCCAGTGTACCTTTAGATCTAATCAATGGAGACATAAGCTCCTTGATTACTACCCTCCTGAGACATGAGCTCCTTGCTTACTACTCTCCTGAGAGTTTTAGTATGGCCTTAAGCTGTCAGACTCTTACTAGAGCTTAAGCCTTCTTTGTTCTGGTGGATGGACATTATTGTTTGGAGAGAGTCTCTCCTTCAGCTTCAGTATTATGACCATGTGTTTGGGTTGCTCCCCCTCACCCCCCACACTTATACCTGGAAGTCCCTTGTTGGATTGTTTTGTTTTTGTTGGTGTCTAAAAAAGAGAGAATCTAATGATTGTAAATGTAAAGAGATAAATGATAAAAGCTCAGATCATGTGTACACAGTAAAAAGAATGCTTCGCAAAAGCACAACCCACTTGCATCAGATGTTTCTTTTGCGGTTTGCTTTTTTAAAATCACACTCTTCTTCAAAATGTCAGAGTAGCATCTTGTGTTGCCAAAGGATAATGAAATTAGGACATAAAGTTGCCAAAGGATAATCAAATTAGGATATAAAGTTGTTTTTGTTCCTGATTATTAAATTTACATACAAAACCTTAAAAACCCAGCATGAGAATTGAAGCAACTGAGACTCTGGTTTTTATATAAATCAATGCAGCGGAAAGCATATACAGGTGAGGAAAGCTTTAAGAGCGTCATCAACACTCTATGCGGGATTCAAGTTAATAGTTCGGAAAGGAAACAGGAGATTAAAAATGCAGAGAGGCCCTTAATCAGTCTTCATAATGTCGTAGAAGATTCTATCTGGAAATAGTAACTACTCAGAGAAGAGTTACAAACCCAGCAAGACTCCAATGTTCATCATAACATAATCTTTATCATAACCAAAGTTGGAAACGCACCAGTCAGCGTTTACCTTCACGTAATTTGTAACCGCAGTTAACATGGAAAAGTCAAGCGCTTTGCGGACCGATAGCTTCAGAGCTGTTTTGCGCTGAACGCTATTACGTGTATTTTGCTCACAGGCTGTAGCGATTGTCTGCAAATATTCGAACATCTAAATCTACACTGCAAGTTTGATCTTTATTGTTACTAAATCTACACTGCAAATTTCCTGTGTCATCTCCAAAAGATACCGAAGGCGAATGCACGATAGAAGTTCCACATATCAGCGTTTGCCTCAGGTCAACGTCTGCTAAACAATGATGAAAGCATCACAACGATGTTTCAATTACAAAAGATTTGAATATCTGTATGATAATGAATTTGAAACACAACAGTTTTGAGCGATGAAAAACTATCCTGATGGACATTAAAAGACTGTATAAACGCGTCTTAACCCTGCAAGGTGGTTGAACGTCTCAAGACTTCACATGTCTCAGCACCAGAAAGTTTCTCAGCATCTCATTATTTTTGCCTGGATCAATCACCTTTTAATTTTTTTTAACAAAGGGGAAGTAGTAATGCTTGATGTTTAACGCTTCTAAGGGGGAGGAGTAATGCTTGATGTTTAACGCTTCTGCACTTTTCTTTTGAAGAAGGTTGCAGGTACGATGTCAAGTAACTGGAGTGACATTTGAACTAAAAAGCTCAGAAGCATTACGGGTTGAAATTTATCATCCACCGTTTGAGGAAATGATGAATAGTAAAAGAAATAATGAATAAGCCAAGAAGCTGTATCTGTGAAGAAGAATGATACTACAGTACGTTCATCTTTTCATCATCAGAAGCGAATGATCCTTCAGTTGAGGAGTCAATCCGGGCCGAGTATATCGTCGATTGATCACAGTGCTTCATGCACTCGCCTCTCTCCAAGCAAGCAGATTCTTGTCTCTCGCAAACGGATGTCTCTCGAATTTTCTCTTTTTTGCTTTCTTCCTTGAAGTTACGTTTGCTTTTTCCCTCTCGCTCTCTGCGTAAAGAATGGAAAAGCACACGATAAGAAAATCTCGTTAACTTCGACGAGCTCAGATTTTTCATTACGGAAAACAAGCTGAAGAAGGCCATCATGAAGACCTTTAGGGATAGACGGGAACTTGTCAGCTTTTTCATTGTGGAAAACAAGACAAAGAAGATCAGCATGATTACCTTTTGAGTTGGATGGGCTACTTGAGCATGGCCTAGAAGCTCACAGGGAATTATGTTCACGGATGTTGATTCGTATCAACACACGCATACCAAAGTAGGTATTAGTGGATTAATCGGTCTTGAGGAGTGCTATCTTTGTTCATATACAACGTTGCGTATTTGGATCAATCTTGCACCTTTTCTGCTATATCTATGAATCCAAAGCGTCTACATCTCTGCTCGCTGCGCCTTTGAACTTGCCTCTTCGATCCGCTGTTTCTATTAAACTAGAGAACAATCTTTTAGATGTGCAGTATAGATGTTTGTGCAAAAGCATTCATGCAACTTTACCCCCTTTTAATGTTTATCTAAAGTTCCATCTTTTTTTTTTTTTTTAATAAAGGAAGTTCGAGCTTAGCCTAATCTCCCGGACTTTAATTATATTAAAGAGAAAAAGTTACAAGTGAATGGGACTAGTGCCCATGGGACCCCCCAAATCCCACAACGCAGGGGAGGAGTACGGCAAGCTACAGGGCATTACAAATGAGGCGGATAACATTACCATCACCCTCATGTGGGACCCATTTGGGTTTCAACTTGTTGTTTTCGAGGAGATAGATACAGTGATGTCTAAACGGTGGTGATCTCTTGACTCGGGAGATTCTTTTACCAAGGAGAAATAAGGATTTCTCGATCGACCATTCCTTGGGAGTTTGGCCGAAATTGACGGTACAGCGCTCTCTCCAAATCTTCCAGAGAGCCTCACCTCTGATGGCATTCCATAGTCTTGATGAGCATCCGATCGCCTCACCCAACATCACTTATTGCCAGTTGATTTGACTCGTTAGTCTCAAAACGCGGTATACGTGATGCCAGATAACCCGGGACTTGGGGCAGTCGAAGAACAGGTGGGCTAAATCTTCGATGCACCGATGACAACGCTTGCACCATGGCGGCACACCACAGATTTTGTTAGCCCTTGCATTAGTCCAGATTCCCTTATGCAAGACCTGCCACATGAGAACGGACTTTTTGACCTCAATTAGGGGGTGCCAAAGAGACATGAATTTTAGCTCCCACCGAAGTTTGGTCCAAGTAAGGCACCACCTCTTGTTAAGGGTGTGGTGAACATCCAAATCCCCTTTGAAGTTTGGGATTTCGGAAAGCTTCTTACCATTGCTCCATTTGAGGCCCTCCGAGCAAGGAAGATCCTGACCGCATAGAAGGCGGGTAGTTGAGCGGTCCCAGGCTAAACACCTGCTTTGAAGAAGAGTCCATTCCTCAAAGGTGACGCTAATTCTCGGATCCAAATCTTCGAACCTAATCCACTGGCTGGTCTCTTGTTTCCAGAGCTGTTTCCACTGTTTGAACCCCTTGTTCCATAACCGCCTTGCAGTTTGGAGGTTCCAAGATTCCACTCCCCTAATGCCACTGATCGGGAACCAAATAGAGTCATTTTGTCTTATGCCAGCTGCCCACTTCCAGTCATCGCTGATTCTGATGAACTGTTTGGCCTTGTTCCAATTCTTCCATAAGGAACACACGAGGCTAGAGCCTTTAGGGCAGACCGGGTGGGGGGAGAACAAAAGAGATAGAATCCCTATGTCCTTCCAACCAGGGAGGCCGACGAAGGTAAAGTCTTCCGTGTTTCTGAAGATCAATTTAGCCCAAGAGGACTCCCTATTGCTCCAGGCCTTGATAAGCCATTTAGCCGCCAGCTTGTCAGCAAGTCCAGCAATATCCAAAATACCCAAACCCCCTGAGTCTTTAGGGCTAATGCAAGTTTCCCATTTGATTTTGGGAACCCCCCTTCTGTTGGGGTCCCTAAAGTTCCATCTTCATCAGAACCAATCTCTCTTACTACAATCGGTTAAAACATGAACTTTTTCTTTTCGTTTTATTTTTTGCATCGCGATTCGCGAACTTTCTACAACGGAGCAGTTAAGGGTACCGGCCTTTATCAAAGTTGTCCCGATCAGGGGAGGGTGAAAGAGCGCGTCGGCTTCTCCCACCGCTACACATGATCCTTCCTCTCTTTTGCTTTTCTGTTTTGAAGTCTCATTTGCTTTTACGGTCTGAAGTGGGTGTGGTGTGTGTGTGTGTGAGAGAGAGAGAGAGAGAAATTATAGCTATTGAAGAACAAATGTACACAGGTACTCTCTTCAAACTTGTCTCCTTTGATTCTTTATCCATGTTACAAAGTGCTATCCAAAGCACGCCCGCAACCGAATCGAAAAACTTTCATTTGTCGTCTGCCAGTGCCGACGGTGGTTCTTCAACTCTCATTCCAAAGGACATCGACAGTCTTTTGTTGATGCAAAAGACACACGCATTTTAGTGATTGAAAAGCAATAAGGCGCTTCGCTTTTCTCATCACCCAGAGAAGAGAGGCAATTCTCGGGAATAGGAAATTCATTTTGTTACTTTCTACAATAAGAGGACAGAAAAGACATAGCGTCAACTCTAACACCTGAGGTATGCATAATCACAGATCAGAAATAAGAATTACGTTTATGGGGACATTGATGCATATATTTGAACTAAAAGTGGTTGCACAGCAATTAACAAACGCACGTAGGTGCTATTCTTTCTGTTTCCTATTATGGAATCCTCTCAACGCGGTAACGAATGGGTACTTCTTCACGTACATTCTCCATTTTGATCTGTTGTTACATTTGTACCAATCCTAATCTGTTGTCCTTAACTTCGCCACTTTGCACAATACCTGAGCCCCTGCTCTCACTGAATTATTAATGACGAACTTAATGACGGAGTTCTGTTAAGGATCATGTTCTGCAGCGAGCATGATTTCAATGCACGTTCCGTGATGCACTGTTGATGCTGGTAAACTTTCCCTTTTTTTTTTAAAAGAAATCAGCCCAAATTAAGAGGAGATGAATACAACAGAACTCCGCTAGAAAGAGGTGGGGAAGCTCAGCATTGCTCAAGAGCTTACCTTTAAAGTTCTCTGACGGAGTTCTACATATCAAATCTTTACAGAAAGCTTGATCTGCAACATGCATAATGGACCTGTTCTGCCTGGACTGATCTTCCTGCAACAGAACAGAGACTCACACGAGAAGCAATCCATAGATATTGACTTGCTCGGTGGAACAAGATGGTGATGGATTCATCATCTTCATCAAAGATTGCTCGAGGGGGTGGAGGAGGGATTTGATCACTGCTAGTTTGAGAAGAGCACGCGACACACATAGATGAGGATGGGGAAATTACCTAGTAAGATGATGGAAAAGATGAATGGAAATATTGCGTAGGTAAGAAGACCTCAAGAGAGTTTACAAGTAAAGGTTTGACATCCTTTTTGGATGCATCCAAAGAAGAAAGACACTCAATTCATGTGGTGGGTCTAGGCTGTTGTGATACAAGTATAAAACTATATGGAAATTCCATAAGGTGTATGTTAGAGGTTAAGGGTGACTACTAGGATGTTGCAGAGGACTAAAGAGGATCGAAGACAAGAGAGAGCATAAAATAGGAGAAAGAAGAGAGGAAAAGAAAGCCCTCGGAATTTTCAACAAATAGCATTGTAAAACATTGAGAAGCATTGTAAATGCTCTAGAGGAGTCCTCTAGATGCATAATCCTTAAAGATTGCAACATTAGCTTTGTATAATAGTAGGAAATTAGTGATTTATGGAGAAAGTGTCCGTCTCTTATGTCGAAGGACCAAAATTAGGGCACATGTATATAAGTCACTTGTGACTCTTTTGTAAAGACTTTTTGCCACATTGAAGAACTAACTTTTTGAAATTTTGAATTTTCTTCTTCTTGCCTCTATACCTTCTTCTTCATGATTTTGTGTGTGTGTGTGTGTGTATTTGAAGCATGGAATGCTTGTCTAGATGTGTCATCTACCCTTCCCCATCTCTTTTTGTTGTTGAGGTGTGTGTGAATCATAGGAAGTATAGACGTGAGAGTTGGTGTCTCCTTCCACTCTCGTTTTCGGCCATAACGTGAAGCACAAAGGTCTGATCAAGCTAAAGATACCATCACTATATGTGTCTCATAGAGAGCTTCAAAGAAAACTTGCTATTGACTATATTCGACTATCGAAGCTCTGAGATATCACTCAATTTGTGTTTGTTGCACCAAGTATCATGACACTTTTGTGTAAGAGGTGTTGTGTGAGTTGGATGTTCCCTTTTTGCATGCATTTCTTGTCTCTTTCCCACAATTCACAACATTCATGTACTCATTTCCATGCACTTCACCATGTAGGCTCTCGGATTGATAATTTAATGTGTATATCAGCCCACCATTGTATGCGTTTTCTTGATGATTGAGATTTAGTCACTTTTGTTGCAAACTCCTAAGACTTTGTGAGTCTAGGTACACATGGTTTTGGTGCTTTTGTCGAGGATTAGCTTATGTCAAGGTGCCTTCGTGATGGTTAAAGCACTGTTGGGAAGGTAGTGAGCATGAGGAAGTAAATTTCAGTAGCTTGGAAAGTCTCAATTCATGTGCACTTGTGACTTCATACACCTAGTGTGTGCATGACAAGTTTTTAGGATTAGGATTAAGACTGGAAGAATTAGGGTTAGGAAGTATCTATGAGAGTGGGGACATAGGGTAGATCAATCACAAATCAAAAACCAAAAAACAAATTCTCACTTTTTTCTTAGGTCACTAGTCCTAGACAAAGACTAAAAACCAAAACTCACCACATTTTAGTTCACTTGTATTTGCAAGTATTGTGGAGCTCACAGAAGGATCACTATCGTGGATCATGTATCGCTTAGAAATATCATCAACATAAAGTATCAATCATATCAAGCTGCCATCTAAGCATCTCTTTGTGTAGAGACAATGATCCTCATTGCTTTGGGAATAGCCTTGAGACTTCATAAAGGCATCAATTTTTTGGTACCATTGTCTAGGGGACTATTTAAGTCCATACAAGCTCTTCTTGAGCTTACAAACTAGACTTTCCTTTCCAAGAACTACGGAACTCTCTCGTTGTTCCATATAGATCTCACCTGTAAGATCTCCATGCAAGAAAGCATTTTTCACATCCATTTGGACTAGCTCTAAGTCCTCCATTGCAACGAATCCAAGAAACATGCACAGGGTAGTCACCTTGGCCACTCTAGAGAAGATTTCCTCGAAATCAAAACCATGTTGTTTCTTAAAACCCTTTGCAACAAGTCATGCTTCATACTTTGGAGAAGCACTATCGAATGTGAATTTTAGCTTATATACCCATTTACATGGTAAAGCTTTCCTGGACTTCGGCAAAGGTACTAAATCCAAATTACCAATCTTGTTAATAGGATCCAACTCACTGGCACGCTCCCACTTGACATGATCCTCTGTCTACATAGCCTCTTTGTAGCAAGAAGGCTCACCAGCATTTGTTAGCATAACAAAATCTAAGCCTGGAACATATCTATCACGTGGATGTGAGCCACGTGTAGAGCGTCTCAATGGTTGCTGAACAGGACCATGTGTAGATTGATATGATCAGACATTCTCTTGAAAGACCCCATGTGTAGCATTTTTATGCATGCTAGCTAGAGGACTAGTATCCTAAAAGACAACTTTTCTCACTTCAACCTCCTTAATGGGCTATTTATGCATCTTAGACTCATTGAAATTGACATCACTACTTTTGATCACTGACTATGTTTCAGGATCCCATAAGCGATATGCAAATTCTGCTTCTCGACCATATCCAAGAAAAATGCATTTCTTTGACTTAATGTTCCAACTTTTGTCTAAGATTCTTGGGTATATGAACATATGCTTCACACCCAAAAACTTGAAGATGATCATATTCTGGTGGCGTCCCTATCCATAAATCTTGTGCCACTTTTAGAACTTTGATAGTAGTAGATGAAAGGTTAATCACAAGAATTGTAGTCAATACTACTTCTGCCTAAAAGCCTTGTGAGAGGTTTGCATGATGCAACATAGAAACTACTCTATCTTGAATAGTTATATTCATCCTTTCAACTACACGATTCTATAATCGGGTATGAGTTGTAAACTCTATACGATTTAATAGGATATACCCAAACTTTTCTAGTAGCATCATCTATGAAAGGGACAAAGTAAAGAGAAACACCTAAGGAACAGTGGGCATATGACCACACACATCTGTATGCATGAGATCTAAAGGCTGACTTGAAGAGTCAATGTTGATTCTATGCACATTTCTTGTTTGCTTTCCATATTGACAATGCTCACAAAATGAAAAATCAGAGAAAGATAACACAGGTAAGTAGCCAAAAGGAGAAAGATTTTCCATTCCACTATGAGATATGTGTCCCAAACAACCATGCCAAATACAAGCCATAAGTTGTTCAGTACCACATCTCCAATCCCCACAACGTCACACTGGTAAGAGTTACCAAGTCTCACGGTACCAAGAGACTTTGCTGCATAATTAGAGAACCATTCTCCTAGCAATAAGATGCAAGGAGAAAAGAACCCTAGAGGAGGTGTGGACTACCCATAAGAATTGAAGAAAGCGAAACTTCAATGTTCCATAACCCTAGAAGAAGTTTTATAAGTGAAGCTACAACCAAGTTGGTAAATCAATTGAATTTAAAAGAACAAAGCACATCAACTAAGGAAGAGAAGGTGGAAGGATCATCATCTATTAAAATACCTATGGATACAAAAATATGAATGTCTAGGACATGAACTATCCAACCAATTGGATCAAATTGAGAAATTGCATGAAACTAGATTACAAACACTAGCATGCATTTATGCTACTAAGAGAAGACAAAAGGCTTACTATGATGCTCACATCAAAGAAAAAGGACTTGTAGTTGGCGATCTGGTTCTAGTCTATATGTTAAGAAAACATGCAAAGAAATTACAACAAAGAGGATATGTTCATTTGATCATAAATTGTATCTCCTTAGGTGGAGATATTACTCTAGCTACATTAGATGAAGACATACTACCAAACTACATAAGCGGTTGTAGAGTCAAAAAATACATGGAACCCTTAATGAAACAAGTGTTGACTAGACTCTTAGAGTGTGAGGAGAGGTGCTTACAAGGGGAAGAACCCATTCCCATGGAGCATTATGTTGGTACAAATGTCCAAGCCTTCACATTTGGCTAGGCATGGAAGAGAATATGTGCAACTACTTGATGAAGCATGTGAACCATTGCTTGTAACCATTTGATCATTCACCATTGTAAAAGGTTTTAACCTTGAGAGGATCTTGTAAAGGCTTGAATCTCGTGGAAGTAGGAAGCATATTAGCTACAAATTTTTCATGAGAGAATATCTCCTCAATTGGAGGAATCACGTTTAGGTGGAACCAAGTTTGAATTCAAATTCAAACTTGGAGGAAGACTACTTATAAAAGGACTAGTAAAAACATCGCGGTGCACATTGCCTCATTGATAGCTCCTTCATTAAACATTAGCAGGGTTTGAGTAGCTCACTTCATAGCTTATGCATCCTACCATCATTGTGCATTATTTCAATGCCAATGATCTTGTATAATCATGTTCTATAATAGATATACTTCATTGATCATCTTTGTCTACTTCTCTGCTATGTCTACTCAGAACAATGAACTTTGTGTAGTCATATCGCAATGCTTTCTCAATCATTTTCCATAATGTATAGCTTGTTGGAACTAGATTGAAGTCTATTTTGTGCTGTCAAAGTTTAATTACATTTTGTTCATCCATTTGGGAGAAATGGCCATCAAACTGCTCACTGGTCATCTCCTCTTCAATCCCTAAAATATCGGGGTAAGCTTCGGATGGCTAAATTGATTTCTCATAGTATAGTTCTTCATTTTAGATGATTCCACTTGTAATCATTAGCTACCTAAGATAGTTTGATTCCCTCAAAAGGAATTCGATCAATTGATACTATACTGTGAGCACTAAGCAAAAGAATTAGTAGGTGTGTGGACCAAAATAACAAGTTTTGTAAGACTAGCTATTTGTGGAGTAGTCTGTTTTGATTCAATTGTTTCAAGCATCAACTCCAAAGTACATAGGTACTCTCTTTGTGTCATTTGCAAGCTAAAAGGTCCTACAACATAAATCTTAAGTTTGATAGGGCACGTATTGTTGGAGCAAGTCTATGACAAGCCTAAGTATCGGCTTGAGTCCCACAAAGTCATAAAAGAAGCTTCAAAATGAAGACTATGTAAAGTTCACTTGTGAACTACCTCTTGTAACTTTTGAAGAGTTTACTTAATGTAAAAGTGAAATAATCTTAAGTGGTTGAGTCCACATGATCAAAAAGGGAAAGAGGAGCCACGAATTCGTGATTTATGGTAGGTAGAGAATCAAATCAATCATTGATTGATTGGAGAGTGATTGAGGGAAGTTAGCCTCCCAAAATCAACTATAAATAGATGGTAGTTTTAGTCATGGTTAGAGAGACCTATGTGAAGACCTCCAAGAGCTGAGCTTTATGCCATATCAAGGTGTGATTCCAAGGCACACATATGTATCAGTAAGTCCATTGTATTGTACAAGCAATATACTTTCATTTTCATGATCATTTGGGTTCATATTTCCATGTTCTTGTGAAGTGTACTACTCACTGCCATTACTCTCAGTTTTCTCAGTCACATTGCAAAGATTGTTTCTCTGAGCTTGGTGCATCATTTTTGGTGATTTAACTTGGTAAAGTTATCTCTATAAGTCTACTATATGCTCATAAATTTTAATGTCATTTGAATGTTGCAATCTTCAGTTATGTTCAGTTGACGTCAACAGTGTCTGTTCATCTTCACTTCTCTGTCAGGTACCCGACTTTTTCACTCATCTTGTCAGAGACATTTCTCAGTGGTTACTTATTCAAATTCAATGCTTTAAAGCTTGTTGGATTCAGCTTACTGTCTAGTATAACCATACAAAGTTTCATAATCATTGGATTCCTACATTTTGATTTATGTTTATTTTTTTGCTCACTGGTCTCAAACTGTAGCAACCCGTGAAAATCGGGATGATGTCATCACTTGTTAAAACTCATTCTCAGTGTGTGGTTTATTATTTTTGATGAGATTACTCTTGAAAGTTAGCTCTTTAAGCTACCTAGACTTCCCCAAGAGGAATTAAGCTAATTGCTGCTGTGCTCAGAGAATTATGTAAAATAGTGGACAGGTGTATGAACCAAGAATAACAAGTTTTCACCTCTGAGTTAACTCCAACTTATCTGTTTTGATCTATCTTTTTGAGAGTGATCTTCCAAGGTACATAGGGTTTCTAATACATCCATTGGCAAGCTAAAAGGGCCCACCATATACTCCTGGAGTTCATTTGGCTGGTGTAGATCAAGGATTTTGCAACACCTCTTCATCTTCAAGCACATACCTATCCATCTCTTCACAGTGGTATCAGAGCAAGGTTGGACAACATGGCAGATGGATTTCCTTCATCAACTGACAAATTGGATAGAGGTAATTACTCAGCTTGGTCATTAAGGATGGAAGCTTATCTCCAAGGTAGAAGTTTATATGGTTATGTGGCTGGAGATGAAGTTATGCCAAGTTTCAGGAACAAAAGTCAACCAACACAAGAAGAGCAAGAAAGATTGAGCACATGGTGCTCCAAGGATGCACTTGCAAGGTCTTATCTCCTCAACTCTATCTCAAATTTTTTGTTGCCTCACATTAGAAGTTGTAAGACATCTCAGAAAGTGTGGGATGCACTTGAAGATTTCTTTTCTTCAAGTACCAAAGCTAGGAAGCATCAACTATGGCTGGATTTCACAACTCTCAAGAAGGCTCCAGAACAAAATGTGACTGATTTTGTCACAAAGCTCAAGGACATAGCAGATTAGTTGGGAAGCATTGGAGAGGTAATAGATGAAGAGCAAATTGTAAGGCAGCTCATCAATGGCTTGAAGGCAAATGACAAGTGGGAAGCATTCACCACAGCTATGGATTTGTACATGGACATGCATGTACCTGATTTCAATACACTCATTGGACAACTACTTACTCAAGAGGCAAAGCTTATAAAAAATGGAGAAAGCTCTAAAGGTAATCAATCTTCAGCTTTATACACTGATAAAAGCAAGTCCAAAGATAACAAAGGAAAGGCAAAGAAAGTGGATGATGAAGCCGGTACATATCAAGCTAACTATGCAGGTAGAGGAACACATGGCAGAGGTAGAGGAAGAGGAGGTAGACAAGGCAGGGGGAGATCCTAAGACTCCAACTCATGTTCTATTTGTGGACTAACTAATCATACAATTGAAAATTTCTTTAGGAATTCTAGGAATCAAAGAGGCAGAGGATACAATAGAGGAAGTTATGGCTACTCAAGAGGAAGGTTCAACAATTATCATGGCAACTACAACAACTACAATCATTCAAACTATCAAGGAGGATACAAAGGAAGGAGAGACTACAATAACTACACAGAAGACTCAAACAAAGAGGATTCATTGTTGATCATGAACATGGCTATGCCACAAGGTAAATCTGATGAGCATGTTTTCTACATAGATTCAGGTTGTTCAAATCATGTGGCAGGAAATGTGGCACTCCTATCAGATTTAGAAGATCCAAGGAATAAGCATGAGGTACAAACAGGAGATGACATAAAACATCCTATGGAGAAAATAGGCAATGTCAATGCACCTGATGGAAACATCAACCTACTCAGTAAGTTACTCTATGTCCCTACCATTACAAAGAATTTGATAAGTGTTGGGCAGATAGTAGAGAAAGGGTTGCAAGTCAGGTTCGCAAAAGCAGGAGCATTTGTTGAAGATCCAAGTCAAGGATTCAGGAAAATTGCAAAAGGTGAAAAGAGAGGTAGATTGTTCACATTTGAATTACAGGACACTAGAAACATTGCTCTCTTTAATTATGGTAGTCAGACACTCACAGAATTGGAAGTATAGCACAAAAGGCTAGCACATATTGGTGAAAGGTCATTAAAGAAAATTTGTAGGGACCAAAGTGTACTTGGACTCCCTAACTTGTCAAAACAACATATGATTTATAAGTGTAGTGCATGTCAATTTGGAAATTCTCATAGGTTACCATTCATGAAGAAAGGTTATATGCATGGAGATCTCTTGGAGTTGGTTCATACAGATGTATGGGGACCTAGCAAGGAAGCTTCAATATCTGGATCAAGGTATTATGTCTCCTTTATTGATGATTGCAGCAGATGGACTATCCTATGCTTTATGAAACACAAAGATGAAGTTTTTTCATGTTTCAAAAGATATTTGGCTCTTGTGGAGAATCAAACAGGTAAATCACTAAAAAGGTTAAGGTCAGATGGAGGGGGAGAATACTTCTCCCATGAGTTTGATTCTTTTCTTCAAGAAAGAGGAATCAAAAGAGAGGTAACTACAAGGTACACTCCTGAGCAAAATGGAGTCGCAGAAAGGAGGAATAGGACAATTGTTGAAGCTGCAAGGTCTATGATAAATGAAAAGCATTTACCTAATTACTTATGGGCTGAGGCTGTTTCTACAGCCACTTACTTGATTAACAGGTTGCCTTCAAAATCCCTTGATGGGATGACTCCATATGAGGCTTGGAATGGAAGAAGACCAAGCTTGGATCATTGTAAAATTTTTGGATGTATTGGTTTTGCTCATGTTCCTTCACAGGTTAGAGGCAAGATGGATCCAAAGGCAGAAAGGTGTGTATTTATTGGATATGACAACAATCAAAAGGGCTGCAGGTTATACAACCCTACCAACAAAGGATTCTTGGTAAGCAGAGATGTAGTTTTTGATGAGAACAATTCATGGTATGAAGATTCATGCAGGAAGATCAATTTACCATATGATCTTGAAGAAGATTTTCCAAAGCTTGGTAGAGAACAACCAAAGATTGAAGAACAAGACACCTCAGAGGATGATGAAGAATCTCAGATGGAAAAGATCAAAGCATGGAAGTCTAAAGGTAAAGCAAAATTGCAGGAACTTGGACATAAGGCAGAATCATCACATCATGGCCTAAGAAGATCTATGAGGGAAAAGAAAAAACCAGAAAGGTATGGGTTTGACACCTCATTAGTAACTAAACATTCTATCTACATAGCACAGGACATAAACCAAGAGGAGCCATCATCCTTTGAAGAGGCCAAAGCAAAAACAGAATGGAATCATGCAATGAAGGAAGAGATTGAAGCACTTGAAGAAAACAACACTTGGGATTTGGTGCCCAAGACTTCATCTATGAAGGTAATAGGCTCAAGATGGGTCTATAAACTCAAGAAGAATTCTGATGGTTCCATTAACAGGTATAAGGCAAGGCTTGTAGCAAAAGGCTTTGCACAAACTCAGGGAATTGATTATGAGGAGACCTTCTCTCCTGTGGCAAAGATGCCTACTATTAGGGTTTCGCTTAGTATTGCCTCTTCCAAGAATTAGAAGATACTTCAACTAGATGTAAAGAATGCATTCTTGAATGGTTGGATAACAGAAGAGGTATATATGGCACAACCACCTGGTTTTGAGAATCAAGTTTATCCTGATTATGTGTGTAAACTTAACAAAGCATTGTATGGTCTCAAGCAAGCTCCAAGAGCTTGGAATTTCAGGCTTGTTTCATTCTTGCAGGACAAAGGCTTTCAACCAAGCAAGGCAGATCCTTCACTCTTTATTAAAAAGAGTAACTCTGAGGTCAACTACCTATGTGTATATGTAGATGATATTATATTGACAAGAAATGATGCAGATGGTATGAAGAAGATCAAAGATCAGATGAGAGAAGAGTTCAAGATAAGTGATTTGGGTTCACTTACCTACTTCCTAGGTTTGGAAGTTGTCTACAAAGATCATGGTTTGTTTCTCACTCAAAGAAAGTACATTAAGGACATGTTGGCAAATTTCAAGATGCAAGATTGTAAGATTGCAGGTACTCCAATGGAGGTCAATCACAAATTGAGCTCACATGAAGGTGAACTCATAGAGGACATCACATCATATCAAAGTCTAATGGGTAGTCTCAACTATGCCACATTGACAAGAGTAGATATATGTTACAGTGTGAGTGTGCTAAGTCAATTTATGCACACACCAAGGAAACCACATATGGATGCTGCCAAAACGATTCTCAAGTATCTCAAAGGAACCATAAATGAAGGACTTGTGATTTAGGTTTGAAGCTATTTTCTGATGCAGATTGGGCAAGGAAGATAGAAGGAGCACTTCAGGTTATCTTACCTTTGCAGGTTCAAAGCTTATTTCATGGTCATCCAAGAAGCAACCCACAGTTGCTCTCTCTTCTACTGAAGCTGAATACAGAGGTCTTTCCATAGCTACACAAGAAGCTATGTGGATGAAGACATTATTCAAAGATCTTGGATTGGAGTTTGGAACTCCAACTATTTTTGGTGACAATATGAGTTCTATTCACTTGGCTGCTAATCCTATTTTTCATGCAAGGACTAAACATATTGAAGTTCAATATTACTATGTACGAGAGAAGGTTCTAAGCAAAGAGATTCAAATATCATATGTGTCCACTCATCAACAATGTGCAGATATTCTAACCAAAGCATTGGATGGTACAAAGCTTTGCAAATTCAAGGCTATGATTGGTTTGTAGGTAATCTTGGAAGATTGAAGACCTCAAGCATACTTGGCTTGAGGGGGAACTGTTGGAGCAAGTCTATGACAAGCCTAAGTATCCGCTTGAGTCCCACAAAGTCATAAAAGAAGCTTCAAAATGAAGACTATGTAAAGTTCACTTGTGAACTACCTCTTGTAACTTTTGAAGAGTTTACTTAATGTAAAAGTGAAAGAATCTTAAGTGGTTGAATCCACATGATCAAAAAAGGAAAGAGGAGCCACAAATTCGTGATTTGTGGTAGGTAGAGAATCAAATGAATCATTGATTGATTGGAGAGTGATTGAGGGAAGTTAGCCTCCCAATCTCAACTATAAATAGATGGCAGTTTTAGTCGTGGTTAGAGAGACCTATGTGAAGACCTCCAAGAGCTGAGCTTTATGCCATATCAAGGTGTGATTCCAAGGCACACATATGTATCAGTAAGTCCATTGTATTGTACAAGCAATATACTTTCATTTTCATGATCATTTGGGTTCATATTTCCATGTTCTTGTGAAGTGTACTACTCACTGCCATTACTCTCAGTTTTCTCAGTCAGATTGCAAAGATTGTTTCTCTGCGCTTGGTGCATCATTTTCAGTGAATTAACTTGTTAAAGTTAGCTCTATTAGTCTACTATATGCTCATAAATTTTCATGTCATTTGAATGTTGCAATCTTTAGTTATGTTCAGTTGAAGTCAACAGTGTCTGTTCATCTTCACTTCTCTGTCAGGTACCCGACTTTTTCACTCATCTTGTCAGAGCCATTTCTCAGTGGTTACTTATTCAAATTCAATGCTGTAAAGCTTGTTGGATTCAGCTTACTGTCTAGTATAAGCATACAAATTTTCATAATCATTGGATTCCTATATTTTGTGTTATGTTTATTTTTCGGCTCACTGGTCGCAAAATGTAGCAGCCCGTGAAAATCGGGATGATGTCATCACTTGTTAAAACACATTCTCAGTGTGTGGTTTATTATTTTTTATGAGATTACTCTTTAAAGTTAGCTCTTTAAGCTACGTAGACTTCCCCAAGAGGAATTAAGCTAATTGCTGCTGTGCTCAGAGAATTATGTAAAACACTGGACAGGTGTATGAACCAAGAATAACAAGTTTCAAGGTACATAGGGTGTCTAATACATCCATTGGCAAGCTAAAAGGGCTCACCATATACTCCTGGAGCATTTGGCTGGTGTAGATCAAGGATTTTGCAACACCTCTTCATCTTCAAGCACGTACCTATCCATCTCTTCACAGGTACAAAGCAGGTTTTATCCGTACCACCTCACTTTCTTGAGGTATCTATCCATCTCTTCCAACAGTGGTATCAGAGCAAGTTGATGTAAAATGGGAGATGGTTTCCCTTCTTTTATTGAGAAATTTGACAGGAATAATTATCTGGCATGTTCCTTGAGGATGAATACCTATTTATAAGGAAGGAGCCTCTATGGATACATATCAGGAGATGAGGAGATGCCCATTTTCATAAGCAAAGGTCAACCTATAAGAGAGGAGCTAGAAAGACTCAACTCATGGTGTGCCAAAGATGATTTAGCAAGGTCATATCTACTTAACTCTATTTTGAATTCCTTATTCCTCACATTAGGAATTATAAAACTTCCCAAGAGACTTGGGATACATTATCTTCATATTTTCCTTCCAATAAAAGAGCTAGAAAAAATCAATTGTGGATTCAGTTTACCACTCAAAGTAAGCAACCCAAGAAGAATGTTTCAGAGTATGTGACCAAAGTAAAGGATGTGGCTGATCAATTGGCAAGCATAGGAGAGGATATTGAAGAGGAGCAAATAGTGAGACAAATAATCAATGGCATCAAGATAGATGATAAGTGGGAAGCTTTCACAACTGCTATGGACCTTTACATGGACATGCAAATCCCAGATCTTACCACACTCATGGGACAACTCTTTACCCATGAAGCCAAGCTCAACAAAAATGGAGAACCATCAAGAGGTAACAATTCTTCTGCCCTCTATACAGATAAAGGGAAGTCTAAAGATAAAGGAAAGAGCAAGAAAGTTGAAGATGAAGGTACTACTTCTCAAGCTAACTATGCAAGGAGAGGTAGGAAGTCAAGAGGAAGGGGTAGAGGAGGTAAGCAAGGTAGGGGCATACCTTTCAACTCTTCCTGATGCAATATATGTGGATAGTCTAATCACACAATAGACGAGTGTCATAGGAACTTCAAGAACCAGAGAGGAAGAGGATTTCAAAGAGGTGGCTACTCACAATCAAGAGGAAGATTCAACCATAATCAAGGCTACAACCATGGCTACAACAACAACTACAACAAAAATTATCAAGGAGGATACAAATCAAGAAAAGAATTCAACAATTATACAAAGGATCAAGAAGATTCTATTCTCATTATGAATATGACTTCAAAACAAGGTACGAATGATGAGCACCTCTTCAATAATGACTCAGGATGTTCAAATCATGTACTACGAGCAATGTAGCTCTCCTTTCTGATCTTGAGGAGCCCAAGGGAAAGCACCAAGTGGAGACAAGTGATGGCACCAAACATTCAATTGTCAAGGTAGGAAATGTCAAAAATTCTGATGGGAATAGAAATCTATTGACTAGAGTTCTTTATGTACCTACTATCACAAAGAATTTGATGAGTGTTGGACAGATAGTGGAAAAGGGTTTGTAGGTTAGGTTCAATAAATATGGAGCTTTTGTGGAGGACCCCCAACAAGGATTTAGAAGGATTGTAAAGGGAGAGAAAACAGGTAGATTATTTACATTTGAGCTTGAAGACACTAAAAATGTCACATCATGGATGCAGAACCTCTTAAGTGAGGTGGCATAATTGCCACATGGCATCATATGGATGCACTTCTATACTATGGTGTTGGCAATAGCCAGAGGCACAGACGTCGAGGAAACATGTGAAGGTGGATCACAACGAAGTAGTGGGGAGCCACACGAATGATTTTTCAAAGAAATGTTTTTTATATTACTTTTTCAGAACTATTAGGCCACCGGATTGGCACAATGTAATTTTATTTTCATATATCGCACGACCGAAAGAGCGTAGCGAAGAGATGTAATCTTTTATCTATTAATGAAAGGGCATTACGGGGTTCTCCGGCAGTAGAAGAGACGGGTTCACCAGACTGTTTGTCTGGGCAACAATGCAGAGAAGATCGTGGGCCGATATTGCTGAATTACTGAGTACTATATGTGGTTTGTTCATACAGTACTCCGTAATTCAACAAACCACATACAGTACTTAGTAATTCAGCAATATCGACCGACGATCTTCTCCACACGGTACTATATGTGGTTTGTTGAATTACTGAGTACTGTATGTGGTTTGTTGAATATGAATATAAAATTACTGAGTACAGTAATGTTATATTCATATTAATAAGTCTGTGCGACTCTGATTGCTAAATCACGCGTTAAGTACTGTGTAAGGAATAACTCTAATACGAACAATAATACTGTGTAGTGAACGTTATTACTTGGAAGTATAGTACTGTTTAGTGGAAGGTTAATTTGGGAAAATTATATAAAGGGCCTCTGCACTGTCAGACCCCTACCATCCCCAAGAACCCGAAAAGAGATTTAAAAGCGACTTGACCAAAGTCCTTTTTAACATTGGCGCCATCTGTGGGAAGATGGAAATAGATTGGGAATAAGCAGTAAGGGAAGAGCAGTACACAAGGCAAGCGGTGAAGAAGTGATATATGCTGGTTACTCATTCCGGCGAGTCCTATCCAAAGTATAGGAGAGATCAATATCCCTGGGAAGTTCCAAATCTATTAGGGACACCCCCAGGTGGTAGAAGTACGGGCCAATTAAGTCCCATTGCAGAAGGATCGAAGCCAATTAGCAGTGAATCCGGTACCAGTTCGGTGACCCATGATGAGATTCCGGTGAACCCGGTGGGTGTACAGAGACGCAAAGCGCAGTTAGTCCGACACTATCGGGTCAGAATTCGACCATTTTCGATGATAAAGTTGTGTTATTGAGTGAGACCGTTTCCAGCGAAAAGGTAACTTGGTGTGGTGAAAGTTCGATAAGTTCCGGTGGAAGTTCGGTACCATCTCGTGGAACTTTGAAGTTTTTCGATGATAGTGCAGTACTACCTGGTGGATCCGTATTGTGTTCACCACTCTTCAGGGCAAGCTTACCTAGTTTCGATACCGAAGCTGAGGATAGGCTATTTGATTTGGAGATAAGTAAGAGATTCAACGCCATTTTTGAACCGGAAGGTGAACAGGCTGATAATACAGATTCTGAAGAACAAGAGGCACCTCCTCAACATATAGATAACAACAACACTACTCACAATAGCACCATGAGTGGTTCACACTCAGAGCAGCAGACACCCCCACGGCCGCAACCGCAGTTTCAACAACAGCAACAACATCAACCATAGCCAATTATTCCACTTCGATCGGTTCCGACTGGGGTGACATATACCGAATTTGGTGGATTTCCAGGGGATGATCCCGACGCACATGTCCGCACATTCAAGATCAGTTATGCAGTGTTGAATCATCCACCTGATTCGGCATACAAGGCCATTGTATTTCAGGCCACATTGGTTAATGAAGCAGCAAGGTGGTTGACTGAATATGATATTAATCATTTCGCTAACTATGATGATGTGAGAGATGCATTTTTACAGAGGTCCTGTTTGAAGAAAAATCCTGTCAAAATCTTTGACTATTTGTAGAACAATCGACAGAAACCACACCAGAGTGTCCACGAGTATGCGACATTGTTCAGAACCCATTTGCGGCAACTACCTCTTGCACATGCTAACCTGCCAGATGATGTCATCACACAATGTTCATTAATGGCCTCAATCCACATTTAAAACAAATAATGATCATTTGCTGTGTGGGCGGAATGACATTCGACGTAGTAATCGCGATGGCCTTGCAGTTGGAGCATAAAGTTGGAGGTTTTAGAGAGGACTTGGAATGGCTGAAAGCAAGTAAGAACGTAGCTGATGATCAGTCCAAATAGGTGTATTGTACCAAGTGCAAAAATCAAGGTCACACCAGTTCTGCATGTGCCCTCAATCAGATGTATTGTGCCATTTGTAACATAACAGGAAACTCAACGGAAACCTGCGCATATAATGCAAAGGTGTAGGGTAGAGCAGCTGTAAATGCCATAATAGAGGAACCATGCCAGCCAGCAACCCATTATGTGCCGCCACAGTTGCGAACCAATCAGCCACAAGGATATAGGAATTATCGGGGTCAGTGGAACACCAATTTCAATTCAAATCGATGGCAAGCGGGTACATCAGCGGAAGGTACCTCTCTTCCACCCCCTCGATGCCATTTTTGCGGCGAGGTTGGCCATATCCATAGATTCTGCAAGGAAGCAGCAGAGTACGATAAAAGAAAGAAGGAACGACAAAATCCAATGACCAACATGGTTTATATTTCACCAGTCGAGTCACAAGCAGCTGTAGTTCAAAAAAGATCGGGTAAACAGTTGCAACCAGCAGCTGAAGTGTTCGAGCTTGGTATTCGTGAGTAGCAGCGAATGTTTGCAAGGGCTAGTCAATGGGCAGCTAAGGAGCTGACTATGCTTCCTGATCCAATTCCGGTAACACAGGTCCATCCGCCACAGGCAAGATCGAGTGAACAGAATTCTGTCCCGACAACATTAGAATCATCACCAAAATCGGTGATAACTACGACCCAAACAGATCAGGTATGGGACATCCTATCTAAGGCTTCAATCACACTTCCTTTGGGACAGTTGCTCACCTTAGTGCTAGGAGTACGACAGCAATTCCAACAGCAGGTTAGTCCCGGACCTTCATGTACTCTGGCGACCTCAACCATACAACCGGAAATTGATTCTATGGTGGATCATTCAATCCCATTAATCACTGTCTGGTATAAAAACCAGAAGATTACCCAAGTTTTAATTGATGGCGGGTCTAGTGTAAATATAGCAACAGCTGCACTCTGCAAGAAATTGGGTTGGACCCAAATTGAACCCGTCCAATTTTTTGTGCGAATGGCAGACCAATCCCGAGTCCATCTAGTGGGACGCGTACATAATATCCCTATTATTGTGCAGGGCACCACATTTAAAATGACTTTTGTAGTCCTAGAATTACCAGAATCCAGCCTCGACTACAACTTAATGTTCGGTCGATCATGGCTAAAGCAAGCCAAAGTCGTACAGGATTGATCACCGCAAGAGTTAACTTTCAAAGATAATCACCGAAAATATGTAGTTAAATTGGATGCTATGCAACCGTGTGATCTTCATGCACAACCATATGTAGCAGAGCCAGTCCATATGTTGGAGGGGTTATCTGATGATGAGGAAGAGGATTTCCTCAAGATCAATAAGGATTTGATCTCATTAGGTACTTTAGATTTACAGTCGGTAGTAGACAATTGGAGTCCGACAGCTTGTATGGTCGTACCAGTGACCGGAGATGCAGAAGTACATGACAGCATAGCTATGGATGAAGCAATTTCACATCAACTACTGCAACTAGCTGATGATTTGGTAAAACCTCGTCAATCTTATGTACCGAAAGATCAATTACTAACATATAATCTGGGAGACACGGTCAACCCGCGACCAGTTAAGATTAAGGCAGGTTTAGCAGAGACATTCCAAGACGATTTGGTACAACTCCTACGTGAATTCTCAGATGTTTTTGCTTGGGACTATAGAGACATGAAAGGCCTTGACCCACGGATTTATCAACATCAGGTAGTGCTCAAACGGGATGCGAGGCCAATCAAACAATCTAGTTACAGAATGAACCCAAATTATGTTGCACAGGTGAAGGCTGAGCTTGATTGTTTATTGAAGGTGGGATTTATTGTACCAATTCAGCATGCTGAGTGGATCTCTCCAATAGTGATCATCCCGAAGAAAAATAAACAGTTGCGTATCTGTGTCGACTACCGGAAACTCAATGCCGCCACTATACCGGATCTGTTCCCTCTCCCATTTCTGGACACAATGCTCGACAGGGTAGCAGGGCATAAAATGTATTCTTTTCTAGATGGCTACAGTGGCTATAATCAAGTGAGGATGGAAAAACACGATATACCAAAGACAGCTTTTATCACGAACTGGGGTGTCTATGCTTGCACCGTAATGTGGTTCGGTTTACGGAATGCCTCGAGTACATTCCAAAGATGTATGCAAGAAGTCTTTTCACCCTACTTGACCATGTTTATGCAAGTATATTTGGATGATTTTTCCTTATTTGGCAAGACTTTGGCACACCTTTATCATTTACGGTGCTACTTTGAAAAATGCCAAGAGTACCGCTTATGCTTGAATCCGACCAAATCTATTTTTGCGGTCTCATGTGGCAAACTACTCGGTCACATTATCTCTCAGCAAGGAATACAATTCGATTCGGATAAAGTATCAGAAGTGTGGGAGGCACCAGTCCCAACGACACCGAAAGAAGTTATGCACTTTCTTGGCCAAATCCGGTGGCATGGCAGACACTTATGGTGGTTAGCTCATTTAGCGACACCACTTAATCGGCTTATGACCAGCGCTCCGAGGAAGTATGAATGGACTCCAGAGTGCCAAAGTGCATTTGATCAGTTGAAGATCTTATTGACGTAGGCCCCTATCCTACAACCACCTGATTGGGAACGTCCGTTCCATGTCTTTGTGGATGCATTGGACATCGCGATTGGTAGCGTATTAATGCAACGAATTGACAAATGGTTTCAGCCTGTGTATTATGCAAGTCGCCGATTAGCTCTTGCGGACAAAAATTACTCTATGACTGAATGCAAATGTCTTGGATTGGTGTACTCTGTAAAGAAATTTCGGCATTACTTGTTGGGCCATAAATTTACTTTCCATGTGGATCATGCTGAGTACCTGGTTTGGCAGCAACATTTAGGCGGTAGATTGGCTAGATGGGTTTTACTCTTACAGGAGTTGGATTATGAAGTTATTCATCAACCCGGCACAGCACATGCCTTGGCGGATTTTCTATCTCGATTGGATTCCGGTGAGTCTCCGGTCGGGGTTGATGACACTACATGGGCCATTTACGTTGCAGAGACAACTTTTAAAGACTCTGCAGAACCTCCTGTTGCTACTACCTATTATGATACATTACTAAATTTCCTCACTAACGGCTGTCTTCCTTCTAACACTCCCCTGCTATGCGCCGAAAACTTGCAGTCTACAGTCGATGATTCCGGTTGATCGTGGGTCAACTGTATTACATAGATCATATTGGTGTTTTACTTAGATGTATCCCTCCACATGAAGCGGAATCGGTTATTGTTATGGCTCATTCATTACCCTCGGGAGGACACTTCGCAGCGGATCTTACGCACCGGAAAATTCTACAAAGTGGACTATGGTGGCCTACAATGTACAAAGATGTGGTTAAATTTGTGCACTAGTGTGATGTCTGTCAACGGACTGGACAGCCCTTGCAATGACACTTCTTTCCCCTTCAATCAGTTCTCCCTTTGGAACCCTTTCAGAAGTGGGGTCTAGTACAGATTATGTCACTAGGTGGGCGGAAGCTTGGGCTTTACCATCTGCCACAGCTGTTTCGGTGGCAAAATGTTTCATGAAGGATGTCTTCCCACGTTATGGATTACCTTTGGAACTAGTGATGGACCAAGGAACACATTTTGACAACAACTTAATGCAAGTATTGACTCAAACTTTTCAGATTATGCATAAATTCAGCTCACCATACTATCCAAATGGTCTGGATGAGAGTACCAATAAGACTCTATTGCATATGCTTCACAAATTGATCTTGGAGTGTCCGGAACGTTGGGACCAGCTCTTACCTGCAGTTTTGTGGGCTTACCGGACCACGTACAAAGTGGCTACTAGAACAACTCCGTTTAAACTTGCTTACAGTATAGAAGCTATTGCGCCCATGGAAGTAGTGATACCGAGCTTGCATGTTGCATTAGCTCAGAAATTGTTACCGGAAGAATCTTTGCCATTTCGGTTCGATACGCTCAGATCATTGGATGAACACCGCTAGGAAAGCTTTATGACTCTCCAAGAAGTTCAGCTTCGTCAAGCCCGTACTCATGACCGCTTCCTAAAGACCCCTGTCTTTACGGCTGATCAACTTGTGTTATCCTACAATGCTAAATCAAACAGATCTGCTGGGAAATTCAACTTACGGTGGTTTGGTCCATACCAAATTGCTGAACAAGTCGGACCAGCAACTTTTTGATTGGCAACCTTAACAGGTGTTCTCTTGCCAAAAGTGATTAATGTTTCTAAGCTTCGCCCATATCACCAGCAGTCTGATCACCACTGACGTGGACTTAGTCTTTTTTGCATGTCACTTGTTTTTCTCTTTATCCCCATATTTCGGTTGACCACTGACCGTAATCTCCTCGTTTTGATATCTAAATAATATTAATCACCGCCCTGTGTTACTGTTTCTGATCTTGCATGTATGTCGTAATCATGATGGCTATCTTTCCAATACTGAGCGATGATTAGGGTTTGCACTGCCTAATGTTGCCTGTGTTTTTTACTTAATCTTGTTTCTTTAGTGATAATCTCTATTGTGTTTGAGTGTTTGTGCGATCTCTGTTTTGTGTTCTTGTGTTTACTTGTGCGCGCCATGGAAGCTCTCGTGAATGTTGCTACCTTCCGTGCACGCCTCACTCCAAAAGTGAGTGGGTATTTGCGTACTCGTGGTCTGTTGAGCTTCGCTGAATTGCCCTGGCATTCAGTGGAGTGTCACCCATTTCATGCTCAGCTCATTTCGGCCATCGCCGCCACACCTGCTACCGAGCAGTGTTGGCCCATTGATTGTTTACCGTCTCGTGTCACCATTACTTTAACTGCGTTCGCTGACAGTTTTAAACTCCCTCGGGAAGGATTGGAAAATGGTGCACTTCTTCGCGTGGCCACCATGAAGGAATTGTTTTCTTGGCACTCATCTAATGAGTATGCCATTCTATGCAGACCTAAGCCAGAGCGTACAACTCTGCAATTTTTGGTCGCTACCCTGAGCTCTCTAGCTATTTTTATAGATTCTAGACTAGTTTTGACCGGTTTCACATCTAGTGACAGGCATAGTTAAAAAATAGGTTCTAGGTACTATTTGAAAGGGTAAACGGAATCTAAAAATAACCAAAATTGTTAGGCTTGTTCTACCTAAGCTCCTCAAGCTTGAGGACTCCTTGGATTGCACAAAATGGAGCTAAAAATAACAAAAAGGGGTTTTTCTATATTACATATGGTACAAAAGTGATGAAAATCACTGTTGAGGGTTCTGTTAAAAAGGACTTTGGTCAAGTCACTTTTGAATCTCTTTTCGGGTTCTTGGGGATGGTAGGAGTCTGACAGTGCAAAGGCCCTTTATATAATTTTCCCAAATTAACCTTCCACTAAATAGTACTATACTTCCAAGTAATAACGTTCACTACACAGTATTACTGTTCGTATTACGGTTATTCCTTACATAGTACTTAACGCGTGATTTAGCAATCACAGTCGCACAGACTTATTAATATGAATATAACATTACTGTGTGAATATTTAATACTGCAATTCAACAAACCACATACAGTACTCAGTAATTCAGCAATATTGGCCCACGATCTTCTCCGCACGGTCGCCCAGATAGACAGTCTGGCGAACTTGTCTCTTCTACTACCGGAGAACCCCGTAATGCCCTTTCATTAATAGATAAAAGATTACATCTCTTCGCTATGCCCTTTCGGTCGTGCGATATATGTAAATAAAATTACATTGTGCCAATCCGGCGGCCTAACACTGGCACGCACGGTGGACTCGAGCCCGCAAAGAAAAATAAATTTAAGGCTCATCAACTATGCCTTGTATATACATGGTTCGGGCTAATTTGAAAGTCCTAGTGATCTTCTGCTTTAAGGAATCCAGCATAAGCTTTAAAGTCTCTAGCTCCACCAATTGTGCGTCAGTTCATACTGAACTAGCCGCAATGACTTGACTCATCAGTAACTCTGTTTGTGTCTGCAGAAATGCTTCCTGTAAATAGAAGTCGTTAGCGAATGCCGCATCTCGCTGCTGCTTCATATCCTCAATTTGTGTCTCAATCCGCAACAGTCTGTCTGCTTGAATACCTAACTGCTTTTCTCGGCATTCCAGTTCTTCAGTTTGAAACTGCATTGTTTTATAATAAGCTTCTCTCTCTCTTTCTGCACACCTTCAAGTACTTTCTTCAACCGGAGATACTTAGCAAGCTCCTCTGTTAACTCTTGATCGCACTGAAACAATTTTTTAGTGGTATTATGTAACTCTATTTCTGCTTTAAGCACATTAGCCGCAAGAGATTGAGAAGCTTCTTCTAAGACACTAAGAGCATCTTGTGTACGATGAAGTTCTTGTCCTAACGTAGTCATAGCATCTATCCTATCAGTGAGATCCTGCTTCAGAGTAGTGATTTTTGTATCCCTTTGAGCAATCAAGGCGTCCCTCTCTGCTAATTGGTCTTGAATTTGTTGAACCTAAAGCTGCAGGGCATGATTCTCTGCTTTAACTGCATTAGCTTCTTCCTGTAATGGAGCAATATCTGCCTCTAACAAATCAACTTTGCCTTGCAGATCCTGTCGGATATTGTCGGTTGCCAGCTTCATTTGAAGAGGTAGCTGCTGAGAGAATTGAATCAGGAGACGACCCATAGACTCCAATTCATGGAACATCATAGTCGTAGGAGGAAGAACAGGAAGTGGTTGGGATGAAGAGGCTGTGAACAGATGAGGGGAAGGTGGTGGAGAGTAGTCGCGGGAGGAGAATGGAGGAGTGGGTGCGTTGGAAGGTACATGGTCAATGGCACTAGTAGGGACTACCACGGGCTCAATCGGGTTAGTTCGGGGAGGACAGGGGAGAAGAGGATTCGGCATCAAGATGATGCCGGTTGGATTCTGAGTTGTGGCTTCAGCTTGTGCGATCATTACCTCAACGTTGGTAATTACTTCAGTGAGGAGTTCAGCGACGATCTCCTTCACATTGTCCGCACTCTGTTGATGAGAGTCTGCCCGAGAAGAGACCTCTTCGGATTCTTACCTGCATGCGCCTTGTTTCTGCTGGTTGATTGGAGAAGTGGGAACAGATGATTTGACATGCAAAGATGTAGCACTGTCGTGAAAAGTTTCAGTTTCATGTCTGGTTGTGGATCCCTGCACCTGACTCTCAGAGGGACTCACGCATCTGCGTTTTCAGCGAAATAGCTGCAGTAGGTCTTCATTGTCATCATCCTCGTCCTCGACCATTCGTGTAGATTCTTCATGTAACAAGAAGGGTGCAGTTGGAGGTGGTTGCGCAACTTGTAGCACCTGAAAGAGGAAAGTAAGGATGTGGGGTAAACGGGAATGAGGAAGGTCACCCTTAGTGACTTGTTTGATAATCGCTACACATTCACGGTGAATGCGCCGAAAATAGAAGGATGTGAAATTCACAGGCTCTTGAGACGCAATATCGATCATCGAATAAAATGGGCGTGATATGCCATATGTGCATTTCTTATTTGTATGAGTAGAGAGAGGTTAGAGCTATTTTGAGCTTGTAATTGAGATCTTCAGTCATAGAGTCTATTTTCCTACCTTCCATTGTGTCTTGCTTGTCTCTTCATTGTGTGTGTATGTGTGTGTGCATCTCTATGCTTCTCACCTTCACTCTCATTACACCTCACACTCACGATCTTCATATCACTCCTATCTCTTCTGTGGATTGTCATTAAGGAGGTGGGGCTTCTTAACGTGGTTCTCACCACTGTGCTAGAGCAACACCAAATTTGGTGTCGTTGCCGGGGATCGAGTCTAGGACGAATGTGTGATGGTAAGAGTATAGCAAGAAGTGGTGTTGGAAGGTAAAATTTTAGTTTTTGTTGTTGTTTTTAGTTAGTTTTTTGTGTTTTCCATCTCCCCTACACTCCTTCTTCACCACCACATCATCTTCTCCCACTCCGAAAAAATCAAAAAATTCAACATATCCACCCATTCTCCTCATTTCCCCTCACTTGTGCATGCGAGAGAGAGAGAGGGGCCGTTTGTGCTTGCATGTGCATGTGTGTTTTTTGAGTTTTCTTGTAGGTACAGTGCTCCAGAGCAGCTGGAAAGCTTCCAAAAGGTAAGAAATGCAGTTTGTGTTAGAATATCCCGTGTGTGTCAGACCATCACGATGGTCTGCCAAACTCAAAATTTGAGGTAAGAGAGTTCACCACGTGGTAGAGCACACTTGTGCACGTAGGAATCCACAAATGCATTTCAAAAATCATCATTTTGGTGGACCATCATGATGGGCTCACGCCATCGCGATTGTGTCACACCATCGCAATGGGCTCACACCATCGCAATGGCTCAGCGAGACCATCGCGACGGTCTCACACCATCACGATGGTTCACTTGAACCATCGTGATGGTCCTTGACCATTGCGATGATCCCGTCGACCCCACGCCATCGAGATTGGTCCATGCCATTGCGACGACTCATTTGCCATGCATCAAGCCACACCATCGCGATGATGCTAGGTACGCCATCGCGACACCTCAAAGTTGGACCATCGGGATTGGCTCAAGCCATCATGCCCCATGACCATCGCGACAGGCTCACGCCATCGCGACGATTGCGTTGACCGTTGACCGATGCCATCGTGATTGCTCACCGATTAGACCATGGTGATTGTTGGAACTGAATGACTCACTAGGCAAGGAAGCTTAAGAAGGGAGTCAGAGAGAAGAGAAAGTACAAGCAGACAGAGCAGTCAGCGACGATCTGGCAAGTAGGCCAATATTTTTTCAAGACATTTATGCACATAAGAGAGGTGGACACAAGGAGAAGGAGCAAGTAGGGAGCTCCAGGAAATGTATATCAAAATGTTAGAAGAAATCCCTACAACAATAGTGATTTTCATCACTAAAAACCCTTGTAAATACCATTTCACATTTTTGTAGCTCCATTTTGTGCAAGCCAAGGAGTCCTTGAGCTTGAGGAGCTTTAGAAGTATCTACCTGTCAGTTTTCACATTTTTTAGACTTCGTTTGAACCTCCAAATAGGGTAGAGAACCTAATTTTTAACTAGGCCGGACACTAGGTCTGGACAAGGCCAAAACCTAGTCAAAAACTATAAATAGAGCTAGAGAGCTCATTTTTGAGGGTAGATTGTAATTGAAATGAACTTGTAAGAGCTTTTTGAAAGTAATCTAAGAACTCCATTGCTTCTCACTCTTTGTCTTGCCGTGTGTGTGCATGTGTGTGTATGTGTTTGCATGTTTGTGTGCTTCTCACTCACGCACTTGTGACTCCACTTGCTCGAGGTCTTCATACCATTCTTACGTCTTCCCGGATTGACATTAAAGGAGGTGCTACTCATCACTGAGCTACATCAAATTTTGGCGCCGTTGCTGGGGATCGAGCTTTGAGGACGAGAGTGTGATGGTAAGACGTAGATTTGAGACGTTGGCGTTGTAGGTAATTTCTTCACTCTTCTTATTTCTCTTTTCTTACCTCACCACCATCATCACCATCATTATCATCACCATATCCGATCTCCATCTCCATCATCGCAAAAATTTCAGTTTTTTTTTTACTATATCCCCTTCCTCCTTTCATTTCCCTCATTTCATTTGTGAGAGAGAGCTAGAGAGCGAACTGTTGTGTGTTGTTTTCTGCATGCTTTTGGAGTTTCTTGCAGGTTTCAGCATCATCATCCCCTCCAGCACGTCGCGCAGGTACGGAAATGTGCAGAACTGTCTCGCAGTCGTCGACTTCTGTCGATCGCGATTGATAGAAATTTTCACCTTTTGGTAAATCTGAGTGCACCACAGTGGACTAGAGACCCTGCACACCACATTTCCACAAAAGTTTTTGAAAAATTTGCAAAATTCCAATCCATCGCGATTGACAGCTCTGTCCATCGCGATTGATTGCCCTGTCCATCGCGATTGACTGCCTGTCCGTCGCGATTGACTCCTGTCCATCGTGATTGATTGCCCTGTCCATCGCGATTGACTCCTGTCCATCGCGATTGATTGCCCTATCCATCGCGATCGACTGCCTGTCCGTTGCGATCGACTGCCTGTCCGTCGCGATTGACTCTTGTCCATCGCGATCGACTGCCTGTCCGTTGCGATTGACTCCCATCCATCACGATTGACTCCCATCCATCGCGATTGACTCCTGTCCATCACGATTGATTGCCTGCCTGTCCATCGCGATTGATTGCCCTGTCCATCGCGATTTTAGCCAATTTTTTAGGGTTTTTAATTTGAAGAGTTTGGCTAATTTTGGGCATGAAAATTTTACTCTAGAGCTCATAAGGAGGCCATAGGAAAACAACTTGGGGAAAACCTGTTGCACAGTGATCCTGTTTGAACCTTGTCTTAACCCTAGAACCCTGAACGGTCATAACTTTTTCATACGAAATCCATTTTTTGAGCTCTAGCTCTAATGTGTTGTTTTTCAGCTAGGGTATTTTGAAGTTGACCATACCCAGGGGGATCAAAGTCAGGGGTCTTAAGAATTGTTTTCCTAAAAATCACTATGCAAATTAGTATTTGTGCTACAGGAATGAGAATCATTGGTTCTGTCTTTGGAATTTAAATCTTAAAGCTAACTTTGGAAATCTTACAGATCTATTGAGAGCATCGAAAGGCGTTCTAAGCAAGTGTAAGTGCAAGCTTGGGAACACACTTCCTGGGCATTCAAGGGCAACCAAGCAGGAAACAAAAGGTTGGAAACTTTCAACCCCCTCTGTCAATTCCTAGCTTAGGCTAAGAACGACTAGTGATAGGAGTAAGTCAGGGCAACGATAAGCATCAATCAAGTTGAAGACTACCTATGCACTCAAGTTCAAGATTAAACATAATCTCTTCGTGATGCGATAACCTTAAAGGAAAGAATCTAACGTGGAACGATCAACTTACAGTGCGAAAAATTAACTCAAATATTCCTGACGACGTGATTTCTGACTAGAGCATAAACACGATAATCGATTAAAAAAGAATCAAGTGACTGATACAAAAGAACTCAGCAACGAGGTTGTACTTGGGCAAAATTGGGCTATTCAATTAGGCTTATGAACCTTAGATCAGGGCGACATCTAGGGAGAGATAGACAAAGTCTTAGGTCTTGAGAGGCTAGTGTCAACCACACTGCTAGGTCTTGGGCCCAGCAGTTGAGCCACCACTCATACTACCCTAGTTCCGAGACTAGTGAATCAGAGATGTCTCAAGGCATGGACCGACCTACGGGAAGTTCAGGAGTGCCATACTTGCACAGGGTAGAAGGCCCGTACAAGACGCAGCTAGAATACCTTAGGACCAACGGATTAGGTGCTAGCATCTATGAGGACGGCCTAGGAAGATTTGTGGTCCATATTAAAAACCCTGACCAATCCATAGGATTAGAGCACCCAGCTGTCAAGTTTGAAAACAGAGCATACTTGGACAAGGAAGGAACCATATACGTAGTCACCAGTCACCCAGATAGGACGGACGAATTTGGAAATGTGATCCCAGAAGCGGACTTAGGTGACCTAGAGCAAGGAAACATGGGTACAAAACCTAGAACCCCTCGAGGCAAATCGGTTCTCACTAGGATTATCACACCAGAATGGATTCCCCAGGATAATAAGAGCATAGATTTGCTCCTCAATCGAGAGACTGACGAAGGTTATCACCTGTTTGGATTGTATGATTGATTACCTTATTACTTTCCTAATTATCCATCAAAGCAATGTTCCCACTCAGGTGATTACTACACCCTGAGTCAATGTAGAACACCTTTTGGTCTTCTTTTGGAACTTCACATGTTGCATTCATAATCAGAGTCAAGTCTTCTTTCTTATTTGATGCATAATTGTATTAGGTGTTGTTGTAGGATTGGTTTTGGATGCTTCTTCCACCATTCCTTCCTAAGAAACATCTACCATCTCTACCTCTAAAACTTCCTCTCTGATTTCTTCCACCTCTGCCTCTTTGATTGAAATTCTCATTAAAATAACTAGTGCCCTGATTCTTATGCCAACATTCATGAGCTAGATGATTGGTCTTATCACATATCCAACAAGCTTTGATATATCCTTGTAATTTTTGTCTCTTCCTCTACTTCTGCCACTTCCTCTTCCTCTTAGGAAGTTTGCTTGACTTGGAGTGCCTTCATCTTCGGATGATTGTTGCTTTCCTTTGCTAGCTTGCTTCTTATCCTTGGAATATATTTCTTGACCTACATTCTTATTAATATCCCCTTTGATATCATGCTCAAAAGTTAGCATATCACCTAGTAATTGATTCAAATCAGGAGTAAAATAATCCAATGAAAGTCCTGTTGATAATATGAAGGGCTTCCACTTCTCATCTCCTCTTAAAGCTATAAGAATTTTTCTGATCAATTTATCTTCTTCAATGTCTTCATCAACTGCACCTAAAGAATCAGCAATTTCTTTCATCTTTGTCACATAATCATATATTGATTGTGAGGCCTTCTTCTTGAATGTGGTAAACTCTACCCATAGTGATGCCTTCCTTGACTTGGTTATATTCTAGAAATGCTCCTCCAAAGCATTCCATATATCATTTGCACTTTCAAGTCCTCTGATGTGAGAAAGTAAGTAATCATTCACTGCCATATAGATAATGCTCCTTGCATGAGCATCCTTCTTCATCCAAACCTTCAAATCTGCAAGTTCCTCCCTAGTTGGAACACTAGGATCTTTGAATTCTGGCTTTCCTTCTTCTCCTATGATGTATTCCATCAGATCTTTGCTCATAAGATGAGCTTCCATCCTCATGGACCAAGCTGGATAGTTTTCTGTATCCAATTTCTCAACTTGAAGACTATCTCCCATTCTTTCTTCATCTGTACTATCGAATCTTCAACCTTATGAGTAATGAACGTACCTTTACTTCGCAATTTACTCCTTCTAATCCTTTTGATTGCTATCATGTGTCTTCCTTTAGCCTTTCCTTCAAAATGTGTCCTTTTGAATCTTCAGATCTTGAATTTTCTATGTTTGCAACAGTCGGGGTCCTTCTTTCCTTCTATCTTGATAGAACCTGCTCTGATACCAGTGATGGAGATGTTCAATCTCCAAAAGACAAGATATACTTGATTTTAGAACATCTCTATATCAAGCATAGCTCAAAACCTTCACCAATTTTGGAAGTCTTTACCAAATTATGAACACTTAACACTTCTGTGATTTATGGCTTCACTCAAAAAAGTCGGCTTCACAAAACTCACTCGTTGATTGATGAAATGATTAAATTTTTCTTTGAAACTTTGAGACAATACTCTTCTAAACATTTATGTAGTAGGCCACGTGAAATTTCATGAAAAGAATTCCAAAACGTTCGATTTAAATAGGCTTTCTCTACAGGTGACTTTCGCATATGCGACTTTAGACACTTAGTTCTCTCAATGTACAACCCGTTTAATCAAATGCTTTTATAGATAGATGGCCTAGCTTCCAACTTAGATTTTGAGTGCTCATGTGTGTAAAAATGTACACTCTACACTGAGAGCTAATCAAATCTTTGACCATCGAGATTCTACCTGTTTGAAAAGTCACTCATCATGTTTACACAAATGAATGTTCCTACCCACAATTCTCTCAGCATGATTACAATTAGACTCTCAAGTCTTGACCATAGATGCATCAACTATAGACTTAGAAATGTAAAAAAGGATTTCTCAATTGGCTAAGCATAGAAGGAGAATTTTGAGAAAGTTTGAAGCGCAATTCTCTAAAAAACTTCTATTCACTTGAACTTACATCTGATGGATAATTCTCATATTCAAATTCACTTTCTCATCATCTACTCATCCTCTATTCATCTATTCTTCTTCTCTCCTATATTAAACATTTGTATACAAGTATATATAGGCATATATATCAAGATTCATCACTAATAAAAAATGTGTATGAGCTATTTCATGACTAATATACATAACTTAACAAACCATCTCTCTCTGATCCTTCTCTTCTTTATGCTTCATCCTTTATCCTTTCCTTCATTCTTGATTCTTCAATCCTCTTTGTAATCATCAATTTATGATCGTTTTGCTCCAGCAGGTCTAGGGTTAACTCTCTCCAAATTGTTGCAACATCCAATGGTATCACTCTTTCTAGTTATATGATCCCATATTGCCTCACTCACATTTTTTAAAAATGTGCATTGGATCTACAAGATGATAAATGAGTAGTTTATGCCAATACAAAAAGCTATGAAAGAAACTTAATGCTTTCATGCTAGGAGTCTTTTTCTTTGAGCTTGAGATGGATGTCCCCATCTAATCTCTCTTTTCCCAATCGTCGAACCAATCTTTTGCCTTCCACACATTTGGCCTTTCATGCATCACATTGCGATGCTTTGAACATCCCTTATCAAAATACTTCCAATGACCTTCGTATACAACCTTGTTCAAGTCTGCACAATGTCTACTATTAAGACCACACGATGGACATGCATAATAGCCACTTGTTGAGAAGCCAGAAACCTCACCATACCCTGGGTAGTCATGCATCATCCACATTAAAATTTCCCTCAACTTGAAGTAGATATGCCATATATACTTGTAGATTGACCCATCCATTGTGAGGCCAATTCTTAGATGTCTAGGCTCTTTAGCAAACTCTGACCATTCTTCTTCTATGTGCTTCCAAGCTTTGCAATCTATAGGCACTCTTATTATACCATCCTTTGAATGCCACTTCTTATGCCAAGACATCATGGCTGCCATAGATTTGTAATGAAACATGTGATACATCCTTTGAATGATTGGAAAATGCCTCACTAGTCTACATGGGATGTGTTCCTTGAATATCTTGTCTATAATGACCCAATCCAATTTAGGACATGTATGAAGTGCTTTGAATTGACCTTCATATAATACACAATCGTTTGGACATGCATGGATGCATTTATAGTCGGTTCCAACTGTAGATAATAATTTCTTGGCATCTTCTTGAGAATCGAGCATACAATTTCCATCTTGCAATAATTTTTGCATTAATTGAAACAATGCGGAGACACTTGCATCAAACCATCCAAAAGTTTCTTGCGAGCTCAATATGGATAGCAATGCTCTCAACTTTGACACTTTTGCACCTTCAAACAATGGTTATTGGCATGCATTTCTTATGAACCACTCTTTGGGATCTTCTGCATGCGCTCTAGATGTGTGGCCTTGCTCTGTATTTGTCGGCATTGTATTTGTGACCAGCGTCTCTATCATATCATCCATGGGATCATCATGTAGTTTGTTTGGTGTCTCTTCTTGTCCGGTTTGCTTTTGCTTTTCTGCCATGTGTTGGATTATGTGCTTAGTTTGTGGTCACTCTATTGATATATGTGGAGATATATCAACATTTGTTACCTACAATAGAACACATGCAAAGTATGATTCGCATACATGTAATATTGCACCATTTCAACGAGCATGTATTATCGAACCATGTTGATGAGCATCATCAAAATGTTGACCATCAAATTCATCATGTTGTTTTATGTGTTCCAATGTGATCCTACAACATCTATTCTTTTGCCACTTGCATCGGCTGCAGGAACACATTACGGACTCCTCCTCCCATTCATTTGATCCTCCTCTTGTTGTTGATCCTTCCATGTCATGCACTGAACAAAGTTTACCGGGGTTAAAATAAGGATTGCCCATAGAGTATGACTACTCCCACCTAGAAGCCATGATCTCACAACCATAGCAAGTTGCTATGCTTATTGCTAAGGAATTCGAATCCAATAGTGGAGTATTGGGTTCTCAAGAAAAGAATAAAACAGATGCAAAAAATAAGAGTTTAAAGTCAGAATCAATCACTAAATGCACGTCACTCAACCACACTAAGATAAACTAGATAAACCACATAAACTAGATGGCAGAGATTTTTCTACACATTTCATGTACCCCCCCAACCCGGTTAGTTGGGATAAGAAAAGTTATCATAAATAAGTTACATGCATAAAAAGCTCCCATACATGCTCCTACATCGTCTCCCACTTAGCTCCCCATCAGATTTTCCCCACATTCATGTACCCAATCCACAAAGAAGAAAATAACTTGTCACATTTATCATCCTAACTTTATCTGCTTTTAACTATCTAACTATCTAATCTCTCTCGCTCTCTCTCTCTCTCTCTCTCACACACACACCCACACCCACACATGTGCACATGCACCCGTGCATGCACACACACACATAGAAAAATGCATTCATTCACTCACTCATTGCAGCACATACTTGCTACTAATACCACGATTGCATTTCACACACACACACCCACACCCACACATGTGCACATGCACCGGTGCATGCACACACACACATAGAAAAATGCATTCATTCACTCACTCATTGCAGCACATACTTGCTACTAATACCACGATTGCATTTCACACACACACACACTAAGAATGCATGGGTGAGGAAAGGGAGAACACAAACACACACACTAAGCATGCATGCATGAGGACAGGAAGGGAGAAACACAAGGGGAATGTAAAGAGAGAGAGAGAGAGAGAGAAACAAAAGGGGAAGGGGGAGAGAGAGAGAGGAGAAAAATACGTTTCTCCAAGCGCAACTCCTCTGTAGCTCACGTGCACTTTGGTCAAAGTATCAAAGTGCAAAAAATTATGAATATTTGTTTAAACCCAAAGCGCTGGAAATTCTAGCACTCTTGCTATAATACTAAACACAGATGTTTCCAGTGTCAAAAATTGTTGCACCTTCAGAAGTAGAAATGGTGAAAACTTTCAGTGAGACACCGTCTAAAACTTTCTGCAAGAAAATGATGGCCAAAAGTGCTAGAATTTTTTGCGGTTATACATGTGCATTAAAACTTTTGATTCTTTTAATGTACAAACTTTAAACGTATACCACCTCACTAAAAATACCAGCATTCTGTAACTTTTATTAATAAGAATGTTCATTTGCATGCTTTTTTGAGGAAATCACCAAAAAGCTGAAAATTGAATTTGAAAAGGGCTGCAAATAGCCTCATTTTGTTGTAGTGCAACTAGGAGATTAGCCATGAGTTCAGATCAATGTTTCCTCTTCATGTTATCTATTTCATGTAATGTTGATGGTCACTGTGCGTGCATCTGTTTAAGGGAGTTAATAGTTTTTCTTGGTGGCATTCTTTTTCTAAGTGTATGCAAGAATTTTGAATAACACAACTTAAATTAGGAAGGTCCCTACGTTATGTTTTAGTATGCAAAAGATACGGGGTTCATTCCTTAGGAACCGTAAAAAATAGAAGTTTTAGTGGACAAACATCAAGCATAGTATACCTATGAGACTATTTATGCATCAAGGTTACAAGGGAAGTTGTGCAATCTTCCATCAAAAAGCACCTATAAAAATACAATAATTAAGGTTTTCAAATAATTTATTACCAATAAATGCCAATGAAAATCCCCACATAACCCAAGTCATAGTTGATAAGATTCATATCTTCTGAACTCTTTCTTGAAATTAGCAAGAATACTTAAATTTTTGTGTTAGCTACAATTCATCTGTTGGAGAAACAATCACTAATTGGACATATATTTGAAGGTCAAATCTTTAGAAGAAAACCACATGCCTATGAGAAGGGACAAATTCACAAGTGTATTATATTTGTAAAGTTAGTTCACTTTAGTTCTAGAAGTTTTTTAAAAATCACGAGAATGAGAAAATCTATATAAGTTAGTTTGTATCAACTGACGCGATTAGGGAAGACAATGAGAAAGTGAGTTAGTACTCATTTTGTATGACTGAGTATAGTCGGGCTTCTCTGAGTGAGAAAGCAGTATTAAACTTTTGAGTCTTTTTTTTAGTTCTGAGAATAACTAAGTAAAGTTCTGTGTATGAGACTCTCTCCATCATCTCCATGATTTTACCTACTGTGTGATGAGTTCAAAAGATCAAGTTTTTCAAGCAACTTGATGTCTGGCATCGAATCTCTGGTGATAAGTCATATTTTCATTTATCTCTGTCATTCAGTGCTGAAGTGTTTGCAAATTATGACTTTGTTGGAGCAACTCGATGCATGGCATCGAATTCCAGTTGATAAGTCATATTCTAAGTGTGCATGAAATCACCTATTGTTTTGGTATCCAAAAGGTCAAGGTTTTATGCGGGAAGTCGATGCCTGGCATCGAATCCTTGCTGAAAAGTGGCTAAAAACACCCCAAGTCGATGCTTGGCATCGAATTCTCGTTGTAAGTCGATGCTAGGCAGCGAATTCCATTTTTAGACAGGCGTTTTTTACTATAACACGAAAAATTTCCAATTTTGGCAGTTATACATAGTCATCTTGTGAAGGTCATAACTTGACTTCTAGAGATCCGTTTCAAGCATATGATAGCTTTTTGGAAAGCTCTACTCTTCTAGTTTCATGCACTAAAAGATCTTGGAGAAATAATACTTGAGCTAAGAGAAATTAGGCAAAATACTGAAGGTATGTCATTTCAGTGATTGGAAATTTCTAAAGAAGTAAAGTTCTTGGTTTTAGCTATCACTTCTCAAAGTTTGGAGTGGCAATGAGTTAATGGTGACCATAGAGGTTGTATAGTGTCACATTAATTCATTTATTGTGGTGTTTCATACATCAACAAGTGGTATCAGAGCAGAATGGTCCTAAAGAGCAGAAGGCGACAAAGGTACGAGAAGTTTTTGAAAAGTTTTTCATTAAAGGTTGAAAGGTGAAGCATTTGAAGACACAAGGCATCAAAAGGCTACTTCAAAAGTATCCTCATACACAAAGAACTCCAAAAGGTATTATTCATTATCCTTTAAGCTCACAGGTTGTAGTAGAAGGAAAGGAGTATGGCAGATCATATCTCCATTGACAAACTGGACAGAGATAATTACCCCGCATGGGTAATGAGAATGGAAGCCTTACTTATGAGTAAGGATCTCATGATATATATTACAGGTGAAGAAGAGAAGCCAGTATTTGAAGATGAAAGCCGACCAAAGAAAGAGGAACTTGATGCTTTAAAGCATTGGCAGAAGAAGGATGCAAGTGCAAAAGCCTACATCTACAATACAATCTCTGATTATTTGCTACCACACATCAGAGGATTGGAATCATATGAAGATATATGGAATGCATTGGAGTATCATTTCCAAAGTACTACCAAAGCAAGGAAAGCAAGGCTATGGTCAGAGTTTACAACATTCAAGAAGAAGCCAAGTCAAAGTATTAGTGATTATGTCACTAAGATGAAGGATTTAGCAGATAGTCTTGGATCCATAGATGAAGATGTTGAAGATCATAGATTGATTGCTCAACTACTTGCAGGTTTGAGAGGGGATGAAAGGTGGAAACCTTTTGTCTTATCAACGAAACTTTCATTAAATCATTATGTTCCAGATTTGAACCAGTTGCTTGGTTTTATGCTCACATATGAGCAAGACTTGAAGGGAGATGGAGATAAAGGACAAAGTTCTGCAATGTACATGAAGAATAAGAAGAAATGAGATAAAGGTAAAGCAAAGGATGAAGAAGAGTCAACTTCTCAAGTTTATTATGCAAGAGGTAAAGGCACAGGCAGAGGAAGAGCAAGAGGTTTTGGAAGAGGAAGAGGTAATCAAAATAACAACAATAAGGCTTGCTGGATCTGTGGATTGAGTAATCATTTGGCTCATGACTGTTGGCACAACCAACAAGGATCAAACCAAAATCAAAACAACAATAGCAGAGGCCAAGGTGGAAGATATCAAAGTAATTTTCAGAGAGGTAGACAAAGTCAAAGAGGAGGCTATGGTAGAGGTGGAGGAAGAAGTTGTGGATAGATTCAATCCTACAACACCACCTACTACAACTATGCAAATGACACACAGAATGAAAGTCATACATCATTAATGATGAATTCCATTAGCACATCAGATAAAGAAGATCTAAAGGTATTTTACATTGACTCTGGATGTTCTAATCATTTGTCAGGAAACATAGAATTGATGTCGAAATTGGAAAAAGATATTTCTAGTCACACAGTTCAAACACGTGATAATACAAGACAGTGTACATTCAATTGGAAAAGTGAAATGCAAGAGTGGAGCAGATTTGCTAACCAATGTTTTGTATGTTCCTACAATACCTAAAAACTTGATTAGTGTGGGACAGATAGTTGAAAAAGGTTTTCAAGTCAGGTTTACAAATGAAGGAATATTTGTTGAAGATCCAGAGAATGGATGTAATCAGATTGTCTCTAGTAAGAAAGAAGGTAGACTCTTTACTTTAAGAGTGCAAGGGAACATTAGTCAAGCTTTGCTCACACATGGTGAAGGTGTGATTACAGAACTTGATCTTTGGCATAAGAGATTAGGTCATTTCAATGAAAGAGGAATTAAAGCTATGGTTGCTAATCAGTCTGTACTAGGATTACCAAATGTGCAGAGTCAACATATGGTTTATAAATGTGAAGCATGTCAAATGGGAAAAGCACACAGGTTACCATTTCAGAAGAAAGGATTCAAACATGATGGAGTACTTGAGCTCATTCATATAGATGTATGGGGACCAACAAAAGAAGGATCTATCAGTGGCTCAAGGTATTATGTTCTTTTCATTGATGATGCCACAAGATGGATAACTTTGTATGTTTTGAAGGAAAGATGAGAAGTGTTTGGAGCCTTCAAGCATTTTCATGCATATGCAAAGAGAGTCACAGGTCAAAAGCTTAAGAGACTGAGGTCTGATGGAGGGGGAGAATACTTCTCCCAAGATTTCAATGATTATCTTTGGAATGTAGGTATTAAGAGAGAAATAACTTGCAGGTATACACCACAACAAAATGGTGTAGCAGAAAGAAGGAACAGGACTTTGGTTGAGTTTTCTAGACCTATGCTGAAGGAGAAGAATTGTCCAAATTATCTTTGGGCAGAGGCTGTAAATACAGCTACATATCTTGTGAATAGATTACCATGTGCAGCTCTCAATGGAATGAATCCATATGAAGCTTGTTGGGGTAAGAAACCAACACTAGATCATTGTAAAGTATTTGCATCAATTGCATATGCTTATGTGCCATCACAACTTAGGCATAAACTTGAACCAAAGGCAGAAAAATATGTGTTCATTGGTTATGATGAAAAGAAGATGGGTTACAGGTTGTGGAATCCTCTAAACAAACAATTTCTTGTTTCTTGAGATGTTACATTTGATGAACAGAAAAGTTGGTATGTAGATCAAAGTCATATGGCTGAAGAATTTGAAGAAGAGGTAAGAAGATGTGAGAAAGAAAATCAATTGTGCAGGTGAATAGAGATGAAGACTATATGCAAGCAAGTACATCCAGAAGTGGATTAACAAGAAGGAATGAAGAAGCTCCTATATTTGATGAAGAGGTGTATCCAGACACATATGAAGAATGTGAACCAAGAAGGTGAAGTAGGACAAGAAGACAACCAGAAAGGTATTCTTATGATACTTCTTACATAACTCAAGAATTATGCTTACATGGTCAAAGATGATGAAGAACCTCAGAACTATGATGAAGCAAAAGGTAAGAAGCAATGGGAAGATGCAATGAAGGAACAATTCAATGCACTAGAGGAGAACAAGACATGGGAACTTGTTCCTAAACCAAATGGTAAGAAAGTAATTGGAAATAAATGGGTTTATAAAGTGAAGAAGCTTGCTGATGGAAGTATAGCCAGATACAAAGCTAGACTAGTGATGAAAGGCTATGCCCAAACCTATGGCATAGATTATGATGAGACATTTAGTCCTGTAGCAAAGATGTCAACTATAAGGACAATCATTGCTATTGCAGCTTCAAAAGGATGGACTGTAAGTCAATTGGATATAAAGAATGCATTCTTGAATGGATACATATCAGATGAGGTATACATGGAACAACCTCAAGGGTTTATAGAGTCCAGGTATCCAAATTTTTTTTGCAGGTTGAGAAGAGCACTCTATGGATTGAAGCAAGCTCCAAGAGCATGGAACTATAGACTGGTGAAGTATCTCAATGAACTTGGATATCAAAGTTCAAAAGCAGATCCAAGTCTACTCATCAAAAGAACAGAGGAAGGTACAATCTACATTTGTATTTATGTAGATGACATTATAATCACAGGTACTTCAGATGAAGGAATCAAGGAAGTAAAGAGATTACTTGAGAAAGAGTTCAAGATTAGTGACCTAGGAAAGTTGTCATACTTTCTTGGAATGGAAGTCACTTATACAGATCATGGCATATATGTATCACAATAAAGGTATCTTCTGAATCTGTTGAAGAAGTTTGATATGGAAATTTGTAGAGAAGCTTCAACTCCACTTGAAGTTAATCACAAGCTCAGTAAATATGATGGTGCAGAATACAAAGATATGAGGAAGTATCAATCTCTTGTGGGTAGTTTGATTTATGCTACACTAACAAGACCTAATCTTAGTTATGTAGTGGGAGTTTTGTCACAATTCATGCATTGTCCAAAGGATCCACATTGGATTGCAGGTCAAAGAGTTCTCAGATATATCAAAGGAACTATAAAGGAAGGATTATATTATCCTTTTACATCAGATTTGAAGTTGAGAGCCTATAGTGACTCAGATTGGGCAGGTAATCAAGATGATAGAACATCAACTCATGGCTACATGATATACATTGGTGATAAGCTTGTAAGTTGGTGTTCAAAGAAACAACATATAGTAGCATTATCATCAACTGAAGCTGAGTACAAAGGACTTGTGGAAGCAGCTAAGGAGGTTATATGGATGCAGGCATTATTCAAAAGCTTGGGTATTGATCAAGGTATACCTACAATACATGGAGATAACATGAGTTCACTTTATCTTGCAGCAAATCCAGTATTTCATGCAAGAACCCAACATATAGAGATACATTATCATTTCTTGAGAGAAAAGATAATGGAGAAAGAAATTGAAGTGGAGTACATTTCTACAAAGGATCAGGCAGACATAATGACAAAGAGCTTGGATGGTGTGAAGACTAGCAGATTCAAAAGCATGGCAGGAGTAAAAGAAAAGAAGATGATGTGAAGAAAGAGAGAATTTTAATTAGTGATTGAGGGGGAGTTGTTGGAGAAACAATCACTAATTGGACATATATTTGAAGGTCAAATCTTTAGAAGAAAACCACATGCCTATGTGAAGGGACAAATTCAAAAGTGTATTGTATTTGTAAAGTTAGTTCACTTTAGTTCTATAAGTTTTTTAAAAATCACGAGAATGAGAAAATCTATATAAGTTAGTTTGTATCAACTGACGCGATTAGGGAAGACAATGAGAAAGTGAGTTAGTACTCATTTTGTATGACTGAGTATAGTCCGGCTTCTCTGAGTGACAAAGAAATTGTAAACTTCTGAGTTATTTTTTTAGTTATGAGAAGAACTAAGTAAAGTTCTGTGTATGAGACTCTCTCCATCATCTCCATGATTACCTACTGTGTGATGAGTTCAAAAGATCAAGTTTTTCAAGCAACTCGATGCCTGTCATCGAATCTCTGGTGATAAGTCATATTTTCATTTATCTCTTTCATTCAGTGTTGAAGTGTTTGCAAATTATGACTTTGTTGGAGAAACTCGATGCCTGGCATAGAATTCCAGTTGATAATTCATATTCTAAGTGTGCATGAAATCACCTATTGTTTTGGTATCCAAAAGGTCAAGGTTTTATGCGGGAAGTCAATGCCTGGCATCAAATCCCTGCTGAAAAATGGCTAAAAACACCCCAAGTCGATGGCCGGCATCGAATTCTCGTTGCAAGTCGATGCTAGGCATCGAATTCCATTTTTAGACAGGTGCTTTTTACTATAACAGGAAAAATTTCCAATTTTGGTAGTTATACATATTCATCTTCTGAAGGTCATAACTTGAGTTTTAGAGATCCGTTTCAAGCATATCATAGCTTGTTGGAAAGCTCTACTCTTCTAGTTTCATCCACTAAAAGATCGTGGAGAAATAGTACTTGAGCTAAGAGAAATTAGCAAAATACTGAAGGTATGTCATTTTAGTGATTGGAAATTTCTGAAAAAGTAAAGTTCTTGGTTTTAGCTATCACTTCTCAAAGTTTGGAGTGGCAATGAGTTAATGGTGACCATAGAGGTTGTGTAGTGTCACATTAATTCATTTCTTGTGGTGTTTCATACATCAACATCATCAATGACCTTTATTTGAATATGTTGTTGATATGCGCACATATTGATTTACCTATTAACCTACATCAATAATAAACTAGAGAAACAACAAAAACTATTTTTTAATTAGAATTCTCAGTTTGAGATCTAGTCTTTCATTGTCTTCCATCTTGTTTATTTCTAAGTTCCTCTTCATACTCATCAACAAATTATTCCACAATTTGCTATTATACACAACAAAACTTGGAATATCATACATGTCATGCATTTTAAATTGAAATGAAACTCCATTACCTAAGCAATACTTCATTATTCATGGTAGAAGAAGACGTGTGAGTCAATGCATGAGGAGCTTCTTCATGGGCATAGTCAAGATATTCACATGCATATATATATATATACATACACACATATATATATATATATATATATATATATATATATATATATATATATATATATATATATATATATATATATATATAAGGGTGTGTGTGTTTGTGTATGTATATTTCTCTCTGTCACACACATTCATGTGTTGTCCTCTATCTTTCTCTCACCCTTCCTCCCCCTCTCTCTCTCTCTCGTGCTCTCTTTCCTCCTTTCTCGCTGTCTCTCTCTCTCTCTCTCATGTATGTATGTTTATGTTTGAAATGGTATCCTTATGTATTTCTCATTCATGTGTTCTATTGTGCTTGATGGCTTCCTTTGGGCTCCTCGTAATGACAATCTTCTAAGCTAGTGACTAGCCATCTTTCTTCTCCTTACACTCTGTACGTTAATAACTAAATTTTTAATAAATGAAAGCATCTTGTTGGCGGACTCTCTCTCTCTCTCTCCATAATTTTCTCGTCCTATTCTCCCTGCAAGGCAAATCACGAAGAAAAGTACACGACAATTACACATTCCACATGTACCAAATCCTCAGCTCGAGCTCCGACGAGCAGTAAAAGGGCGGTCTTTCGAAGAAGAATATAAAGACGACCATTACGTAGACCTCGATATCACTGTAGTAGTTAACGGGGAAAGCTCGTCTCTGATGGTTATAGACAGGACTTTTCTAGGATGTGGAGTCTGGTCGCAAGTCCATAGTGTAAATGCACTCACCCAGCGGATAGCGCACTTTCTCATTCTTGTCATGAATTTCATATCCGTGAACTATTGCCCCCTCAGTGCATCCCGCAATTTCGATCGAGATTTACGAACCTTCATCAATTGAGCAGTATGGAGCACCAGCTTGTATGAAAGTTGTTCGGGATCGCCATCAGAACCTTTTCACGTGAAACTTTACGCTTTTGCTTTGTGTGTGTGTGAGAGAGAGAGAGGGAGAGAGAGACAGAGAGAGAGAAAGCGATGCTTGCAAGGGTGAACGAAGGATCAATGGTTGCATACTCCGTTTCACGTGGTGCATCCTTGCGCGCTCTTTTTTTTTTTATTTTAATGGAGGTTCGGTCGAGGTCTATTCCCCCGAGCTTTAACTTTGAAATTGCAACTCTACAAAGAAGTGTATCCTAGCGTGCTTTTTGTTTCTTTAAATAAAGGAAGTTTGGTCTTAGCCTACTCTTTCAGACTTGAATTAATTAAACGAAAATACAAGAGAAGGGGACTAGTGCCCACGGAATCCCCCGAATCCCACAAACTGGGGGTAGCTTTTACAGAGTTTACATGGCATTAGAAAGAAGGCTAATCACCCTCTCATCACCCTCGTGCGGAGCCCTCTTGGGTTTAAGCTTGTTATTGATCAAAAGGATCACTTGACACTACAAGAAATAGGGGGCGTAGCGACGCCCCCGAATTGAAGAAAAAAACAGGATTCGTTGCTTATGCGATGCTAGCATCACATATGCGACGGTCCTATTTTTCATTTTTTTTTACGAGCCTTCGTCGCATAAGCGATGGTAGCGTCCCTTATGTGATGCTAAAAGTATGCGTCGCAAATAGCATCGATAAGTAGCAATGTTATTTACGATGTTGGAAAACTGGTTGTGATGTTTTAGCGTCACATAAGCGATGTCCTTTGTTCAAGAGCGTCGCATAAGCGACACTCTGGAATGTTAAAAAAAATTTTGATTTCTCTTGGCACATTTGTGATGGGATTTGGACACGAGAGATTGAGAGAGCGAGAGACACATAGAGAGAGAGAGAGCATGAGAGAGAGAAAGCGAGAGAGAGAGAGAGAGCAAGGATTTATCGTTAAAGCCAGGTATGCATGCACACACACATACATATGAATACACACACACACATATACACAGATAGACACACACACATATACATAGAAACACACACACATATACATAGAAACACACACACATATACACACACATACACACATAATGATGCATACACACACATATACATGCACACACACCCACATACATGCACACACACATATATGCATACACACACATATGCATACATAATGCACATGCATACATAATGCACATGCAAACATACACATACATAATGTATAGACACACATATGCATACATAATGCATACACACACATATGCATATATACATGCATACACATATAGACATAGACACATACACACACAGACACATACACATACATAAACACATACACACTCATAGACACACACACATACACATAGACACACACACACACATACACACACACATATACACACACATACACACATAATGATGCATACACACACATACACATACACACACACATACACACACATATACACACACATACACACACATACACACACATAAACACATACACACATACACACATACACACACATATATGCGTACACACAATAGAGAGATATGTACACACATACACAAACATGCATACATATGCATACATAATGCATATACATATGCATACATACATACTTACATGCATACACACACATATGCATACATAATGCACATGCACACATACACATACATAATGCATACACACACATATGCATACATAATGCATATGCATACATACATACACACACACATACACATACATAGACACATACACAGACATACACATGCATACACACATACACATACATGCATACATATGCATACATAATGCATATGCATACATACACATACATGCACACACAGACACATACATGCATACATATGCATATGCATTATGTATGCATATGTGTGTGTATGCATGTAAGTATGTATGTATGCATGTATGTATGTGTGTGCATACATATGCATGCATACATACACACACAGACATGCACACACAGACACATACATGCATACATATGCATACATAATGCATATGCATATGCATATGCATACATACATACTTACATGCATACACACACATATGCATACATAATGCACATGCATACATACACATACATAATGCATACACATACATAATGCATACACACACATATGCATACATCGCTACAAGAAATAGGGGGGCGTAGCGACACCCCCGAATTGAAAAAAAATGAGCAGTGTCGCTTATTTGATGCTAGCGTTGCATAAGCAACGGTGCTGTTTTCAAAAATTTTTTTAGGGCGCTTATGCAACGCTAAATCTCTACGTCGCAAATAGCGTCACTATCTAACGATGTTATTTGTGACGTGGGCAAATTGCATAGCATCGGATATGCGACGTTCTTTCCAGAGCATCGCATAAGCGATGCCCTGGAATGTTACAAAAAATCGATTTCTCCTGGCACATTTGTGCCACGATCTGGACGAGAGCAAGAGAACGAGAGAGAGAGAGAGAGAGAGAGAGAGAGAGAGAGAGAGAGAGAGAGAGAGAGAGAGAGAGAGAGAGCACAGGAGAGAGAGAGAGAGACACGCAAACAGAAATACCAGGTATGCGCACACACACACACTTACACACACATACATATGCATACACACACATATACACACATAGACACACACACACACACACATACACATAGACACACACACACATACACACACAAATACACACACATATTCACACATACACACATAATGTTGCATACACACACATATACATGCATACACACACACATATACATGCACACACACATATATGCATACACACACATATGCATACATAATGCACATGCAGACATACACATACATAATGCATACACATGCACACACATATACACATACACATACACACACACACATACACACACATACGTAGAGAGACATGCACACACATACACATACATGCATACATATGCATACATAACGCATATGCATATGCATACATACATACATACTTACACGCATACACACATATGCATACATAATGCACATGAATACATATACATACATAATGCATATGCATACATAATGCACATGCATACATACACATACATAATGCATACACACAGGTACACACACATATGGATACATACATGCATACATATACACACATAGACACATACACACACATAGACACATACACACACATAAACAGATACACACTCATAGACACACACACATACAGATAGACGCACACACACATACACACACATATACACACACACATACACACATACACACATAATGATGCATTCACACCCACATACACACATAATGATGCATTCACACACATACGCATGCATTCACACAGGGATACAGGTGTTAAATATGACCTTTGCCCCTGGTGTAGAGTACACATATTTAGGCAGTGTAGTTGTGCATGACAGGGAGATAATAGAGTGTCCTGTTGGCAATAAATGGTTAATAGATTGCCATATGGGAATTGTCCCAAGTCTTTGCTATCAAAAAGGGACTGAAACTGCTCTTCAGTTCCTAACATGCCTTTAAAATGTTCTGCATGAATGGCTTTTCCAAACAGGGTTTAGTGTTGGCTTGAAAGACATGTACTTAACAGATGAAATCAGAACATATAAAAAACTTCTTGAAGAAGTTCATATTGCTGTAGATGATGGCAGATTGTCTTCTCAAAGAGTTCTCACTTTGGAAAGGCAGATCCGATTAGTCCTGTTAGGAAAAGAGGAACTCATTCCAAGAACTTTTATCAATCCATGTCATAGTGATATCCTTGACTATGGTTACCAAGAAAATTTTCTTAGCTTAGTTGAAGAAAACAGTGCTAGAAGATCAGCATTTGTGAATTTCAACGTGTTCTTGGGGAAATACCAACCGTTGTTGAGAGGCATAGGTGTCCATCCAATTCCATGATGGCAATGATAAGGGCTGGAAGCAAAGGATCATTGTCAAACTTGATACAACAGTGTGCATGCTTAGGTTTACAGTCTGTAAACGGAGAGGAGTTGTTTTTTTCTGACTTGCATGATGGTTTGGCAATAATACATTCTTGCTTTTTAGATGGTTTAACGTCCAAAGAATTCCTTTATCATTTAGTGTCTTCCCGAAAACCCTGAAAAGGGTATGGAGCTGAGGGGCCTAGAGAACTTTTTTGAAAATGTATGTATGGGTTAAGGGAAGTGTATTTAGCATATGATGGTTCTATTCGGACACAAACAGACAATCATGTAATACAATTCAATTATGAAGTTTTGGAGAACATCGAAGAGGCAAACTGGAAATCAAAGGATCTGCATAGTCTTGGCCTTGGTTCAGAGCCTGTTGGTGTACTGGCCATGACATCATTGATTGAACGAGCTTATAGTTATGCATTTCGCAAGTCTACACCGAAAAAGAGTAATCCCATTGAATTGCTAAAGGTAATGTTTGACAATTATGATCTCTTCTTATAGTTTTGATTTTAATGTAATGTTGTTAAAACATAATTGGTTTTTGAGGTAAGACAAAACAAAGAAAACTCTAGGAACTTTGATCATCATGATTTGTTTTCACTTCTCATTTTCTAGGAGACACTTCTAAGATGCTCCAGCACATCTTTGAAAGGCATAGATCACAAATCCATTCTTGCCATTTCTTCGAACATAATAAAGAGGAAAACTGATTCAGCAAAGGTAGCACTACAGATTCAGAGACATCTTCACTGTTTCACACTTGGAATATCTACCCAAGGAGGCCAAGCTTTACTGAAATTATCTGAGGATGGCATCCTTTCAAGCCATTTGATTTTAGAAAATCATTTTTGGCTGCTAAAACATGAAATTCAAATGTTAAATATGTATTGTGACTCTCCTGCTCCCAGTGATGGAGAGTGTTAATCTCCAAAAGGACAACCTACTCTTGAAATTAGAGCACCTCTAAATCAAAAGTAAGTCAAAACCTTTACCAATTTGGAGGATCAACATTCAATTATAAGGATTCTAGAAAATCTGTGAAAAGGATGATTCTACAGAAAGTCTGTTGTACATATCTTTCTCATTGACTTATCAAATGTGTAACGTTTTTTATAAAAAATTGCACAAGGTATTGCCTAAAGATTGCGCACCTCCTCCAAGTCGAATCACTCCAAAAGATTTAGTAGATTTTGAGAAATCAACTTGACAAGTCACCTATGTCTAAAACTGTACTTCTGAGAAGTCGATTTAGACACCTATAACTTCTAAGACATGGTTCTCCAAGAATAGAACCCATTTAAGCAAATGATTTTAGCCACAAGTATCTTACCTTCCAACTTAAAGATTAAGTGCTTACTTGCTCAAAACTTTAAACTGTGGAAGGAGAACGGATCAAAACATTGACTTCAAATTTTGCGCCTGTTTCAGGAACCAGTAAACACTTCTTCACATACAAATGTTCCTACACATAATTCTCTCAGCCTGATCACAATTGAAAGCTAAAAATTTGTACAGAGGTCAATCACCTATAGACTTAGACTTGTACAAAAGTATTTCACAAGAGATCTAACACAGAAGGAGAAAACTCAGAAACATCGAGCGCAACATTTTCTTCATTTCTGAGAATTTTACATCTAGTGATGAGAGAGACTTAACTCACTTCTAGGATGGCTAAAAAACTCATACAACTTCTGATTACTCTATTCTCATGCTCTCTCATACTTGTCCTGACATTTTCCAAAGTATTTATAGGCAAATATTTACAAAGTTATGACTAAACAAAAGTATAAGTATCCTATATCTGAACTAATAAACATATGTGTAGATTTCTTTCAACTCCTGAATGTAAACTTCTTCTATGCTTCAAAACTTGATCTTGTCTTCATTCTTTGACTTCCAAAACTTCAATTGTTGATTGCTCTGCACCAATAGCTCCCCCTCAATCATCAATTGAGGTTTTCTCTATTTTCTTTATGCCTGCCATGTCTTTGAATCTCTGTAGCTTTGGTCCATCCAAGCTTTTGGTAAACATATCAGCTATCTGATCTTTAGTTGAAGTATGTATGACTTCAATCTCTTTGTCCATCACCTTCTCTCTTAGAAAGTGATACTGAATCTCAATGTGTTTGGTCCTGGCATGAAAAACAGGGTTAGCAGCTAGATACAATGAACTCATGTTATCTCCATGAATAGTAGGGGTACTCTGAATGATATCAAAACTCTTCATCAGAGTCTAAAGCCATATCACTTCCTTTGCAGCTTCAACCATGCCTTTGTACTCAGCTTCTGTAGATGATAAAGCAATTGTGTGTTGCTTCTTTGAACACCAAGAGATTAACTTATCTCCCACATAACACATGTATCCATAGGTTGACCTTCTATCATCAGGATTACCTGCCCAATCTGCATCACTATATATTTTGATATTTGTATCTGATGTAAAACCATAATACAAACCCTCTTTGAGTGTACCCTTAATGTACCTCAACACTCTTTGACCTGCAATCCAATGTTCTTTTCTAGGACAATGCATGAATTGAGACAAAACCCCAACTGCATATGATAAATCAGGCCTAGTTAATGTAGCATAGATAAGACTACCAACCAAACTCTGATATAGCTTCATATCCTTGAATTCTTCTCCACCATATCTGCTCAATTTGTGATTGACCTCCATTGGAGTAGGTGCTACCCTGCAATCCTTCATTTTAAACTTGATTAACAAGTTCTTCAAATACCTTTCTTGACTCACATACTTTCCATGTTGAGTATATGAAATCTCCATGCCCAAGAAATATGACAAATCTCCCAAATCACTGATTTTGAGTTCTTTCTCCATTTGCTTCTTTAGGCTTTGAATCCCTTTCTCATCTGTACCTGTAAGAATTATATCATCAACATATATAAACATGTAAATGAACCCATCATCACTTACTTTCACAAGCAAACTACTGTTTGCCTTAGATACTTGAAATCCAAGTTCTTTCAAGAACTTCACAAGTCTATAATTCCATGCCCTTGGGGCCTGCTTCAACCCATACAAAGCTCTCTTGAGCTTACACACATGATCTGGATACCTCCCATCTTTGAATCCTTGAGGTTGCTCCATGAAAACATCATCTGAAATGTAACCATTTAAAAAAGCATTTTTCACATCTAATTGACATAATTTCCAACCTTTACATGCAACAATGGCTATGAGTGTCTTGATGGTTGTCATCTTTGCCACAGGACTATAGGTCTCATCATAATCAATACCATATGTTTGAGCAAACCCTTTCACAACAAGTCTAGCTTTATACCTAGACACACTTCCATCTGCATATCTCTTTGTTTTGTAAACCCACTTGCATCCAATAATCTTCTGGCTATTTGGTTTAGGAACCAAGTCCCATGTCTGATTCTCCAATAATGCATCATATTCTTCTTGCATAGCTTTCTCCCAATTTTCCTTACCTTTTGCCTCTTCATATACAGAAGGGTCTTCATCTGCTTTAATCATATAAGCATAATCTTTTGTAGCCAAAAAAGAAGTGTCATAGCTATACCTTGTAGGTTGCCACTTGTGTCTTGATGACCTTCTGAGTTCTCCACTCCTTGAGGTTTCTGGTTCTTCACACTCAGGATCAAATCTTGGCATTTCTTTAACTTCAACCTGCACTTCATTATTCTCTTGTTCATCAAATATCTGAACCTTTGATTTACCTTTCTTTTGACTCACAATTTCTTCATCATCTGTATTAATTTTGATAGTACTTGCATACCAAGTACCTTGCTCATCAATGTAACATCCTTAGACACAATAAATTGCTTTGTGGATGGACTCCACAATCTATAACCCATCTGCTTGTCATCATAACCAATGAATACATACTTTTCAGCTTTAGGTTCTAATTTGTGTCTTAATTGTGATGGCACATATGCATATGCCAAACATCCAAATACTTTGCAATGGTCTAATGTAGGTCTCTTACCCCACCATGCCTCATATGGTTTCATACCCTGCAAGGCTTTACATGGCAACCTATTGACCAAATAAGTAGCTGTATTTACAGCCTCAGCCCACAAATAATTTGGGCGATTTTTCTCCTTCATCATGGATCTTGCAAACTCAACAAGAGTTCTATTCCTCCTCTCTGCTACACCATTTTGTTGAGGGGAGTACCTGCAAGTGATTTCCCTTTTTATACCTGCATTCCACAAGTAATCACTGAACTCATTAAAGAAGTAATCTCCCCCTCCATCTGACCTTAATCTCTTCAACTTATGACCTGTAATTCTCTCTGCATACACATGATAATGTTTGAATGTACTAAATACTTCTGACTTATCTTTGATCACATAGATAGTAATCCATCTAGTAGCATCATCAACATAAATCACATAGTACCTTGAACCATTGATACTGAAATCCTTTGATGGTCCCCACACATCTGTGTGTACCAACTCAAGCTTCTCTGAATACATAAAACCATGCTTGGAGTAAGATTGCTTATGAGCCTTACCTAATTGACATTCCTCACATCTGTATGTCATATGTTGACCTGTAACATTAGGCAATCCAAGCACTGAACCACTGTTAATCATATCTTTGATACCTCTTTCATTGAAGTGTCCAAGCCTCTTGTGCCAAAGATCTAACTCAGAGATCTTATGTCCTCCATAAGTGAACAAGGCATGACCAACATTACCTTGAATCTTCAATGTGAACAATCTTCCTTCTTTCTTCCCTGAAACAATTTGTTTATACCCATTGCTAGGGTCTTCCACAAATACTCCTTCATTAGTGAATCTCACTTCATAACCTTTTTCAACAATTTGTCCTACACTTATCAGATTCTTAGGAATTGTAGGAACATACAAGACCTTACTCAAGAGGGTGCTACCATCCTTAGCCTTCACTGATCCAATTGACTTCACATTATGCTTTGTATTGTCACCTGTTTGAACAACATGATTAGATACCTTATTTTCCAAATCATTCATTACTGCTATGTTACCACTCAGGTGATTGCTACACCCTGAGTCAATGTTGAAGACTCTTTGGTCTTCACTTTGTCTTTCACAAGTTGCATTCATTATCAATGTTGAATCCTCCTTCTGATCTGAAGCATAATTGTAGTAGGTATTATTGTATTGTTGACTTTGGAATCCTCTGCCTACATTTCTTCCAAAGTAACCCCTACTACCTCTACCTCTGAAGTTACCTCTTTGATTTCTGCCACCTCTTCCTCTTGAATTAAAGTTCTGATTATATCCACCATTACTCTGAGTATTATGCCAACAATCATTAGCTAAGTGATTTGTCTTACCACAAATCCAGCAAGGTTTGACTCCATCTTTGTTATTCCTGCCTCTTCCTCTACCTTTTCCACCTCCTCTTCCTCTTAGGAAGTTGGCTTGACTAGTTGTGCCTTCATCTTCATTTGCTTGTTGCTTTCCTTTGCTAATTTTCTTCTTATCCTTTGAGTACATTGCATGACCTGTACTCTTGTCACCTTCACCTTTGACATCCTGCTCAAAGGTTAACATATGTCCTAGCAACTGATTTAAGTCAGGAGTAAAATGATCAAGTGATAATTCAGTAGACAAAATGAATGGCTTCCATTTTTCATCACCTCTCAAACCTGTAAGGATTTGCCTTACCAATTTATCCTCCTCAATGTCTTCATCAACAGCTCCTAATGCATCTGCAATGTCCTTCATTCTAGTTACATAATCTGAGATGAATTGAGAGGCCTTTTTCTTGAATGTGGTAAATTCTGCCCACAAGGATGCCTTCCTTGAGTTTGTAGTGTTTTGGAAATGCTCCTCCAAAGCATTCCATATATCACTTGCACTTTCAAGACCTCTAATGTGAGGTAGCAAGTAGTCATTGACTGCCATATAGATAATGCTCCTAGCTTGAGCATCTCTCTTCATCCAATTCTTCAAATCTGACAATTCCTCCCTAGTTGGAACACTAGGATCTCTGAATTTAGGCTTTTCTTCTTCACCTGTAATATATGCTATCAAATCTTTGCTCATTAGATGAGCTTCCATCCTCATTGACCATGCTGGATAGTTCTCTCTATCCAATTTCTCTATCTGAAGAGAATCTCCCATCCTTTCTTGTCCTGTGTATTGATTTCTTTAAAATTTATGAGTAACAGATGTACCTTTACTTCGAATAATACTCCTTTTGACTTCCTTGATGTCGTATGATCTCCTTCTCAAGCTTTTCTTTGAAGCTTTCACCTTTTGAACCTTCAGATGTTGAATTCTTTGCACTTGCAGCAGCCGGGATCCTCCTTCCTTCAATTCTGATGCTTCGTGCTCTGATACCACTGATGGAGAGTGTTAATCTCCAAAACAACAACCTACTCTTGAAATTAGAGCACCTCTATATCAAAAGTAAGTCAAAACCTTTACCAATTTGGAGGATCAACATTCAATTATAAGGATTCTGGAAAATCTATGAAAAGGATGATTCTACAGAAAGTCTGCTGTACATATCTTTCTCATTGACTTATCAAATGTGTAACGTTTTTTATAAAACTTTGCACAAGGTGTCGCCTAAAGATTGCGCACCTCCTCCAAGTTGAATCACTCCAAAAGATTCAGTAGATTTTGAGAAATCAACTTGACAAGTCACCTATGTCTAAAACTGTACTTCTGAGAAGTCGATTTAGACACCTATAACTTCTAAGACATGGTTCTCCAAGAATAGAACCCGCTTAAGCAAATGCTTTTAACCACAAGTAGCTTACCTTCCAACTTAAATATTAAGTGCTTACTTGCTCAAAACTTTAAACTGTGGAAGGAGAATCGATCAAAACATTGACTCCGAATTTTTGCACCTGTTTCAGGAACTAGTAAACACTTCTTCACATACAAATGTTCCTACACATAATTCTCTCAGCTTGATCACATATGAAAGCTAAAAAATTGTACAGAGGTCAATCACCTATAGACTTAGACTTGTACAAAAGCATTTCACAAAAGATCTAACACATAAGGAGAAAACTTAGAAACATCGGGCGCAACATTTTCTTCATTTCTGAGAATTTTACATCTTGTGATGAGAGAGACTTAACTCACTTCTAGGATGGCTAAAAAACTCACTTATGACTAATCAAAAGTATAAGTGTCCTATATCTGAACTAATGTACATATGTGTACATTTCTTTCAACTCCTGAATGTAAACTTCTTCTATGCTTCAAAAATTGATCTTGTGTTCATTCTTTGACTTCCAAAAATTCAATTGTTGATTGCTCTCCACCAACACCCAGGCCTACAATAATTAAGGCACCGTGTATAAAAGCTCCTTTGTGGACAGGGATACAAGTCTTAAATATGACCTTTCCCCCTGGTGTAGAGTACACATATTTAGGCAGTGTAGTTGTGCATGACAACGAGATAATGCAATATCCTGTTGGCAATAAATGGTTAACAAATTTCCACACAAGAACTGTCCCAAGTCTTTGCTATAAAAAAGGGACTGAAACTGCTCTTCAGTTCCTAACATGCTGTCAAAATGTTCTGCATGAATGGCTTTTCCAAACAGGGTTCAATGTTGGCTTTAAAGACATGTACTTAACAGATGAAATCACAACATATAAAAAACTTCTTGAAGAACTTCATATTGCTTAAAAAATATATAACAACAAAAACCCATTATTAGGTGCTTCAAAAAATAACTAACTCTATCATAAAAAATATAAACTTTTTTCTACCTGTTTGAATGTACGAAATGAAATTTCGTAGATACCAACAATAGTTCCTACGTAACCAAGTTCGCTATCTATAAGGTTCGTGTCTTTTGAGCTAGCACGTGATAGTTGCTTGAAAGAAGCAACAATACTAGAATCCTCTGTTTTACATAAAGAATCAATGACTTTGATTCTAATTTGCTGTACAAAAGCCCACATATTAGTGAACATTCGAGCCTGCAACCATCAACATCTTCTCTTTTGTCCCCTAACATGGACCCAAGTTCTAAACCCAAAACTTGTCTACTGACACTCAACGAGTTTCTCATGAAAAGAGATATAATCTTATCAGTCTGCACATGATTTAACTCGAATAGGATTTTTTCCTGTGAATAATTCACATAATTTGCTGCTAATTCTCCCTTGTATAGGCTTTCTGTCAATGGTGCACATTGACATCTCACCCATACGCGTACCTACATGTAAACAAAACCTCATTACACCTCAGATAGTGACCTAATGTAATATCAGAGATTATTAAATCTAAGCAAAGAACTTGAGCTGGAAACTGTGTCTTCTGCTTCCTATCAGTCTAGGCATATGGATTGATGTTCATCTCTCCATAGCTATTTGCCTCAAAAATACCATGCAACTTTTTATCAATGTAATTAAACAAAAATAGTGGCATCCTTGGTCGGACATTCTTTACATAGCTGATATGAGAAGCTCGAAGGCCTGGACATGCAAAAAAGCTAATGATCAAGCATTGTTCATGCATAAGGACGTCCGTAAAATAAAACCAAGCCCAGGATTCCAAGTAAGCTTTAGATTCAGCATTCTTCTCTGTGTTCGCATGCAAGCCATACCAAAAACATACACACACATGAACATGCAGTAATATGTGGAGGGAGGGAGAGAGAGAGAGAGAGAGAGAGAGAGACAAAGAGAGAGAGAGAGAGAGAGAGAGAGAGAGAAATAAGGGCACAAAAGGAGATGGTGTCCATATGACCAGGACGTGGAAAAACATACTATCGAAAGCACAGTGGAATCTCAAAATGAGAAATCCAAACCATGATATGATGCATTATGGTTTAAAGGGAGAGACGTATATCTGTGATAGAAAGTAAGAGGATAGATAAAGTATACCAAACAGAAGCTGTGTGATGCATTCATTGTAAGTCGCATGGTCATAGCCGAAAATCACAGCAGCAAGCTCCTCCGTCGGAATGTTCAAGAACGGGAGCGGTGATGAAGGAGGACGGATAGCCCCAGAGGAAGGAGAATGAAGGCCTTTGTATGTTTCGGTCTTACATCCAGCTCCCATGACAAAAGCACTCCGCTGGCAATGAGACTTGTAAGAGTAATTTTAAAGTTTGTTGGAAAACCTTAATTACAAATTTATGTAATGAGATCATATGCTACAAGTGTATATTAATTACAATAATACTTTCATAATAACATTTTTTATGAATGAAGGCATTCTATGGCTATTGTTCATGCATAAGGATGTCCGTAAAATAAAACCAAGCCCAGGATTCCAAGTAAGCTTTAGATTCAGCATTCTTCTCTGCATTCGCACAAAAGCCATACCAAAAACATGCACACACATGAACATGCAGTAATATGTGGAGGGAGAGAGAGAGAGAGAGAGAGAGAGAGAGAGAGAGAGAGAGAGAGAGAGAGAGAAATAATGGCACAGAAGGAGATGGTGTCCATATGACCAGGACGTGGAAAAACATACTATCGAAAGCAGACTGGAATCTCAAAATGAGAAATTCAAACCATGATATGATGCATTATGGTTTAAAGGGAGAGACGTATATCTGTGATAGAAAGTAAGAGGATAGATAAAGTATACCAAACAGAAGCTGTGTGACGCATTCATTGTAAGTCGCATGGTCACAGCCAAAAATCAGAGCAGCTAGCTCCTCCGCCGGAAGGTTCAAGAACTGGAGCGGTGATGAAGGAGGACGACTAGCCCTAGAGGAAGGAGAATGAAGGCCTTTGTATGTTTCCGTCTTACGTCCAACTCCCATGACAGAAGCACTCCGCTGGCAATGAGACTTGTAAGAATAATTTTAAACTTTGTTGGAAAACGTTAATTACAAATTTATGTAATGAGATCATATGCTACGTGTGTATTAATTACAATAATACTTTCATAATAACATTTTAATATGAATGAAGGCATTGTGTGGGTAGAATATTGATAGCAATGGATGAAGATATGAAAGGTATTTGTTATTTACCATAGTTTCCATTGAATTTTCTTTTAACAATCACCTTGCAACTACAAAAACTAGGCTGTTATGCACACATTGACAATTATGACTAACGATTTAAAATGGGGGATTGAAACTCCAAACAATTTTAGATTGATGGAAAAAAGTTAAAGCAACTTGTTCAAATTTTCCTCTTGCATAATTTCACTTTGAATAAATGTATAGTAATCTAATTGAAGTCTCAATTAAGAAGTAGACATATGTTTTTGACACAGAAAAAAATATAAGTTCAGTACCTTTTGCTATTGTGCATGTCGATGATTCCAAGGGTGAATAAATGAAAAGAGTTCTTGTACCTTTCGCTATTGTGCATGTCGATGATTCCAAGGGTGAATTAATGAAGAGAGTTCTTGAATATCAAACATCATATTCATACTAGCTAATGACACCCAATATGTTGTTTTCTTTTATTTGAATATTTTTAAAAATTTCTCTTTGGAGTTCTCCAAATATCATGACACCTATATCCATGTAAGCAACTACTCATGAATTATGAACCACTCTAGTAAATTGTGGATGATTGAAATCTTAACCAATAATATCGCAATAAATATACCGATGCAAAGTTGCATGTACGTAGTGTTATTTTCTCCTTTCTTTCGTTCATGTTGTATTCTCAAGATGTAGATATATAGATGTTGGCAAACTTGAGCTTTTGTAACATTTCAAGAACTAGAGTCAACAATTAGGAGAACCAAGAAGAACATTTCACTCAAAGAAATTAGGGTTGACTTCATATTATGCTTAGGATATTGAGCGACAACGAGAAACAATCATTTCAAATCATTCACAAGTGTTCTACTGATTGTTATTATTATTCATATTAAGCATGTGTTCTAATACTTTAATTATATAATTCATTCATATGTGTGTACCTAAGTTTATATGTATATGTGTGTGTATATGTATGTGTGTGTATATGTATGTGTGTGTATATGTATGTATGTGCATGTGTATGTGTGTGTATATGTATGTATGTGCATGTGCATTTGTAAGTGTATATGTGTATATGAGTATGTGCATGTGCATGTGCATGTGTATGTGTGTGTATATGTGTAACTCTATGTGTATATGTGTGTATGTGCATGTATATGTGTATATGTAGGTACGTGCATGTGTGTGTGCATGTGTATATGTGTTCTAATACTTTAATTATATAATTCATTCATATGTGTGTACCAAAGTGTATATGTATGTGTGTGTATATGTATGTATGTGCATGTGTATGTGTGTGTATATGTATGTATGTGCATGTGCATGTGTAAGTGTATATTTGTGTATGAGTATGTGCATGTGCATGTGTATATGTGTATATGTAGGTATGTGCATGTGTGTGTGCATGTGTATATGTGTAACTCTATGTGTATATGCGTGTATGTGCATGTATATGTGTATATGTAGGTATGTGCATGTGTGTGTGCATGTGTATATGTGTGTGTACGTATGTGCATATATATGTGCATATATGTGTATAATGTATGTATATGCATGTGTATATGTATGAAACATGCATGTGTATGTGGATGCATTTCCATTTGCATCCATGTGCATGCATGAGAATGTGCATGCATGTGGATGTGCATATACATGTATTTGTGTACATGTTAATGTGTGTGTATATATATATATATATATATATATATATATATATATATATATATATATATATATATATATATATATATATATATATATATATATATATATATATATATATATATGCAATAATGCATGCATGTAAGTCTTTTTATGTGGTTGTAGAAATGTTTGTGCATATGCATGTGTATACGTGGGTATGTCTAAGTGTATGTGCACATGTATCTGTGTGTATATATGTGTGTATGTGCATGTGTATATGTGTGAAAGTGCATCTTCATCATGTATAAGTGTATGAGTGCATATAAATAAGTGTGAGTATGCTATCTAATGAAAATAACACAATTCAAATGATATACAAATTGTACTTACAATAGTTAGCCATACTTTTTGCTTGGTTAGCTTCTTGAATAACCTGCAATAAAGAGAGAGAGAGAGAGAATTCAAAGAGAGAAAGATGTAGAAAGAGAGAAATAGAGACAGCGGGAGACAATAAGAGAGAGAGCTTAGGAAAAACAACAATTCTGCATATACTTGCTTCAGCTCGTAAGCGCAGCACAATTGCGAACGTTGGAGAGCTCTTCGATCAGATGCGTGAAAATGTCGATCGAAGAGCCTCCAACGTTTTAATTTTTTTCCGTCAACAGACCATCATGTAAGTGATGCTACGCATCGAGTTGGCATCGCATAAGCGACATGTCTTAGCATTGCTTATGCGACACCAAAAAGCGTCGCTTATGTGACATAAAAAAACAACCCTTATACGACGCTTTTTAAAATCATCATGTTAGTGATGCTCTATGCGAGCCTCACAGACCCCGTCGTGCCACAAGTCGCAAAAAATGCCATTTGGTTTGTCATTTAATCGATGGTCCGTGCGTGACGCTCATTACAACACATTTTGCAATTTTATAGCAACGAAATTGTGTCGCCTTAACCGTCGCTATACGCCCGTCTTCCTTGTAGTGCATAATGCATACACAGACATACACACACATATGCATACATACATGCATACACATACACACATGGACACATACACACACATAGACACATACACACACATAAACACATACACACTCATAGACACACACACATACACATAGACACACACACACATACACACACACACATACACACATAGACACATACACACATAATGATGCATACACACATACACATGCATACACACATACACACACATACACACACATACACACATACACGCACATATATGCATACACACACATAGAGAGACATACACAGACATACACATACATGCATACATATGCATACATAATGCATATGCATATGCATACATACATACTTACATGCATACACACACATATGCATACATCATGCACTTGCATACACACACATACATAATGCATACACACACATATGCATACATAATGCATACACACAAATACACACACATATGCATACATACATGCATACACATACACACATACACACACATAGACACATACACACACATAAAGACATACACACTCATAGATGCACACACATACACATAGACACACACACACACACATATACACACACACATACACACATACCACATGCACACATAATGATGCATATACAAACATACACATGCATACACACATACACACACACATACATGCACACACATACACACACACATACACACACATATATGCATACACACACATAGAGAGACATACACACACATACACATACATGCATACATATGCATACATAATGCATATGCATATGCATACATACATACTTACATGCATACACACACATATGCACACATAATGCACATGCATGCATACACATTCTTGATGCATACACACACATATGCATACATAATGCATACACACACATATGCATACATAATGCACATGCATATGCATACATACATGCATACACATACACACATAGACACATACACACACACATAGACACATACACACACATAAACACATACACACTCATAAACAAATACACACTTACACACACACATCCATACACATTTACACACACACATGCACATGTACACGACACATATATATATATACACACGTATATACACACATAGACACACACACATACACACATAGACACACACACATACACATACACACAAATATACACACACACACATAGACACACACACACATCCACACACATTTTCACACACATACACATGCATACAGACACATATATATAGATACACACACATATGCACATATGCACATACATGCATATGCATACATACATGCTTACATGCATACACACACATACACATGCCACACATACACATACACACATAGACACACACACACATACACACATACACACACATATATGCGTACACACACACATAGTGAGACATACACACACATACACATACATGCATACATATGCATACATGATGCATATACATATGCATACATGCATACACATACACATATGCATACATAATGCACATGCATATGCATAGATACATACATACACATACACACACATATGCATACATAATGCACATGCATACACAGACACACATATAGACACATACATACACATAGACACCTATACACACATATACACACAGATTTACACACACATACACATGCATACACACACATACACACATAAACACACACACACATACACACACACGTACACACGCATATGCATACATACATGCTTACATGAATAGACACATCCACACAGATGCATATACACACATAGACACACACACACATGTAGAGAGATACACACACATACACGCACATGTAAAGAGACATACACACACATACACATACATGCATACATATGCATACATAATGCATATGCATATGCATACATAATGCATATGCATATGCATACATAATGCATATGCATACATAATGCATATGCATATGCATACATAATGCATATGCATATGCATACATACATACTTACATGCATACACATACATACACACGTATAGACACACATACACATACATACATACTTACATGCATACATAGACATACAAACATATACACACACATACACACACATGCAAACATATGCATACAAATGCATAGACACATATATACAGATACACACATATATACACACAGACACACACACATACACACATATATATGCATAGACAGACACATAGAGACATACACACATATATATGCATACACAAACATAGAGACACATACACATGCATGCATACATATGCATACGTACTGCATATGCATACATACATACTTACATGCATACACACACACATGCACACACATGCATACATTTGCATACATAATGCACATGCATATGCATACATACATGTTTACATGCATACACACACTCACATATACACCATACACATATACAGACATACATATGTGCACGTATATATATTTATTTCTAACCCATTTTGTTTTATATGTTAGGTATTATGGATCCTAGTAGAGAGAGAAAGGCAAAACTCACTCTAATAAAAAGTCTTATGAGAGCAAAAGTTCTATCTGATACTCTAGGGGTCATCATGCATGAGTACTCAGAGATGCCTGACGATGAGTTGGATTAAATGATCCAGATGCTTACCTAGTGATCAGAGGAGGGCTCTTCTGAGGCTCCACATGCAGGAACACAGCTATCTGCTCATAGGTATGTTTTTTTTCATAAACCTTTTTAATGATATTATAACACATATTTGTATTTATTTTTATCTATCTATTTTCAGGACATCTATCCCACCTCCAGATCATGATAGCAGAGTAGAGTTGCCTATGAGGACATGCATAGGCACCTTAGGGCTAGAGTGCGATATAGAGCCAGAGGGAAACATTGTGTACATAGGGAATGGATTGGAGTTCAAGAGAAGAATGCGGGCATTATGTGACTCTTACCTACGCCTTGTCTAGTTACCATGGAAGTAAGTATAAATTTTATATATAAATTGAAATAAATATCTTATGTTTTATCTACATGATTTTTTTAAATTTTTGTAGTGAGCATCATGAGAGGGATAAAAAATACGTACTTAGTTCACTTGAGACAGATTTTGGGATAGGATGGTCGCATAAGTGGTGTCTAAAAGAGATACAGACACTTATGGCTCATTGTCGTGATAATGCACGGTACACATTGCTTTTATGTATATATATATGGATATGAGTATGTGTATTTATGTATGTATGTATGTATATGAGAGAGAGAGAGAGAAAAGAGTGAGACTAGAGGTACAAATACACGCATACACACACATATACATCATACATGCACATTTACACACATATACACACATATACACACATATACACATACATGCACATTTATACATACACACACATACATGCACATTTTTACACACACATACACATGCATGCAATTACACACATATAATGAATACACATAGACACATACACATACTCACATACACATACACATACTCACATACACATACACATGCATAATCATATGTATACACACATAGACTCATATAATCATATTTACATGCATGTATACATACACACATGCATATATACACACACACACAACACATGCGTACACACATATAGATACACATACATACACAACACATGCATACACACAAATAAATAAATAAATAAATAAATAAATCCTATTTCAAAAATGCTAATTTGAAAATACTAATTTTGATATTAGGGTTTTAAAACCCCTAATTTAAAAACTCTAATTCAACCTTTTAGTCATATGATTGAAGTATATGTACACATTGCATCTATTCCTCCGATGTCCTACTAGAGAGATGTCTCTCCTCCCAACCTTATGCCTCTATATATAGCTACTCGAATCAACGAGGATCATAATATATATAAAGATATATGCACATCATGTAGATACACATACATAAATATAAAATGGAATAGATACATTATGCATCACACATACATGCCTAAATGCACACACACACACATAAATATATATATATATATATATATATATATATATATATATATATATATATATATATATATATATATATATATATATATATATATATATATGCATACATACCTACATGTACACATTTACACATTTACACATAGACACATATACATATATACATGTACACATCACATATACATGCCTACATGCACACATAAATATATATATACATGCATACATATTTACATGTACACATTTACACATAGACACATATACATATATACATGTACACATCACATATACATGCCTACATGCACAAGTGTATACTTATACATGCATACACAATTATAAACAGTTGCATATATTACATGAATACATTAATATTTTACATAAATGCATATGCATATATACAAATATGCATACTAACAGATGTATACATATATCACACACATGCACACACATACATATACATGAAATACATATATATGCATACTAACATATGTATACATATAATACACATGAATACATACACATATGCATACATACATGATAAAATTTTGCTCCTCAAAGATAAAGCTATATATAAAATAATTAGGCATACTCCCGAGCTTCATATTCTAACTTAAAGAACATGATTTCATCTCTCTAGTAGGATTCATCGTTATTCAAATTGAATAAAAAATCTATTATCTAATATCTATTCAGAATCTTCAAGTTATTGATCGATAACTTGAGTAGAATTTACTATCTAAGCTACTCATATGTTTTCATTATTGCCATCATTTTGGTAGGACATCAATATAGTCTCATCTTCATTATCCTTATTGATTTCATTTATTTCTTCTATTGTTAAATCTCTGTTCTCATGAGTCACATCATTTCCTCTTCCTCATCAGTAGTCAATAGAATCAGCATGTAGAGAATTATCCTCTTCATCATAAAGATTAGTATCATTATCACGTATAATGATTCTAATTTCTCTTTCAGATGTTGATGTATCAGTATCGAATGCTGAATCATCAAGAGGACTTTCTTCGATCTCTCTAACAATAAATTGTTCAAACAATGACCTACCCCTAGGTTGAACATGAATGACTTGCCACCAAGGGTGAGCATCTGGGTTTTTATAAAAAAATACTTGTTCAATATGCCTAGGAAGAATATATGGTTCTTTAGTAGATCACATTGCCTTGGAAGAATCAATTGCCCAAAACCCAGATAATTCCTTTCTTAATGTGGAATTACTACCTTTATACTCGGTTCGAAACCAGTCAACCTTCAAAATGACCTATCAAAATATATAAAAATAAAAACCCATTATTAGTTCTTAAAAAAATAACTAACTCTATCATAAAAAATATAAACTTTTTTCTACCTGTTTGAATGTACAAAATGAAATTTTGTAGATACCAACAATAGTTCCTATGTAACCAAGTTTGCCATCTATAAGGTTCGTGTCTTTTGAGCTAGCACGTGATAGTTTTTTGCAATAAGCAACAATACTAGAATCCTTTGTTTTACATAAAGAATCAATGGCTTTGATTCTAATATGTTGTCCAAAAGCCCACATATTAGTTAACATTCGAGCCTGCAAAAGAAATTCAATTAGTAAATATAAACTAATATACATATATGAAAAAATAAAATATTATTAAAATAAAATTACCATTCGTTCACAACCTATCATTAACTCTCTGCTCATCTGAGATTTCTTCATTATTTGCGTCGGCACGTTGCAAACGAATATATAGCCAATCCGTGAAAGAAGATATATCTGTCATCTCATTATTATCGAGATTACGTCTATATCTTTTTTTTTAACCTTTTACTTTGGAGATTTTGAAGTTCTTGTTCGTACTCGCTAAGGAATTCTTGTATGCATTTGCTATTATATGGTACAAAAGTAGAAACATCATTTTTTCTTGAAATGTAAATAAAAATGGAACTCCCTTACCTGATAATACCTCATCTGTTATTTTTGAAGAAGACTTGTTGGTCCATGCATGTGGAGCTTCTTCATGAACTCTTTCAAGGTACTGACTAACATAATACATGCACTCGTCAAGCATCCAACCCTTTGCCATGAATCCTTCTAGTTTTGCTCTTTGTCGCACATAACCTTTTAATATTCCCATAAATCGCTCGACCCAAAACATCCATCGAGTGTTGACAACACCTGCAATCTCTATTTCATCTACAAGATGGACTAATAAATGAGCCTGCATATCAAAAAATGAAGTAGGAAGTTCTTTCTCCATCAAACATAGGAGCTCTTTGCATTCACATTTTTTTTTTCGGATCGAGTTTTCGTCAATCTCTTTGGATGTAATCCACCTATACATATCATAAAAAAAACTATAAAGAAGTTAATGCAAAAATAAAATATATCCAATATTCATACATAATAAATATAAAAGTATCATAATTACGTTATAAGTGATCCAAGACGATAGATCACATCTTGTACTCCTTTCATTGTACATCCATCGATAACCAAAGGTAAAATATGTTTCAAAAAGTTATGCCAGTCATGGGTCTTTAACCCAGATAAGCTCTTATCATTCATAGTAAACATGTTTTGAAAAGATGCTCCATATCCTATAGGAGTCTTAATCATTTGAATTCTATTGTTGATAGTCTGTATCTCTTTTGTTGTAAGTACCCAAGGAGCAGGTGGGTGCATAAGGCGTTTCCTGTCGATGTTTATCAAAAACTAGCCATAACTTTGGTTTTGATTTTTTATCTTTCAAATCATTCCTTGATGCTATGGTATCTTTTAGTCCAAGAAGATGTTTCCATAGTGAATAGCCAATATTCTTAAATATATGCATAGGATCAAGAAGATGACATACTTTTAGCTCTTTCCAATACTTCAAAGAATACCATATTGATATGTTATCTATGAGTACCAATTTTCCTTTACCTCTCTTCACATACTCATTATCTTCATCATCACTGAAGATTTCTGATTCTGGATCTATCAGAGGTCCATCTTTCCATTTTTTATACCAATCCAAAGGCATCATAGGTTTTGGAAACTGATCTATTTCAAGCTTTCCATTAAAATGTATCGCTTCTCTTTTAGATCTTAATTTATGATCATCAGGCAAGAATCGTCGATGTCGAAGATAAATATTTTTGTTGAGATTCTTACTATAGATTGATCTCAATCAATCACCACAATATGGACAAGCTTTATAACACATTGGAATCTACACATATAAATAAAATTCATTAGTATTCCATAAATGAATAAAAAGTAAACTTTAAACATAAAATTAAATATAAATGTTATTAAATATGGATATAAAATTTTTATTCTCTCTAGCTAAAAGGTGCTCTTGGAGGTCTAAACCATCCATAATTCACTAATAGTTCATCACCTGCATGTAATGTAGTAATAGCATTGACAACTATGTATCTTGATACATCTCTACTCATGTATGGTGATTCACTATTTTCACGCTCCTCAAATGTGCAATTAGTCCTTGAACTATAATGTAAACCTCGACTACTATTTATTAAACCTGCTATATTTCCATGTGTCTAAGGTCTTCCATCAATATATAATCTTTCATTTTCCTCTATAATATAGGACCACAAAATGACGTAAGAGTGACTTCAGAGTTCGGAGGCAAATACAAATCCTCTACAATAAAGAGATAACGACCAACATTAGTAATAGTGGATGGAGAAATCATATAGCAATTACCCCAAAAGTTGAAAACCTCTCCATCTAAAGGAAATGGTCCTCTATTCCATCCTCCATATCTTATTCTATCATATGTTTGTACTAGAGAAGGATCACGAGCTAGCAATGGATAATCTCCAGCGGTTTCAGTCTCTAAACTAGGAGGTAGAGGATTTCTAGAAACCTCTACTTGTAATTAATGAACAACAAGTCCATGATGTGTATGAGGTATATTAACATTATGAGAAAAATTATCATCATCATCATCATCGAGCAAGTATTCTTGTATATGAACAATAATTTGATTTTGTATATGGTTTTTAAATAAAATAATGACATTAATTTATATAAAGAATACATACCCAAGCATTATCACGTTGACCAGGTGATGGTGCATGCTCAAAAGTACCATACTTTGCCTCATGTTCAATACATTCCAATCGTGGTCTTCGATACGTGCCATAACAAGAGTTACACCAACATATAATATGCTCTTGATAGTAAAATTCATCATAATTCCTATCGGAGGACACATGTGAAGCCGTTGCATGGGTAGGAGGTGGTGGAGTACCCTCTGATTGATCAGAATTTGATTATAATAAGAAACAAAAAAATATATAAGTTATGTATCCATCAACTATATTTAAAATTAAATGTTTGATATACTTACAGTATATAGTTGTTGCACGATGAGGAGACATTGGTGGAGTTCCATTTGATTGATCAGAATCTAAAAATAATGGTATTTGATATTAATAATCTGATTATTTACATACACAAAAAATTCACATATACATATTTACACATACATGCATATTCACATATACACATTTACACATACACACATATTCACATATACACAAATACACATTATTGTGGGATAAATGCATGTATTTTGTATGAATGAGTGTATATGCATGCATGTGTGTGAACGTATATATGTGGATATGTATATGTGTGTTTATGTTATATGTATGCATATATGTTTGCATGTATATGTGTATATGGGTATGTGTATGTGTATGTGTGTGTATATATGTGTATGTATTTTGATTTTTTTTCTGTTTGAGATTAAATTAATAGGAGATATTGTATGGTGGAAAAAAATAAGAGGCGACCTAACATACCACCTCAGACATGGCAGTTCTTTCGTAGGCAGCTACGTCTTTAGGAGTCATTTCCTCAGTAGAAGATATACAAATTAATAGTTTATATTTATAATTTTCATATATTTTAGTAAAATTTTACATTTTATTTATGTATTTCTTTTTTCTTAAAATAAAGAGGCTGCTGCAAAGAAGAGAGTGGAGTCGGGCCACACATCGCACCTAGGCCGAATGGGCCATCATGGTTTTGTAGCTACATTTGTAAGTATATGTGTTATTGTGAGTATATTTTTTATTTTAGTTAAAATGCAAGAAACTAATCTTTTTTATTTGTTTCAATGCAGCAAAAGGATTATGGCCGATATCCTATGAAACATGAGATCGAGTATGCTACAGATTTTGGATATCGGCATTTGAGCAAATATATGCGAGATCATCCGTATGCCTTTGTGAGTATTATTAAATTTTATATAATTATTTTATTTTTATGAATGGTTGAATTGTTATACTTATTTATTTTTGTTATATGTAATACAAGAGTATTATGGAGAGGAAGATATGGATGAGCTGGAGAGACAGACAAAGGAGGGATGATCTTGATCATCACAGGGTGATCATGATGATGAGGATGAGGATGATCAGGATGATCATGATGCTGCTGATGATTATCATGATGATGATGATGATGATGATGATGATGATTAGGATTCTAGTTGATTATGACATTGGATTTATGTATTTACATTGATCTATATATATATATATATATATATATATATATATATATATATATATATATATATATATATATATATATATATATATATATATATATATATATATATATATATATATATATATATATATATATATATATATATATATATATTATCTATATATTTTTCATTTCAGTTATGTTTTGAATTGTATGTATGGTATTAAGTAATGAAGAGTTTTGTTCTATTGATTGTTATTATTGTTTATATTAACCAATTATTGTTTATATTAACCATGTGTTTTAATACTTTAATTATATAATTCATTCATAAGTGTGTACGTAAGTGTATATGTATGTGTATGTATATGTATGTATATGCATGTGTATGTGTGTGTATATGTATGTATGTGCATGTGCATGTGTAAGTGTATATGTGTGTATATGAGTATGCCCATGTGCATGTGTATGTGTGTGTATATGTATGTGCATGTATATGTGTAACTCTATGTGTATATGTGTGTATGTGCATGTATATGTGTATATGTATGTATGTGCATGTGTGTGTGCATGTGTATATGTGTGTATGTATGTGCATGTGTGTGTGCATGTGTATAACGTATGTATATGCATGTGTATATGTATGAAACATGCATGTGTTTGTGGATGCATTTCCATTTGGATCCATGTGCATGCATGTGAATGTGCATGCATGTGGATGTGCATATACATGTATTTACATATATGTTAATATATATATATATATATATATATATATATATATATATATATATATATATATATATATATATATATATATATATATATATATATATATATATATATATATATATATATATATATATATATATGCAATAATGCATGCACGTAAGTCTTTTTATGTGGTTGTAAAAATGTTTGTGCATATGCAGATGTATGTGTGTGTATGTCTAAGTGTATGTGCACATGTATCTGTGTGTATATATGTGTGTGTATGTGCATGTGTATATGTGTATATGTGTGAACGTGCATCTTCATCATGTATTGGTGCATATGTGCATATCAATAAATGTGAGTATGCTATCTAATGAAAATAACACAATTCAAATGATGTACAAAAAATAGAAATTGTACTTACAATAGTTAGCCATACTTTTTGCTTGGTTAGATTCTTGAATAACCTGCGATAAAGAGAGAAAGAAGAGAGAGAGAGAATTCAAAGAGAGAAAAACGTAGAGAGAGAGAAACAGAGACAGAGAGAGACAATAAGATAGAGCTTAGGCAAAACAACAATTCTACATATACTTGTTTCAGCTCATAAGTGCAGCGCAATTGTGAACATTGGAGAGCTCTTCGATCAAATGCGTGAAAATGCTGATCGAAGAGCCTCTTATATTTTAATCTTTTTCTTCAACAGACCGTCGTGTAACCGATGGTAACGCGTCGTAAAAACCACTGGAATTGGCATCGCATAAGCGACATTTTTTAGCGTCGCTTATGCGAAGCTTTCTAAAACCGTCATGTTAGCGATGCTCTATGCGAGCGTCGCACACCCCATCATGCCACACATAAAAAAAATGCCGTTTGGCTCATACTTTAATCAATGGTTCGCATGGGATGCTCATTGCGATGCATTTTGCAAATTTATAGCGACGAAATTGTGTCGCGTTAACCGTCGCTATGTGCCTGTATTCCTTGTAGTGTGATGATGGCTGAAAAGGGGGGATTTCTTACAGTTAGCGATCTTTTTGCCAAGGAGGAATAGTGATTTCTCAATCCACCACTCTTTGGTGGAGTCACCAAAGTTAAAAGCACATCTTTCTCACCGGATCTTCCATCGGACCTCCCCTTTGATGGCATTCCAGAGAGTTGCGGAGCACCCGATCGCTTCTCCCAGCAGAGCTTGCTTCCAACTTATATGTTTCTGTAGTTTAATTTTCCTTCCGACAATCTGCGAGGGCCTGTGGGAGTTGGGACAAGTAAAAAAGATCTGAGAAACATCTTCGATGGACCGGTAGCAACGTTTGCACCAAGGAGGCATCCCACAAATTTTGTTAGCCTTAAGGTTGGTCCAGACTCCATGATGAAGAATTTTCCATAGGAGGACTGACTTTTTGATTTCAATGAGGGGGTGCCAGATAGTCATGAACTTCATGTCCCATCGAAGCCGCATCCATGACAGTCACTACTTCTTGTTGATGTTAACTTGATAGTCAGTGGTTTCTTTGATGTTCGGGATTTTTGATAGGCAATTACCATTATGCCATCTTAGACCAAGCGAGCTCGGGGTGTCATGGCCCATGAGAAGGTGAAATTTACAGCGGTCCCAGGCGAGACATCTCCTTTGCAAAGTATTCCATTCTTCATAGGAAATGTTGACGCTAGGGTCAATATTGTCAAAGGTGATCCACTGTTGGTGTCTTGTTTCCAGAGATGTTTCCATTTTTTTGAAGCCTTTGTTCCATAGCCTCTTGGCATTATGAATGTTCAAAGAATCCATGATCCGGATGCCATGGATCAGAAACCAAATAGATTCATTTTATCTAACACCAGCCACCCACTTCCAATATTCTCTTATTCTTGTGAAGCTTTTGATTTTATTCCAACTCATCCAAACGGAGCACACTAGATTCGAGCCTTTCGAGAAGATGGGGATCGGGGAAAACAAAAGGGTCAGAATGTCAAGATTCTTCTAATTCGAGAATCCCACAAAAACCAATGCGTTCTTGTTTCTAAGGATCAGCTTGGCCCATGAGGCCTCACCGTTGCACCATGCCTTAATCATCCATTTTGCCGTAAGTTTGTTAGCCATGCATCGGATGTCCAGAATGCCAAGGCCCCCATTCTCCTGGCTTGTGTAGATGGACCACTTGATTTTAGGCACCCCCCTCCTATTGTGGTCGCTCGTCCAAAGGAAGTTTCTGCAAATACTTACCAGTTTGGATAGCTCTTGCTCTTTCGGTCTCCAACAACAGAGGAAGTAAATGGTCGATGGTATGACGAACATGTTGATAACCATGGCATGACCAATGAGTTTGATTTGCATACCTCTCCAATAGTTTAACTTGTTTTTGAGCTTGGCCAGCACCCAATTCCACCACTGGTCCATTGAGATACCAAACCCCAAAGGAATCCCAAGAAGCCGGAAAATTTGGCCCTCCGAAGGGATTTGACATCCATCATTAGGGGAAAAAATGAACCTTGAATGGGCCTTTTAGATTAAGGAGTGATTAGTGATGGTCCAATCAGAAGAGGGTGGTGGCCTGAGTCTATGCCCTATAAAATACTAGGTTGAAGGGGGGAGAGGGGACATATTTCTCCCTTATTTAATGAGCTGCCTTTAGAGAGAGAAGGAATCTCATAACTCAATTGGGCCCAGAAATTCAAAATTTCTTAAAAGTTAAAAAACTCACCATAACACCTGAAAATGGACCCCTCGTTACTTTTTAGGGTCAAAAGTACTCTTTTTGACCACAAATTCAAAATCGGTGCATGTTTTGAGCTGAAAAAAATGGGTATTTTCAAAAATACTCAAAAAAAAGTTATTTCCCTCCTAAAGCTCACATTTTCATACTGAGGTCCCAAAAAGTCATCTTTTCCCACTACTTTCACTCTGTAGCACACCATTGAAGCTCTTGTTTCTACACTCCAACCTACTTGCATCTCCTATCTTGAGTTATTGTTGTAGCTTGAAGACCTTTAGCTTCAATGGCAATAGCTAAAGATTCTAGGCGACCAAAAGATGAAATCCTCACATTAAGATGTCACAATATCAAAGCCACAGATGGACAGTGGCTATTACATGAGTACTCCAAAGGTGCATGGGTGTACATTCAACCCTTTAGAGTTGGGCCTCATCGAGTTAGAGATCGTGGAAACTTAGATCTTCATTGGAAGGGAAAGTTACTTGGCTTCAAGAAGCACAGAGACAATGGGATGGTTGCTATTGTACAACATGTTTTTACAATGGCAACTATGAAACTTGAAAACTCTAGTAGAATGAGATATCCTACGAATTGTAAGTATTACTCTACAATATTTTATATTTTCTTGTGTCGAATATATTTATGAACTATTTAGATATGTTTTTGTTTGTTTCAGATATATTTCCTTCTACTTTAGTGAAAGAGCAACCACTTCATAGTCTTACAGGCACTTTCCAGACATTGCATGCAGATGTTGGTGCACTAGTCTTTCCAGAAATATCTCCTGCTCAACTTTACCATGATAGAGTTTTCTTTTACACACATAGATATGTTGTACTCTCTACAATGAATGGTTTTGGAAGGTTAAAGAGAAATGAAGTACATTCTCTTCTTAGCTTTGAGTGGCCAAAACTTGATATATGGTCCGTATCATCTTTGAAGCAAAAGATGGTAATGAATATACATAGCTCTTTGAAATTCACAAAAGTGTCTAGGTCTGTAGGTTTGCACTGGTCTTTTCCCATTCATTGTTTTGTATATCTATTCCAAGGATTCTCTTTCCAAGAGACTTCCACCATGTTCATGTGTAAAGATATCACATATGAGCAAGTCGAAAGTCTTCTTGGTGAAAATTGGGGTTTGATAGAAGGAATTGCAAAAGGTGATAAATATCTTTGTAAATTAGGTGGAAGAGGTATAGGATTTTGATATTTGAAACAACGTACTTCATTATACATCAGATTCTACTATGATCGTTGGATGTGCAAACTTGGCAAATGGATACCATTTCAAAGTTCAGAGGGATCTTTACATTCATTTGAAATAAAGCTTAGATTGTCCAATAATGAAATAGAAACTATTTTAGTGAATAATCATTGGACCTTGGCTAATCTGAGAGAACACTTGATGATTATGGGATTTTAAGGACTAACTCAATCCAAATTCAAAATTCAAGGACATAAGGTGAAAACTGTTCGTGCTTTTGTTAAAGTAATCCTTTCATTATTGTTTATTTTACTTTAATGACTTCAATTTCTTGCAAATTGATTAGAGGCGGGCAGAAGAATGGAGTACAAAATGAAAGTCCCTGTAGATTGGAGCAAAGATGGAACATAACTCTCATTGTCATAGTTCTTTTGCAACCTGATAATGTCACTTCTTGGGCCCTAGTCATTGTATCTCATGGTTTTTGCACTTTCAAGAACCTTGTAAAAAGTAGGACAATCTATTCATGTTAGATATTTTATATACCTTCTTCTCTACAATGGTAATTTCAAAGCTTTTGGAATGTCAAAAAGTTTGTTCACTACTTTGAAATGTGGTTGCTCATATTTTTTTATGTGCATTATTTTCTCATCAGAAACACATTTTTTGAAATTGCACTTCTTTATTCTATACTTTTAACCGTCGCTATGCACCCATAGTCCTTGTAGTGTGATGATGCCTGAAAGGGGGGGATTTCTTACAGTTAGCAATCTTTTGCCAAGGAGGAACATTGATTTCTATATCGACCACTCTTTGGTGGAGTCACCAAAGTTAAAAGCACATCTTTCTCACTAGATCTTCCATCAAACCTCCCCTCTGATGGCATTCCAGAGAGTTACGGAGTAGCCGATTGCTTCTCCCAGTAGAGCTTGCTTCCAACTTATATGTTTCTGTAGTTTAATTTTTCTTCCGATAATCTGCGAGGGCCTGTGGGAGTTGGGACAAGTAAAGAAGATGTGAGAAACATCTTCGATGGACCGGTAGCAACGTTTGCACCAGGGAGGCATCCCACAAATTTTGTTAGCCTTAAGGTTGGTCAAGACTCCATGATGAAGAATTTTCCATAGGAGGACCGACTTTTTGATTTCAATGAGGGGGTGCCAGATAGTCATGAACTTCATGTCCCACCGAAGCCGCATCCATGACAGGCACTACTTCTTGTTGATGTTAACTTGATAGTCAGTGGTTCCTTTGATGTTCGGATTTTTGATAGGCAATTACCATTATGCCATCTGAGACCAAGCAAGCTCGGCGTGTCGTGGCCCATGAGAAGGCGAACTTTACAGCGGTCCCAGGCGAGACATCTGCTTTGCAAAGTATTCCATTCTTCAAAGGAAATGTTGAAGCTAGGGTCAATATTGTCGAAGTTGATCCACTAGTTGGTGTCTTGTTTCCAGAGATGTTTCCATTTTTTTAAAGCCTTTTTTCCATAGCCTCTTGGCATTATGAATGTTCCAAGAATCCATGATCCGGATGCCATGGATCAGAAACCAAATAGAGTCATTTTATCTCACACCAGCCACCCACTTCCAATATTCACTTATTCTTGTGAAGCTTTTGATTTTATTCCAACTCATCCAAAGGGAGCACACTAGATTCCAGCCTTTCGAGGAGATCGAGATTGGGGAAAACAAAAGGGTTAGAATGTCAAGTTCTTCTAATTCGAGAATCCCACAGCCAATGCGTTCTTATCTGTTTGCACATGATTTAACTCAAATAGGATTTTTTCTTGTGAATAATTCACATAATTTGCTGCTAATGCTCCCTTGTATAGGCTTTCTGTCAATGGTGCACATTGACATCTCACCCATACGCGTACCTACATGTAAACAAAACCTCATTACACCTTAGACAGTGACCTAATGTAATATCAGAGATTATTAAATCTAAGCAAAGAACATGAGCTGGAAACTGTGTCTTCTGCTTCCCATCAGTCCAGGCATATGGATTGATGTTTATCTCTCCATAGCTGTTTGCCTCAAAAATACCACACAACTTTTTATCAATGTAATTAAACAAAATTAGTGGCATCCTTGGTCGGACATTCTTTACATAGCTGATATGAGAAGCTCGAAGGCCTGGACATGCACAAAAGCTAATGATCAAGCACTGTTCATGCATAAGGACGTCCGTAAAGTAAAACCAAGCCCAGGATTCCAAGTAAGCTTTAGATTCAGCATTCTTCTCTGCGTTCGCACGAAAGCCATACCAAAAACATGCACACACATGAACATGCAGTAATATGTGAAGGGAGCGGGAGAGAGAGAGAGAGAGAGAGACAAAGAGAGAGAGAGAGACAAAGAGAGAGAGAGAAAAATAAGGGCACAAAAGGAGATGGTGTCCATATGACCAGGACGTGGAAAAACATACTATCGAAAGCACAGTGGAATCTCAAAATGAGAAATCCAAACCATGATATGATGCATTATGGTTTAAAGGGAGAGATGTATATCTGTGATAGAAAGTAAGAGGATAGATAAAGTATACCAAACAGAGCTTTGTGATGCATTCATTGTAAGTCGCATGGTCATGGCCAAAAATCACAGCAGCAAGCTCCTTCGTCGAAACGTTCAAGAACGGGAGCGGGGATGGAGGAGGACGGATAGCCCCAGAGGAAGGAGAATGAAGGCCTTTGTATGTTTTGGTCTTACATCCAGCTCCCATGACAGAAGCACTCCACTGGCAATGAGACTTGTAAGAGTAATTTTAAAGTTTGTTGGAAAACGTTAATTACAAATTTATGTAATGAGATCATATGCTACATGTGTATTAATTACAATAATACTTTCATAATAACAATTTTTATGAATGAAGGCATTCTATGGCTATTGTTCATGCATAAGGACGTCCGTAAAATAAAACCAAGCCTAGGATTCCAAGTAAGCTTTAGATTTAGCATTCTTCTCTACGTTCGCACGAAAGCCATACCAAAAACATGCACACACATGAACATGCACTAATATGTGGAGGGAGAGAGAGAGAGAGAGAGAGAGAGAGAGAGAGAAATAATGGCACAGAAGGAGATGGTGTCCATATGACCAGGATGTGGAAAAACATACTATCAAAAGCACACTGGAATCTCAAAATGAGAAATCCAAACCATGATATGATGCATTATGGTTTAAAGGGAGAGACATATATCTGTGATAGAAAGTAAGAGGATAGATAAAGTATACCAAACAGAAGCTGTGTGACACATTCATTGTAAGTCGCATGGTCACATCCAAAAATCACAGCAGCTAGCTCCTCCGCCGGAAGGTTCAAGAGCGGGAGCGGTGATGAAGGAGGACAACTAGCCCTAGAGGAAGGAGAATGAAGGCCTTTGTATGTTTCCGTCTTACGTCCAACTCCCATGACAAAAGCACTCCGCTGGCAATGAGACGTGTAAGAGTAATTTTAAAGTTTGTTTGAATTCGTTAATTACAAATTTATGTAATGAGATCATATGCTACATGTGTATTAATTACAATAATACTTTCATAATAACATTTTAATATGAATGAAGGCATTCTGTGGGTAGAATATTGATAGCAATGGATGAAGATATGAAAGGTATTTGTGATTTACCATAGTTTCCATTGACTTTTCTTTTAACAATCACCTTGCAACTACAAAAACTAGGCTGTTATGCACACATTGACAATTATGACTAACGATTTAAAATGGGGGGATTGAAACTCCAAACAATTTTAGATTGATGGAAAAAAGTTAAAGTAACTTGTTCAAATTTTCCTCTTGCATAATTTCACTTTGAATAAATGTATAGTAATCTAATTGAAGTCTCAATTAAGAAGTAGACATATGTTTTTGACACAGAAAAAAATATAAGTTCAGTACCTTTTGCTATTGTGCATGTCGATGATTCCAAGGGTGAATAAATGAAGAGAGTTCTTTGATGGAGAGTGTTAATCTCCAAAAGAACAACCTACTCTTGTGATTAGAGCACCTCTATACCAAGAGTAAGTCAAAACTTCCACTAATTTAGAGGATCAATCTTCAACTTATCAAAATTGAGAAAATCTGTGAAGAGGATAAAACACAGAAAAGTCTGCTGCACTATTTCTTCACATTGACCTATCAACCGTGTAAAGTTTTTTATGAAACTTTGTAAGAATCGTCTCCTAGAGATTACACATCACCTCCAAGTTGAATTACTTCAAAAGCTTTAGTATAACTTGAGAAATTGACTTCACAAGTTACCTATGTCCAAATCTGTACTTCTGAGAAGTCGATTTAGACACCCCTAACTTCTTAACTTCAATTCTCTCAGTACAAAACCCGTTTAAGCAAATGCTTCTAACCACGAGTAGATCATCTTCTAACTTAAAGATTAAGTGCTTACTTGCACAAAACTTTAAACTATGGAGTGAGATCTGACCAAAAGATTAAACTCAAAATTTGCGCCTGTTTCAGAGAACTGTAAACATTCAACACATATGAATGTTCCTACTTACAATTCTCCTAGCCTGTTTGCAATTAGACTCTGAAACTCAGGTCACAGACTCATTAACTAACAACTTAGATATCCTCAAAAGGATTTCTCAATTGATCACACACAGACGGAGCAGACGCAGAAACATCGGGCGCAAGATTTTCAATTACTCAGAAAAATTTACAACTGAGTGATGAGAGCTAACTCAACTAACTTTTCTTCTATCTCATGACTTCTAACTTCCTCAATCTTGGCTTCTAATTCTTGTCACATATGCTCTCATACATGCCCCGACTTTTCTCAAAGTATTTATAGATAATTTGTACAAGATTCTTACTCAAACAAAGATCTAAGTGAACTATGTACATATGTGTACATTTCTCATATACTCTGAATGTGTCTTTCTTCCAAGCTTCAATAGTTGATCCTTCTTTCATCCTTTAATCTTCCAAGTCTTCAATTGGTGATTGGTCTGCACCAACAGCTCCCCCTCAATCATCAATTGAGGTTTTCTCTATCTTCTTTATACCTGCCATGTCCTTGAACCTTTGTAACTTTGGTCCATCCAAGCCTTTTGTAAGCATATCAGCTATCTGATCTTTTGTTGAAGTATGGATTACTTCAATCTCTTTATCCATCACCTTCTCTCTTAGAAAGTGATACTGAATCTCAATGTGTTTGGTCCTGGCATGAAAAACAGGATTAGCAGCTAAATACAATGAACTCATGTTATCTCCATATATAATTGGTACCCCATGCATAATGTCAAGACTCTTCATCAAGGTCTTGAGCCAAATTACTTCTTTTGCAGCTTCAACCATGCCTTTATACTCAGCTTCTGTAGAAGACAAAGCAACTGTATGTTGCTTCTTAGAACACCATGAGATTAACTTATCTCCCACATAACACATGTATCCATAGGTTGATCTTCTATCATCTAGATTACCTGCCCAATCTGCATCACTATAAATTTTGATATTTGTATCTGAGGTAAACCCATAATACAAACCTTCATTGAGTGTACCCTTAATGTACCTCAACACCCTTTGTCCTGCAATCCAATGTTCTTTCCTTGGGCAATGCATAAATTGAGACAAAACCCCTACTGCATATGATAAATCAGGTCTAGTTAGAGTAGCATAGATAAGGCTACCAACCAAACTCTGATATTGTCTCATGTCCTTGAATTCTTCACCTCCAAACTTACTTAATTTGTGATTCACCTCCATTGGTGTAGATGCTACCCTGCAATCATCCATTTTAAACTTGATTAACAAGTTCTTCAAATACCTTTCTTGGGTCACAAATACTCCATGTTGAGTATATGTAATCTCCATGCCCAAGAAGTATGACAAGTCTCCCAAGTCACTAATCTTGAACTCCTTTTCCATTTGCCTCTTGAGTCTTTGTATTCCTTCTTCATCTGTACCTGTAAGGATTATATCATCAACATATATGCACATGTATATGAAACCATTTTCACTTGCTTTGACAAGCAAGCTACTATCTGCTTTAGACACCTGAAAACCAAGTTCTTTTAGGAACTTCACAAGTCTATAGTTCCATGCCCTTGGAGCCTGCTTCAAGCCATACAAAGCTCTCTTGAGCTTACACACATGATCTGGATACTTTAGATCTCTGAACCCTTGAGGTTGCTCCATGAATACATCATCTGAAATGTAACCATTCAAAAAAGCATTCTTCACATCAAGTTGACATAGCTTCCAACCTTTACATGCAGCAATAGCAATAAGTTTCCTTATAGTTGTCATCTTTGCCACAGGACTATAGGTCTCATTATAATCAATACCATATGTTTGAGCAAAGCCTTTGACAACAAGTCTAGCTTTGTATCTAGATACTCTTCCATCTGCAAACCTTTTTGTCTTGTAGACCCACTTGCATCCAATAATCTTCTGACTATTTGGTTTAGGAACCAAATCCCAAGTTTGATTCTCCAATAGTGCATCATATTCTTCCTGCATAGCACTCTCCCATTTTTCCTTACCTTTTGCCTCTTCATATGTAGAAGGGTCTTCATCTGTATTCACCATATAAGCATAATCTTTTGTGGCTAGAAATGAAGTATCATAACTATACCTTGTAGGTTGCCACCTATTTCTTGATGACCTTCTGAGTTCTCCACTCCTTGAGGTTTCTGGCTCTTCACATTCAGGATCAAATCTTGGTGTCTCTTCCACTTCAACCTGCACTTCATTATTCTCTTGCTCATCAAATATCTGAACTTTTGATTTACCTTTTCTTTGACTCACTTCTTCTTCATCACCTGTATTGATGTTGATTGTACCTGCATACCAAGTGCTTTGTTCATCAAATGTAACATCTTTAGAAACTCTAAATTGCTTTGTTGATGGACTCCCCAATCTATAGCCCATCTGCTTGTAATCATAGCCAATGAAAACATACTTTTCAGCTTTGGGTTCCAATTTGTGTCTTAATTGTGATGGCACATATGCATATGCCACACACCCAAATACTCTGCAATGATCCAAGGTAGGTCTTTTACCCCACCAAGCCTCATATGGTGTCATACCGTGCAAGGCTTTACATGGTAACCTATTGATCAAATAAGTGGCTGTATTTACAGCCTCAGCCCACAAATAATTAGGGCAATTTTTCTCCTTCATCATGGATCTTGCAAACTCAACAAGAGTTCTATTTCTCCTTTCTGCAACACCATTTTGTTGAGGAGAGTACCTGCAAGTAACTTCCCTTTTTATACCTGCATTCCATAAGTAATCACTGAACTCATTAGAGAAATACTCTCCCCCTCCATCTGACCTTAGTCTTTTCAACTTATGACCTGTAATTCTTTCTGCATATGCATGATAGTGTTTAAATGTATTAAACACTTCTGACTTATCTTTGATCACATAGATAGTGATCCACCTAGTAGCATCATCAACATAAATCACATAATACCTTGATCCATTTATACTGAAATCTTTTGATGGTCCCCACACATCTGTGTGTACCAACTCAAGCTTCTCTGAGTACATAAAACCATGCTTGGAATAGGAATGTTTATGAGCCTTACCTAATTGACATGCCTCACATTTGTATGTCATATGTTGACCTGCAACATTAGGCAATCCAAGCACTGAACCATTGTTAACCATATCTTTAATACCTCTTTCATTGAAATGTCCAAGCCTCTTGTGCCAAAGATCTAACTCAGAGATCTTATGTCCTCCATATGTGAACATAGCATGACCAATATTGCCTTGAATCTTCAATGTAAATAATCTTCCTTCCTTTTTCCCTGAAACAATCTGTTTATACCCTTGGCTAGGGTCTTCCACATATACTCCATCATTAGTGAACCTTACTTCATATCCCTTTTCAACAATTTGTCCTACACTTATCAAATTCTTAGGGATTGTAGGAACATACAAAACCTTACTCAATAATGTGCTTCCATCCTTGGCCTTCACTGATCCAATTGACTTCACATTGTGCTTTGTGTTGTCACCTGTTTGAACAACATGATTAAAAACTTTACTCTCCAAATCAGTCATCAAAGATATGTTACCACTCAGGTGATTGCTACATCCTGAGTCAATGTAGAAGACTCTTTGATCTTCATTCTGCCTTTCACAAGTTGCATTCATTATCAATGTTGAATCTTCCTTTTGATCTGAAGCATAATTGTAGTAGGTGTTGTTATATTGTTGACTTTGGAATCCTCTACCTGCATTTCTTCCAAAGTAATTCCTTCCACCTCTACCTCTGTAATTACCTCTTTGATTTCTGCCACCTCTTCCTCTTGAATTATAATTTTGATTGTATCCACCATTATTCTGATTATTATGCCAACAATCATTAGCTAAGTGATTTGTCTTACCACAAATCCAGCAAGCTTTGCTTCCATCTTTATTGTTCCTGCCTCTTCCTCTACCTTTGCCACCTCCTCTTCCTCTTAGGAAGTTGGCTTGAGTAGTTGTTCCTTCATCTTCACCTGCTTGTTGTTTTCCTTTGCTATTCTTCTTCTTGTCCTTTGAGTACATTGCATGACCTGTACTCTTGTCACCATCTCCTTTAACATCCTGCTCAAATGTTAGCATATGACCTAACAATTGATTTAAATCAGGAGTGAAATGGTCAAGTGATAACTCTGTAGACAAAATAAATGGCTTCCATTTGTCATCACCTCTCAACCCTGTAAGGATTTTCCTTACCAATTTATCTTCCTCAATGTCTTCATCAACAGCTCCTAAAGCATCTGCAATATCTTTCATCCTTGTTACATAGTCTGAGATGGATTGAGAGGCCTTCTTCTTGAAGGTAGTAAACTCTGCCCATAAGGATGCTTTCCTTGACTTTGTAGTGTTCTGGAAATGCTCCTCCAAAGCATTCCATATGTCAGTTGCACTTTCAAGACCTCTAATATGAGGTAACAAATAATCATTGACTCCCATATAGATAATGCTCCTAGCTTGAGCATCTTTCTTCATCCAATTTTTCAGACCTTCTAACTCTTCCCTAGTTGGAACACTAGGATCTCTGAACTCTGGCTTCTCTTCTTCTCCTGTGATGTAACCAATTAAATCTTTGCTCATAAGATGAGCTTCCATCCTCATTGACCATGCAGGATAGTTTTCCCTATCCAATTTCTCTATCTGTAGGGCATCTCCCATCTTGTATCCACTTGTGTATTGAAAACTTCAAGCTTTACAAACAATGTATGTACCTTTACTTCGAATTAGACTCCTTTTGCCTTTCTTGATGTCGAGTAGACTTCTCCTCAGACTTTTGACTCCAAGCTTTCACTTCTTAATTCTTCAAGTGTTGAATTTCTTGAATCTGCAGCAGTCGGGATCCTCCTTTCCTTGATTTGATGTCTCCTGCTCTGATACCACTGATGGAGAGTGTTAATCTCCAAAAGAACAACCTACTCTTGTGATTAGAGCACCTCTATACCAAGAGTAAGTCAAAACTTCCACTAATTTAGAGGATCAATCTTCAACTTATCAAAATTGAGAAAATCTGTGAAGAGGATAAAACACAGAAAAGTCTGCTGCACTATTTCTTCACATTGACCTATCAACCGTGTAAAGTTTTTTATGAAACTTTGTACGAATCATCTCCTAGAGATTACGCATCACCTCCAAGTTGAATTACTTCAAAAGCTTTAGTATAACTTGAGAAATTGACTTCACAAGTTACCTATGTCCAAATCTGTACTTCTGAGAAGTCGATTTAGACACCCCTAACTTCTTAACTTCAATTCTCTCAGTACAAAACCCGTTTAAGCAAATGCTTCTAGCCACGAGTAGATCATCTTCTAACTTAAAGATTAAGTGCTTACTTGCACAAAACTTTAAACTATGGAGTGAGATCTGACCAAAATATTAAACTCGAAATTTGCGCCTGTTTCAGAGAACTGTAAACATTCAACACATATGAATGTTCCTACTTACAATTCTCCTAGCCTGTTTGCAATTAGACTCTGAAACTCAGGTCACAGACTCATTAACTAACAGCTTAGATATCCTCAAAAGGATTTCTCAATTGATCACACACAGACGGAGCAGACGCAGAAACATCGGGCGCAAGATTTTTAATTACTCAGAAAAATTTACAACTGAGTGATGAGAGCTAACTCAACTAACTTTTCTTCTATCTCATGACTTCTAACTTCCTCAATCTTGGCTTCTAATTCTTGTCACATATGCTCTCATACATGCCCCGACTTTTCTCAAAGTATTTATAGATAATCTGTACAAGATTCTTACTCAAACAAAGATCTAAGTGAACTATGTACATATGTGTACATTTCTCATATACTCTGAATGTGTCTTTCTTCCAAGCTTCAATAGTTGATCCTTCCTTCATCCTTTAATCTTCCAAGTCTTCAATTGGTGATTGGTCTGCATGTATTTTAATACTTCAATTATATAATTCATTCATATGTGTGTACCTAAGTTTATATGTATATGTATGTATGTGCATGTGTATGTGTGTGTATATGTATGTATGTGCATGTGCATGTGTAAGTGTATATGTGTGTATGAGTATGTGCATGTGCATGTGTATGTGTGTGTATATGTATGTGCATGTGTATGTGTGTGTATATGTATGTATGTGCATGTGCATGTGTAAGTGTATATGTGTGTATGAGTATGTGCATGTGCATGTGTATGTGTGTGTATATGTATGTGCATGTATATGTGTAACTCTATGTGTATATGTGTGTATGTGCATGTATATGTGTATATGTAGGTACGTGCATGTGTGTGTGCATGTGTATATGTGTTTTTATACTTTAATTATCTAACTCATTCATATGTGTGTACCAAAGTGTATATGTATGTGTGTGTATATGTATGTATGTGCATGTGTATGTGTGTGTATATGTATGTATGTGCATGTGCATGTGTAATTGTATATTTGTGTATGAGTATGTGCATGTGCATGTGTATATGTGTGTATATGTATGTGCATGTATATGTGTAACTCTATTTGTATATGTGTGTATGTGCATGTATATGTGTATATGTAGGTATGTGCATGTGTGTGTGCATGTGTATATGTGTGTGTACGTATGTGCATATATATGTGCATATATGTGTATAATTTATGTATATGCATGTGTATATGTATGGAACATGCATGTGTATGTGGATGCATTTCCATTTACATCCATGTGCATGCATGTGAATGTGCATGCATGTGGATGTGCATATACATGTAATTGTGTATATGTTAATGTGTGTATATATATATATATATATATATATATATATATATATATATATATATATATATATATATATATATATATATATATATATATATATATATATATATATATATATATATATATATATATATGCAATAATGCATGCATGTAAGTCTTTTTATGTGCTTGTAGAAATGTTTGTGCATATGCATGTGTATATGTGTATATATGTGAAAGTGCATCTTCATCATGTATAAGTGTATAAGTGCATATAAATAAGTGTGAGTATGCTATCTAATAAAAATAACACAATTCAAATTATATACAAAGAAAAGAACTTGTACTTACAATAGTTAGCCATACTTTTTGCTTGGTTAGCTTCTTGAATAACCTGCAATAAAGAGAGAGAGAGAGAGAGAGAGAGAGAGAGAATTCAAAGAGAGAAAGATGTAGAAAGAGAGAAATAGAGACAGTAAGAGACAATAAGAGAGAGCTTAGGCAAAACAACAATTCTGCATATACTTGCTTCAGCTCGTAAGCGCAGCACAATTGCGAACGTTGGAGAGCTCTTCGATCAGATGCGTGAAAATGTCGATCGAAGAGCCTCCAACGTTTTAATTTTTTTCCGTCAACAGACCATCGTGTTAGTGATGATACGCATTGAGTTGGCGTCACATAAGCGACATGTCTTAGCATTGCTTATGCGATGCCAAAAAGCGTCGCTTATGCGACATAAAAAAGCATGTTAGCGACGCTCTATGCGAGCCTCACAGACCCCGTCGTGCCACAAGTCGCAAAAAATGCTGTTTGGTTCATCGTTTTATGGATGGTCTGCGCGTGACGCTCATTACGACACATTTTGCAATTTTATAGCGACAAAATTGTGTCGCCTTAACCGTCGCTATACACCCATTTTCCTTGTAGTGCATAATGCATACACAGACATACACACACATATGCATACATATATGCATACACATACACACATGGACACATACACACACATAGACACATACACACACAAACATATACACACTCATAGACACACACACATACACATAAACACACACACATACACACACACATATACACACACACATACACACATAGACACATACACACATAATGATTCATACACACATACACATGCATATACACATACACACACATACACACACATACACACACACATACACATACACACACATGTATGCATACACGCACATAGAGAGACATACATAGACATACACATACATGCATACATATGCATACATAATGCATATGCATATGCATACATACATACTTACATGCATACACACACATATGCATACATCATGCACTTGCATACACACACATACATAATGCATACACACACATATGCATGCATAATGCATACACACAAATACACACACATATGCATAAATACATGCATACACATACACACATAGACACATACACACACATAGACACATACACACACATAAACACATACACACTCATAGATGCACACACATACACATAGACACACACACACACACATACACACACATATACACACACACATACACACATACCACATGCACACATAATGATGCATATACAAACATACACATGCATACACACATACACACACACATACATGCACACACATACACACACACATACACACACATAGAGAGACATACACACACATACACATACATGCATACATGCATACATAATGCATATGCATACAGACATACTTACATGCATACACACACATATGCACACATAATGCACATGCATGCATACACATGCTTAATGCATACACACACATATGCATACATAATGCACATGCATATGCATACATACATGCATACACATACACACATAGACACATCCACACACATAGACACATACACACACACATAAACACATACACACTCATGGACACATACACACTTACACACACACATCCATACACATTTACACACACACATGCACATGCACACGACACATATGTTTAGATACACACGTATATACACACATAGACACACACACATACACACATAGACACACACACACACATACACATACACATAAATATATACACACACACATAGACACACACACACATCCACACACATTTACACACACATACACATGCATACAGACACATATATATAGATACACACACATATGCACATACACACATACATGCATATGCATACATAATGCACATGCATATGCATACATACATGCTTACATGCATACACACACATACACACGCACACACATACACATACACACATAGACACACACACACATACACACATACACACACATATATGTGTACACATACACATAGAGAGACATACACACACATACATGCATACATATGCATACATAATGCATATACATGTGCATACATACATACTTACATGCATACACATACACATATGCATACATAATGCACATGCATATGCATAGATACATCCATACACATACACACACATAGACACATACACACACATATGCATACATAATGCACATGCATACACATACACACATATAGACACATACATACACATAGACACCTACACACACATACACATAGGAGCTCTTTGCATTCACGTTTTTTTCGTGGCATGGAGTTTTTGTCAATCTCTTTGGATGTAATCCACCTATACATATCATAAAGAAAACTATAAAGAAGTTAATGCAAAAATAAAAGATATCCAATATTCATACATATTAAATATAAAAGTATCATAATTACGTTAGAAGTTATCCAAGACGATAGATCACATCTTGTACTCCTTTCATTGTACATCCTTCGATAACCAAAGGTAAAATATATTTCAAAAAGCTATGCCAGTCATGGGTCTTTAACCCAGTTAAGCTCTTATTATTCATAGTACACATGTTTTGAAAAGATGCTCCATATCCTATAGGAGTCTTAAGCAATTGAATTCTATTGTTGAGAGTCTGTATCTCTTTTGTTGTAAGTACCCAAGGAGCAGGTGGGTGCATAAGGCGTTTCCTGTGGATGTCTATCAAAAACTAGCCATAACTTTGGTTTTGATTTTTGATCTTTCAAATCATTCCTTGATGCTATGGTATCTTTTAGTCCAAGAAGATGTTGCCATAGTGAATAGCCAATATTCTTAAATATATGCATAGGATCAAGAAGATGACATAGTTTTAACTCTTTCCAATACTTCAAAGAATACCATATTGATATGTTCTCTACGAGTGCCAATTTTCCTTTACCTCTCTTCACATACTCATTATTTTCATCATCACTGAAGATTTCTGATTCTGGATCTATCAGAGGTCCATCTGTCCATTTTTTATACCAATCCATAGGCATCATAGGTTTTGGATACTGATCTATTTCAAGCTTTCCATTAAAATGTATCGCTTCTCTTTTAGATCTTAATTTATGATCATCAGGCAAGAATCGTCGATGTCGAAGATAAATATTTTTGTTGAGATTCTTACTATAGATTGATCTCAACCAATCAGCACAATATGGACAAGCTTTATAACACATTGGAATCTACACATATAAATAAAATTCATTAGTATTCCATAAATGAATAAAAAAGTAAACTTTAAACATAAAATTAAATATAACAGTTATTAAATATGGATATAAAATTTTTATTCTTTCTAGCTAAAAGGTGCTCTTGGAGGTCTAAACCATCCATAATTCACTAATAGTTCATCACCTGCATGTAATGTAGTAATAGCATTGACAACTATGTATCTTGATACATCTCTACTCATGTATGGTGATTCATTATTTTCACGCTCCTCAAATGTGCAATTAGTCCTTGAACTATAATGTAACCCTCGACTACTATTTATTAAACCTGCTATATTTCCATGTGTCTAAGGTCTTCCATCAATATATAATCTTTCATTTTCCTCTATAATATAGGACCACAAAATGACATAAGAGTGATTTCAGAGTTCAGAGGCACATACAAATCCTCTACAATAAAGAGATAACGACCAACATTAGTAATAGTGGATGGAGCAATCATATAGCACTTACACCAAAAGTTGAAAACCTCTCCATCTAAAGGAAGTGGTCCTCTATTCCATCCTCCATATCTTATTCTGTCATATGTTTGTACTAGAGAAGGATCACGAGCTAGCAATGGATAATCTCTAGCCGTTTCAGTCTCTAAACCAGGAGGTAGAGGATTTCTAGAAACCTCTACTTAACACTGAGTCACAACAAAGGAGAACGAAGACATGTTCTCTTTTTCTTTTTACCTAAATACCATTATATGAAGCAAAAAAGTGGGCATTTTACAATATCTAGAAAGCATCACGAGTCTTGCTTGTAAATATTGTCTTTAGAAGCTTGATCTCATATCCCAAGTCGTCAAGATAGATATACTAAAATTCTTGCTGCCATGAAAACTAGTTGTTGAGCATGACCAAGAATCCCACATCATGATCTTGGACAATAGATTAGAGTTGAAAAGGTACATGTAAGAATTCGCGAAGCTCCTTCATTACATCTATAACCTCAACAAGGACAGAAGATAGCTAATTAAGAGTTACTCAAAAATTAGAGTACATGTGTTGTAAAAATCAGAGCATTTTAACAAGGCAATTAAGATCATCCCCTTTGTATGGTTAAGATCCCCATTGAATGCCTGGCCATATTAACAGAATATGAAATACACTTCACAAAAGCATTCCCAAGAGAAGATAATATTCAACAAAATTATACTAAGAAACATTCACACATGATCAGAGAAATGCTCAAGATAAATCAAGCTGAACACCAAGTGGAAGCAGAACTCCAAATTATATTTCCATTAAAATGATCTTTTACATTTCATGTGTTTTACAAGAGTTATGTGAATCTACAATAGAAGCTGATCATAGCTTTCCTCAGGCTCAAGGGTATTGGTATCCTCTGACACATTAGAACACCTATCTTGCCTCTCTTGCTCCAAGATTGGCTCTTCAAGGTCAGCCATGTCCCCAGGTTCATCTGCAAGTGGGGGAACAGGCTCCCTTGAAGCTGCTTGGAATCTCTCCGTATCTGCAATGTGCTTCCTTCCAACCTCTTGGTCTTCATCTGGGCATTCATTCAGCCCATTGATTCTCATTCTAATGAAGCTCACTTGAGCATCATCCTTCTCCACAGCTATGCAGTGCCTGAACATTTTTAAGGAGCAAGCCAGAGTCGTTCCTGAAACAGCAGAAAACCTCTTAGAGGCTTCAATCAACAATGACTAATGAAAATTGTGAAAATTGAAATTACCTGTGCCCGAAAAAAGGTCTAGGACCCAGTCATCATCATTGGAAAATAGCTGAAGCAATCTCATTATGAGTTTTTGTGGCTTCTGATAAGGGTTAACCAATGTCATGTCCCCAACTACATGACGAAGTTTCTTGATAACGGCTGGGAACATGAGCACATTTGAGATCCCATTCTCATTGCAATGCTCCCTGACTCTCCTTTTGCTTACTTCATCATAATAGCCCACTGTAATGCATTCAGTGGCACTCACAAACCGATGCAAAGGAGTGTGATTTACGTTTGTCTTCACCCTGCAAAAAAGAACTATGGGTCACATAGGGCATCATTAAAGCCATGGAGATAGAAAGAAGATTACTTACCAAGTGAGGCACTCCACAGCATGACATCTTGCCTTCAGAGCAGTTGAAACTGAGAAAGACTGGTCTCTGCTATGGAAAATTACTATCCTCCAAAGAGGAGACATAGTCAACTCTGCAAAATCAGTGACCATCTTCCGAATCTGAGGGTGTTTGAAGGGTTCATCATCATTAACTGATCCTAACATCCTAAATCCATAGGGTATGTCCGCTATGAGAAGGGAGAAATGTTTTCTAGGCACAACAGAACAAATATTATTTACATCACTACAGAACACATTGTAATATACAGGCCTAAGGGGGTCTAGGGGATTGGAGAAACATTTAAGATCGGGTTCATCATCAAAATCCATCTCCTTCGCTTTCAGTCTAGATTTCTCATGCCTTGCTCTTTGAATGTGAGCAAGGAATGCAGGGGGGCAATCATCTAGTACCTCTGTAGACTTACTTTTCCTTGGTTTCTGCAGAACAAATTGGAAAAACAATTAGAAGAGCTCTTCAGTACAGCAAACAGAACATAAAGAACGGATGTATGGCATCGATTTCTTGTTGGGGTAGATGCCTGGCATCGACTTTTGCCACGAGGTCGATGCCAGGCATCGACTTTTGTTGCAGGTCGATGCCAGGCATCGACTTATGCTGCAAGTCGATGCCAGGCATCGACTTATGCCCCCAAGTCGATGCCAGGCATCGACTTATGCTGCAAGTCGATGCCAGGCATCGACTCATGCCCCCAAGTCGATGCCAGGCATCGACTTATGCTGCAAGTCGATGCCAGGCATCGACTTATGCCCCCAAGTCGATGCCAGGCATCGACTTTTGCCCCCATGTTGATGCCATGCAATGCATCAAATTGTTTAGTATGAAATATTTTGAAAAGAGAATCTACCCAATCACGAAACAAGATGAAATATTCTGATAAGGCTTTGTAGGATGATGTGGTTGGATAGTCTGCTTGGACTTCTGTCCAAGAAAAGCAACCCAGCCTCTTCATCATCACCTCCTGAATCTTCATGTACACTTTATGACTACAGACACATAAATATAAAAGCGACTAGGTTAGACAAGAAGCATGGGAGGAGGGAAAAAGGATCTGAGAATAACATACATACTTATTGAGCTCAGTCACCATCTCCTCGAGGCTTAACTCCTTCGAGATTACCCTTGACAAAGTTGATATGATCAATGTATCATCCTTGATTCCTTGAAGGGCCCTCCATGGGGTCAGCTTCATGTCCTCAGGAGCCTCTTCAATTGAAAGGTCAACTTTCCTTCCCTTTCCCCTCAGATCAATTTGTGGGTCTGGCCTCGACTTTCGTTGCTTCTGGCCCTTGACCTCCTTGTGCTCCCACATTGTGAAGATTCTATCCTGAAGATCCGAGATCTCACCTGATCTGAATGCCAGTTGAAACCATGGATCATATTTCCTCAAAGCATCTGACTTTCTATTCTCATCCAATGCAATTCCAACCTCAATAAGGCATTGCTTTCGTAGATTGGGATGTATTCTCCCAGCTTCCTTCACAAGACAATCTTCATATTCATGGTGGAAGAACCGAATTCTCTCTATGGAGGACATTTTCTGCCTGTAGTCATTGTCGTTGTTGTGATCCCAAGCAAGAAGCTTGGCTTCCTCAGTTGTAAGACCAGCATATATCTTACACTCTGCATACCTAAAGAAAAATGTAGTAGGGTGCTCCTTCACTAACTGTCTACGAGCCTCTGCAGAGTGTGAACCTCCAATCACATAATACGTGTACTCCTCAAACAAACCCTCATTGAAATCCTCCACACAGCTTCACTCATGCGGATCCACCATGACAAGGAATGGCACAACAGTAGCATGAGGATTTATTTTCATTTTCTTCTTGAGATTTTGGACATGCAAATTATGTGGCTCCCTGATCTCAAGGGGCCTCCTCCCTGTGACTGGATCCACTGGTGGCCTGTGGATAATATTAATAGGCAGGTGGAACAACTGCCCCTTCTTCACAACTTTTCTTCTAGCTATGTCCTCCCTCATCTTATTCTGCTCAGTGCCAAGCACACCAGATGCAAGCTCTCCACCAGGTGCAACAATTATGTCCCCAGAGCTAGAGCTTGAGTCAGAAAAGTCCTCTTCTGCAATTATCTTCTTTTTCTTTTGGGGCTTTTTCTGCACACTCTGCTTACCCCTTGCCTTTACAGGGGTCGTCTTCTTGTGCTGTGTTGGCATGATATTGCCCTGTATCCATGGCATCAGGTCCTTGATGAAATTCACTGAGTCTCTGCATATCTGAGCTAGCTCTTCTGGAACACAGCACTCTGGGCACAAGAAATCCATCTTGCATATGACATTTCTTAATCCTTTCGATGTCTCCACCAAGAAAAGCAGGTTGTCAGAATCTTCATCTTCATAATCCAATTTGTAAACAAGTCCATACTGAAAACCTTGTGTTGTCGTGATCTTTCCTCTGCCATAGGCCCCTGTGAACACAAGGAGGACTGCATTCTTCTCTTCAACGTACTGAAGGCACCATTCGAGATTTTTCATGTCCCGAAGTGGACGATCTGTCCTCATGACCTCCGTCTCCCTAGACCTTTCCCTCATATTTGGATCCTCCTCAGGAATTTTTATGCTACTCTGTCCACCTGAGGATATTCCTAGTGGGTTGCTGGCCTTCTCAGAGGATAATGGTGCAATAATTTTCTTTGGCTTTGCTTGGTGACCACTGCCTTTGTCACGTTGCTGGTCAGCAGAGCCCATGGTGACTCTGAGCTTCTTGATGGGCCTTTCATCCTTGTACTCCGCATCCCTGAAAGCAATTGGAAATATCAGATCAAACGTAAATGTGGTTTCAAAGGCCCAAGTCCATGCAAGGCATGGATTTTGAGCTTCAGGTCGATGCCAGGTATCGATGTTTAAGTGCATGTCGATGCTAGGCATCGACTTTGTGTGCAAGTCGATGCCAGGCATCGACTTGAGGGTGAAAGTCGATGCCAGGCATCGAGTTGGGGGTGCAAGAGTCGATGCTTGGCATCCACTTTTGGGCCCAAGTCGATGCTTGGCATCGACTCTTGGGCCAAGTCGATGCCTGGCATCGACTTTTACCCTCAAGTCGATGCCTGGCATCGACTTGCACACAAAGTCGATGCCTGGCATCGACTTGGGCACAAAAGTCGATGCCAAGCATCGACTTGGGCCCAAAAGCCGATGCCAAGCATCGATTTTGCAACCAAAAGTCGATGCCTGGCATCGACTTTTCAGTGAATGTTGATGCCGGCAAGTCGATGCTTGACATCGTTTTTTGGGCCCAAGTCGATGCCTGGCATCGACTTGGGGCTGCAAGTCGATGCCAGGCATTGACTTGCACCTGCAAGTCGATGCCTGGCATCGACTTGCACCTGCAAGTCGATGCCAGGCATCGACTTGGGGCTGCAAGTCGATGCCTGGCATCGACTTGCACCTGCAAGTCGATGCCAGGCATCGACTTGGGGTTGCAAGTCGATGCCTGGCATCGACTTGCACCGACAAGTCGATGCGTGGCATCGACTTGCTCCTGCAAGTCGATGCCTGGCATCGACTTGCAATCCTAAGTCGATGCCTGGCATCGACTTACACCTTAAAGTCGATGCCAGGCATCGACCTGTACATGCTTTTGATCCATATTTCTAGAGGTAAGAAAAATTAAAGCCTAGAAAGCAGATATTTAGACAGACATACAGAGGGAATCTTTTTGGAATCTTTATTTATGTTATGATTTTGTCTACCTCTTGGTGCTTTTGCCAACATTCTTCTTCTCCATCAGACTTGGCTTGCTGGTATGCTGACCTCTGTGCTCCATGGCTGTCTGTGCTCTGCTGCTCTCTCTTGCTCGTGGATTTTGAAAATGCGAATGATCTCCTCCTCTGGTATTTATAGGCAATTGGGTAACTTGAACCAGAAACTAACAGGATCTAATTGAATGAGTCCACTTGCTAACTAAATCTGTCAACTTATCTAACTAGGGAATAGCACCCACACAAATAGGCTGTTTCAGAGCCACTTTAATGAAATATTCATAGACCCTTGCAACTATTTATATACATTTGCATAGAAATTACATTTCAATGGCAAGAGTATGGTATGTCCATGAGGATGTCTAAACTCATGTAGAGATTTGTTTCTAAGAATCTCTTTATTGGGAGAAAATCAAGTCAAAGTTGTGTTAAATGTGGGAGACTAATGACATCTTTATAGTATTACCCTCCTCACGTTAGTTCATATTCACATTTATCTTGTAACTCACTGTTGAAATGGAAAACCACTATGAATAAACATTCTAGTACAGAACCTTGCAACTATTTATATACATTTGCATGGAAATTAAACTTCAATGGCAACAGTATGGTATGTACATGAGGATTTCTAATCACATGTAGAAGTTTTTTCTTAGAGTCTGTTGCTTGGGAGAAAATTAGGTCTAAGTTGTGAGATTAATGACATCTTTATAGTGTTATCCTCCACACTTTAGTTCATATTCACATTTATCTTGTAACACATTGTTGAAATGGAAAATCAATGTATGAATATGCTTTCTGTGTGCCTCTTTTACACATAATTCTTTTTCAATATACTTTCATCTACCTCTTTGATATCTAGCCTACACCACAATAAAACCTAATCCTTGAAATCTTAACCAAATGTAAAATTTCTTCTTGTATAGTGTTCAATGGCATAGCATATTCCAGTTGGAACTCAACTTGGATATATTCCAGTTGTAAAATTTCTTCTTGTAGAATTTCTCCAAACAATTTTATTATATATTCCTGTTGGAACTCAACTTGGATATATTTTGATTCATTCACAATGCTTAGACTGAATGACTCATATGTAGTTAGAAATCAACTGTGTTTCTCATTTGAATCAAAAGTGAATCAAATCTTTGGTTCCCTGATTAGTGTATATTTGAGTAATTAAGTGATTTGATGTAATTTGATGTTTTATGTTATTTAATGTACTTTAATAAGCTTTTGATTTCATATCTTCTTGATGTGACATTTGATGTGATATCTTCACTTGATCTCGGATTTCTACTTATTTAAAAAGGTCATTCATCTTCAGTCTTCTGTGAACTCAGTGAAGATGAGCTCAATCTTTTCAGTGGATGCTTGGGCATCAGCTTCCTCTGCTCATATTGATTCATTGTTCTCAGTTGAACCTTTCCAGAGAAGTGATGATCCCTATGATTTAGAACGTGCTGATGATTCCATGTTTTCTGTTGAGTCATTTAAGTTATCCAATTCACAGTGCAATGCTGCTCAACCAAATGCACCTCTTGATCTCCCATCTGATCCAACCATTGATCTCCCTTCTGACTCAAGTGCATGTGGAGCAACGAAAAAGCAAAGCAAGCTCAATCTACGATTTAAAAGAAGGTCTCGTGAAGTAAGTCGAAAAAGATTTAAATTTCTTACTTCAGATAGACAGATTGCATTGGATATTGTGAAGCATTGTTGTGTTTTGAAATGCTTGTATAATTTAGGGATGAAGAAACTAAAGCACATAAGAGAAAAATTCCTCCATTTAGATAGTGAAAGGCAGGATATATACCTTGTTTCTTGCATGCAAATGATTAAGGATAACATGTCAGTAACGCGTGTTGGTTTTGAATATTTCTTTACTCAAGGGATGCCATGCTGTAGGGCTGCATTTAAAATTGCAATGGGTGTAGGAAATTTTAGAATACATAGGGTTCAACAAGGGTTTTTGAATGGGGATCTCATTTTGGATACGTTCCATGTTGGGACCAAAGGATCTGTTGGATGTCATGCAATGAATTGGATGATGAACTATTTTAGCTTGCATTGTGAAGTTATGCCTACAACTGGAAGGTTGCACTTGTCAGATAACTTTACTCGTCGAGAGGTATTTCAAATATATAGAGAAGACATGGAAAATAGAAATGAGAAGTATGTGTTGTATCGTCACTTTACTCGATTATGGAAGGAAGAGTTTAACAATGTTTCTATTCCTCGTAAAGTTAGAATGGGTGAATGTTCAGTTTGCGCCACTTTGAAAAACATGGCAAAAGGGGCTACAACACCACAGGAAAAGCATAATTTTAAAAACCTTCTTAACAACCATCGTGAGAGTCAAGCATTAGAGAGAAAGAAAGCAATTCATCATCGAAGTAAGGCACTCAAAAATCCGGAGCGTTATATGTGTTTGTTGATCGATGGTATGGATCAGAAAAAAACTTGTTTGCCACATTTTTATCGCATCCCTAAGGACATTGGAGATGAAGTCCTTGTGCAAATGCATTTGGTTGGCGCTTTGGTATACAATGGAACTGTAATGTCCAAGGTTTTCTTCACATATCCGAATGTGCATAATGATCCAAACCTTACAGTTACTGTCATTCATCGTGTTTTGCAATCATGGAAGGGTCTTTTGCCACCAACTCTATATTTGCAACTAGATAATACTCCAAGAGAGAATAAAAATTCTACAGTCTTTGGATATTTAAGCATGCTTGTTGAAAAACAGGTATTTCAGAAGGTTAAGGTAAATTTTCTTCTGGTTGGCCACACTCATGATCACATTGATCAAATGTTCAGTACTTTCTCTAAGAAGTTGGCACGTAACAATGCTTTTACTCTTCCGATTTTATCTGAGCTGATTTCAGAAGCATATACTCCAAAACCAGAAGTTCAACACCTCACACAGATTTATGACTTTAAGCACTTTTGCTCAATGGGCCTTGATAACAGTGCTAAGGTTTTGGCTCCATTGCACAATATTAGTTTCAACCATGTATTCTTGATGAGGAGGGTTGATGAAATAACCCTTTTATTTGCAAAGCAGTATTCATCTTCTCTTGGGTGGGAGCCTAAAGAGGGATGCAGTTTCTTATTGCAGGTGCCTAATTTGTCTACTGTAACAGTGTATGGTGCAGAACAATCACCATATGAAGATAAAAACAATACAGAAAGATGTGGAAGTGTGGTTGATCAAAGTAAAAGCTGGATGCATGCACTCATTGAAAAGAAGAGACATATTGAGCGTGCAAAAAAATATGCTGGAGATCAAGATGTATCTTGGTGGGAGGACTTTTTCAATCATCAAGAAGAGATTATACAGTATACAATTGCAGGTCATTGGCCAGTTGATGTTCCATTCACATGGGATTTTTGTACACAAAGATCCGTGAATGTGGCCCAAGCATGTAATGTAGATGCACTTCAAAGTTTTATACATCCACCAGAAAGAAATATTTATGTAGGCCCAAGGATGACAAAACAGGCAGAAGCAAGATGGCAAGGAAATTTAATAGAGATAAATGTTGGAACGCTTATTGCAGTACTTGCTGATGGTGATGAGGCTACCAGACCATTTTGGATTGCAAAGGTTTTAGAGATAACTAAAGATATTGATCAGAGAAGAATAGAGGCTTTGGTGGTGCATTGGTATTACACTAAAAGTAGTAATGCATTCACAGGTAAATATAACTTAGAAATGGTGTGTGATACTAAACGAACAGGTTCAAAAAGGAAAAAGAATATTCGAAGCACATCCACTCTTAAAATGGATGATGTAGATATTCTTGTTTATGATTTTTCCTTGACAAAAACTCGTCACTTGAGGAAAGCAACCATCAACATGATTAAACAAAAGCTTCCAGATGTATGTGGTACAGGAAATCATAGGAAAACAAGAAGAGTTGTGCATGATCCTGCAGAATTTGGTATGTACATGGATGAAGATAGAGCTCTTGTGGATATAGAAGAAGAAGAAGAGAGCTCTCAACAGTATGAGACTGAATCAAGTGCATCAGATGATGAGGGTGTAGACATAGATCGACAAAGTTGTGAGTTGCATTGAAGCTCTCAGACATTTTTAGTGCTTATGTAAATGCCTCAAAGTAGTTTGGTTAATGAAACCATGTTTTGTAGCAATTTTGAATAACAATCAGATATCCACCCATTAAAGATATGTCTAAAATGTTATTTTTGTGTAAAAACTATTGATTTCTACATTCTTATATATATTTTAGACATGTCAATGTCTTATCATATAGATTTTGGACATGTCAATGTCTTATCATATACATTTTGGGACACGTCAATGCCTAATATAGTGAAATTTTGACTACATTTTGAGCTCATTTTTTTTGAGAAAATGACAAAAAACGTCAAAAATTACTTGTTTTCACCTCATTTTTGTAATATATGTATACTGGTGTAAAGGAATTCCAAAAATGAGGTGAAAACATGTAATTTTTGACGTAAGTGTTCTCTTTTTACGACATAGTTCTCGTTTGTTACGACTCGCTGTTACTTGTAATTGATGAACAGTAAGTCCATGATGTGTATGAGGTATATTAACATTATGAGAAAAATTATCATCATCGAGCAAGTATTCCTGTATATGAAGAGTAATTTGATTTTGTATATGGTTTTTAAATAAAATAATGACATTAATTTATATAAAAAATACATACCCAAGCATTATCACGTTGACCAGGTGATGGTGCACTCTCAAAAGTACCATACTCTGCCTCATGCTCAATACATTCCAATCGTGGTCTTCGATACGTGCCATAACAAGAGTTACACCAACATATAATATGCTCTTGATAGTAAAATTCATCATAATTCCTATTGGAGGACACATGTGAAGCCGTTGCATGGGTAGGAGGTGGTGGAGTACCCTCTGATTGATCAAAATTTGATTATAATAAGAAACAAAAAAATATATAAGTTATGTATCCATCGAATATATTTAAAATTGAATGTTTGATATACTTACAGTATATAATTGTTGCACGATGAGGAGACGGTGGAGTTCCATCTGATTGATCAGAATCTATAAATAATGGTATTTGATATTAATAATCTGATTATTTACATACACAGAAAATTCACATATACATATTTACACATACATGCATATTCACATATACACATACACACATATTCACATATACACAAATACACATTATTGTGGGATAAATGCATGTATTTTGTATGAATGAGTGTATATGCATGCATGTGTTTGAACGTATATATGTGGATATGTATATGTGTGTTTATGTTATATGTATGTATATGTGTATATGTATGCATATATGTATGCGTATATGTTTGCATGTATATGTGTATATGGGTATGTGTATGTGTATGTGTATGTGTGTGTATATATGTGTATGTATTCTGATTTTTTTTCTGTTTGAGATTAAATTAATAGGAGATATTGTATGGTGGAAAAAAATAAGAGGCGACCTAACATACCACTTGAGACGTGGTAGTTTTTTCATAGGCGGCTACGTCTTCAAGAATCATTTCCTCAGTAGAAGATATAGAAATTAATAGATTATATTTATAATTTTCATATATTTTAGTAAAATTTTACATTTAATTTATGTATTTCTTTTTTCTTAAATAAAGAGGTTGCTGCAAAGAAGAGAGTGGAGTCGGGCCACACATCGCACCTAGGCCAAATGGGCCATCATGGTTTTTTAGCTACATTTGTAAGTATATGTGTTATTGTGAGTATATTTTTTATTTTGGTTAAAATGCAAGAAACTAATCTTTTTTATTTGTTTCAATGCAGCGAAAGGATTATGGCTGATATCCTACGAAACATGAGATCGAGTATGCTACACATTTTGGATATCGGCGTTTGAGCAAATATATGCGAGATCATCCATATGCCTTTCTGAGTATTATTAAATTTTATATAATTATTTTATTTTTATGAATGGTTTAATTGTTTTACTTATTTATTTTTGTTATATGTAATACACGAGTATTATGGAGAGGAAGATATGGATGAGCTGGAGAGACAGACAAAGAAGGGATGATCTCGATCATCACAGGGTGATCATGATGAGGAGGATGAGGATGATCAGGATGATCATGATGCTGCTAATGATTATCATGATGATGATGATGATGATTAGGATTCTAGTTGATTATGACATTGGATTATATGTATTTACATTGATATATATATATATATATATATATATATATATATATATATATATATATATATATATATATATATATATTATCTATATATTTTTCATTTTAGTTATGTTTTGAATTGTATGTATGGTATTAAGTAATGAAGAGTTTTGTTCTATTGATTGTTATTATTGTTTATATTAAGCATGTGTTTTAATACTTTAATTATATAATTCATTCATAAGTGTGTACGTAAGTGTATATGTTTGTGTATGTATATGTATGTATATGCATGTGTATGTGTGTGTATATGTATGTATGTGCATGTGTATGTGTAAGTGTATAAGTGTGTATATGAGTATGTGCATGTGCATGTGTATGTGTGTATATGTATGTGCATGTATATGTGTAACTCTATGTGTATATGTGTGTATGTGCATGTATATGTGTATATGTATGTATGTGCATGTGTGTGTGCATGTGTATATGTGTGTGTATGTATGTGCAAATATATGTGTATATATGTGTATACATGTGTATAATGTATGTATATGCATGTGTATATGTATGAAACATGCATGTGTTTGTGGATGCATTTCCATTTGGATCCATGTGCATGCATGTGGATGTGCATATACATGTATTTACGTATATGTTAATGTGTGTATATATATATATATATATATATATATATATATATATATATATATATATATATATATATATATATATATATATATATATATATATATATATATATATATATATATATATATGCAATAATGCATGCACGTAAGTCTTTTTATGTGGTTGTAGAAATGTTTGTGCATATGCATATGTATGTGTGTGTATGTCTAAGTGTATGTGCACATGTATCTGTGTGTATATATGTGTGTGTATGTGCATGTGTATATGTGTATATGTGTGAACGTGCATCTTCATCATGTATAAGTGTATATGTGCATATCAATAAATGTGAGTATGCTATCTAATGAAAATAACACAATTCAAATGATATACAAAAAATAGAAATTGTACTTACAATAGTTAGCCATATTTTTTTCTTGGTTAGATTCTTGAATAACCTACAATAAAGAGAGAAAGAAGAGAGAGAGAGAGAGAGAATTCAAAGAGAGAAAGACGTAGAAAGAGAGAAACAGAGACAGAGAGAGACAATAAGATAGAGCTTAGGCAAAACAACAATTCTACATATACTTGTTTCAGCTCGTAAGTGCAGCGCAATTGTGAACATTGGAGAGCTCTTCGTTCAAATGCATGAAAATGCTGATCGAAGAGCCTCTTATGTTTTAATCTTTTTTCGTCAACAGACCGTCGTGTAACCAATGGTAATGCGTCGTAAAAACAACTGGAATTGGCGTTGCATAAGCGACATTTTTTAGCGTCGCTTATGCGAAGCTTTTTAAGACCGTCATGTTAGCGATGCTCTATGTGAGCGTCGCACACCCCATCACGCCACACATAAAAAAAAGATCAGTTGATTATGACATTGGATTATATGTATTTACATTGATATATATATATATATATATATATATATATATATATATATATATATTATCTATATATTTTTCATTTCAGTTATGTTTTGAATTGTATGTATGGTATTAAGTAATGAAGAGTTTTGTTCTATTGATTGTTATTATTGTTTATATTAAGCATGTGTTTTAATACTTTAATTGTATAATTCATTCATAAGTGTGTACGTAAGTGTATATGATTGTGTATGTATATGTATGTATATGCATGTGTATGTGTGTGTATATGTATGTATGTGCATGTGCATGTGTAAGTGTATATGTGTGTATATGAGTATGTGCATGTGCATGTGTATATGTGTGTATATTTATGTGCATGTATATGTGTAACTCTATGTGTATATGTGTGTATGTGCATGTATATGTGTATATGTATGTATGTGCATGTGTGTGTGCATGTGTATATGTGTGTGTATGTATGTGCAAATATATGTGTATATATGTGTATACATGTGTATAATGTATGTATATGCATGTGTATATGTATGAAACATGCATGTGTTTGTGGATGCATTTCCATTTGGATCCATGTGCATGCATGTGGATGTGCATATACATGTATTTATGTATATGTTAATGTGTGTGTATATATATATATATATATATATATATATATATATATATATATATATATATATATATATATATATATATATATATATATATATATATATATATATATATATATATATATATATATATATGCAATAATGCATGCATGTAAGTCTTTTTATGTGGTTGTAGAAATGTTTGTGCATATGCATATGTATGTGTGTGTATGTCTTAGTGTATGTGCACATGTATCTGTGTGTATATATGTGTGTGTATGTGCATGTGTATATGTGTGTATGTGTGAACGTGCATCTTCATCATGTATAAGTGCATATGTGCATATCAATAAATGTGAGTATGCTATCTAATGAAAATAACACATTCAAATGATGTACAAAAAATACAAATTGTACTTACAATAGTTAGCCATACTTTTTGCTTGGTTAGATTCTTGAATAACCTGTGATAAAGAGAGAAAGAAGAGAGAGAGAGAGAATTCAAAGAGAGAAAGACATAGAAAGAGAGAAACAAAGATAGAGAGAGACAATAAGATAGAGCTTAGGCAAAACAACAATTCTACATATACTTGTTTCAGCTCGTAAGTGCAGCGCAATTGTGAACATTGGAGAGCTCTTTGATCAAATGCGTGAAAATGCTGATCGAAGAGCCTCTAATGTTTTAATCTTTTTTCTTCAACAAACTGTCGTGTAACCGATGGTAACGCGTCGTAAAAACCACTGGAATTGGCGTCACATAAGCGACATTTTTTAGCGTCGCTTATGCAAAGCTTTCTAAAACCATCATGTTAGCGATGCTCTATGCGAGCGTCGCACACCCCATCATGCCACACATAAAAAGACTTGCCGTTTGGCTCATACTTTAATCAATGGTTCGCACGGGATGCTCATTGCGATGCATTTTGCAAATTTATAGCGACGAAATTGTGTCGCCGTAACCGTCGCTATGTGCCCGTATTCCTTGTAGTGTGATGATGGCTGAAAGGGGGGGATTTCTTACAGTTAGCGATCCTTTTGCCAAGGAGGAATAGTGATTTCTCAATCCACCACTCTTTGGGGGAATCACCAAAGTTAAAAGCACATCTGTCTCACCGGATCTTCCATCGGACCTCCCCTTTGATGGCATTCCAGAAAGTTGCGGAGCACCCAATCGCTTCTCCCAGCAGAGCTTGCTTGCAACTTATATGTTTCTGTAATTTTATTTTCCTTCCGACAATCTGTGAGGGCCTGTGTGAGTTGGAACAAGTAAAGAAGATGTGAAAAACATCTTCGATGGACCGGTAGCAACGTTTGCACCAGGGAGGCATCCCATAAATTTTGTTAGCCTTAAGGTTGGTCCAGATTCCATGATAAAGAATTTTCCATAGGAGGACCGACTTTTTGATTTCAATGAGGGGGTGCTAGATAGCCATGAACTTCATGTCCCACGGAAGCCGCATCCATGACAGGCACCACTTCTTGTTGAGGTTAACTTGATAGTCAGTGGTTTCTTTGATGTTCGGTATTTTTGATAGGCAATTACCATTGTGCCATCAGACACCAAGTGAGCTCGGCGTGTCGTGGCCTATGAGAAGGTGAACTTTAGAGCGGTCCCAAGCAAGACATCTGCTTTGCAAAGTATTTCATTCTTCATAAAAAATGTTGACGCTAGGGTCAATATTGTCGAAGTTGATCCACTGTTGGTGTCTTGTTTCCAGAGATGTTTCCATTTTTTTGAAGCCTCTGTTCCATAGCCTCTTGGCATTATGAATGTTCCAAGAATCCACGATCCGGATGCCATGGATCAGAAACCAAATAGATTCATTTTATCTGACACCAGCCACCCACTTCCAATATTCTCTTATTCTTGTGAAGCTTTTGATTTTATTCCAACTCATCCAAAGGGAGCACACTAGCTTAGATCCTTCCGAGAAGATCGGGATCGGGGAAAACAAAAGGGTGAGAATGTCAAGATTCTTCTAATTCGAGAATCCCACAAAAGCCAATGCGTTCTTGTTTCTAAAGATCAGCTTGGCCCATGAGGCCTCCCCATTGCACCATGCCTTAATCATCCATTTTTCCGTAAGTTTGTTAGCCATGCATCGGATGTCCAGAATGCCAAGGCCCCCATTCTCCTGGCTTGTGTAGATGGACCACTTGATTTTAGGCACCCCCCTCTTATTATGGTCGCCCGTCCAAAGGAAGTTTCTGCAAATACTTACCAGTTTGGATAGCTCTTGCTCTTTCGGTCTCCAACAACAGAGGAAGTAAATGGTCGATGGTATGAGGAACATGTTGATAACCATGGCATGACCAGGGAGTTTGATTTGCATACCTATCCAATAGTTTAGCTTTTTTTTGAGTTTGGCCAGCACCCAATTCCACCACTGGTCCATCGAGATACCAAACCCCAAAGGAATCCCAAGAAGCCGAAAAATTTGGCCCTCCGAAGGGATTTGACATCCATCATTAGGGGAAAAAATGAACCTTGAATGGGCCTTTTAGATTAAGGAGTGATTAGAGATAGACCAATAAGAAGAGGGTGGTGGCCACAGTCTATGCCCTATAAAATACTAGGTTGAAGGGGGGAGAGGGGACATATTTCTCCCTTATTTAATGAGCTACATTTAGAGAGAGAAGGAATCTGATAACTCAGTTGGGCCCAGAAATTCAAAATTTCTTAAAAGTTAAAAAAATCACCATAACACTTGAAAATGGACCCCCCATTACTTTTTAGGGTCAAAAGTACTCTTTTTTACCACAAATTCAAAATCTGTGCATGTTTTCAGCTGAAAAAAATGGGTATTTTCAACAATACTCAAAAAAGAGTTATTTCCCTCCTAAAGCTCACATTTTCATACCGAGGTCTCAAAAAGTCATTTTTTCCCACTACTTTCACTCTGTAGCACACCATTGAAGCTCCTATTTCTACACTCCAACCTACCTGCATCTCCTATCTCGAATTATTGTTGTAGCTTGAAGACTTTTAGCTTCAATGGCAACAGCTAAAGCTTCTAGGCAACCGAAAGATGAAATCCTCACATTAAGATGTCACAATATCAAAGCCACAGATGGACAGTGGCTATCACATGAGTACACCAAAGATGCATGGGTGTACATTCAACCCTCTAGAGTTGGGCCGCATCGAGTTAGAGATCGTGGAAACTTAGATCTTCATTGGAAGGGAAAGTTACTTGGCTTCAAGAAGCACATAGACAATGGGATGGTTGCTATTTTACAACATGTTTTTACAATGGCAACTATGAAACTTGAAAACTCTAGTAGAATGACATATCCTATGAATTTTAAGTATTCCTCGAATATTTTATGGTTTCTTGTGTCGGATATATTTATGAACTATTTAGATATGTTTTTGTTTGTTTCAGATATATTTCCTTCTACTTTAGTGTAAGAGCAACCACTTCATAGTCTTACAGGCACTTTCCAGACATTGCATGCAGATGTTGGTGCACTAGTCTTTCCATAAATATCTCCTGCTCAACTTTACCATGATAGAGTTTTCTTTTACACACATAGATATGTTGTACCCTCTACAATGAATGGTTTTGGAAGGTTAGAGAGAATTGAAGTACATTCTCTTCTTAGCTTGGAGTGGCCAAAACCTGATATATGGTCCATATCATCTTTGAAGCAAAAGATTGTAATGGATATACATAACTCTTTGAAATTCACAAAAGTGTCTAGGTCTGTAGGTTTGCACTGGTCTTTTCCCATTCATTGTTTTGTATATTTATTCCAAGGATTCTCTTTCCAAGAGACTTCCACCATGTTCATGTGTAAAGATATCACATATGAGCAAGTCGAAAGTCTTCTTGGTGAAAATTGGGGTTGATAGAAGGAATTGCAAAATGTGATAATTATCTTTGTAAAATAGGTGGAACAAGTATAGGATTTCGATATTTGAAACAACATACTTCATTATACATCAGATTCTACTATGATCGTTGGATGTGCAAACTTGGCAAATGGATACCATTTCAAAGTTCAGAGGGATCTTTACATTGATTTGAAATAAAGCTTAGATTGTCCAATAATGAAATAGAAAGTATTTTAGTGAATAATCATTGGACCTTGGCTAATCTGAGAGAACACTTGATGACTATGGGATTTTAAGGACTAACTCAATCCAAATTCAAAATTCAAGGACATAAGGTGAGAAATGTTTCGTGCTTTTGTTAAAGTAATCTTTTCATTATTGTTTATTTTACTTTAATGACTTCAATTTCTTGCAAATTGATTACACACGGGCAGAAGAATGGAATACAAAATGAAAGTCCCTATAGATTGGAACAAAGATGGAACAGAATTCTCATTGTCATAGTTCTTTTGCAACGTGATAATGTCACTTCTTGGGCCCTAGTCATTGTATCTCATGGTTTTTGCACTTTCAAGAACCTTGTAAAAAGTAGGACAATCTATTCATGTTAGATATTGTATATACCTTCTTCTCTACAATGGTAATTTCAAAACTTTTGGAATGTCAAAAAGTTTGTTCACTACTTTGAAATGTGGTTGCTCATATTTTTTCTATGCATTATTTTGTCATCAGAAACACATTTTTTGAAATTGCATTTTTTTATTCTATACTTTTAACCATCGCTGTGCGCCCGTATTCCTTGTAGTGTGATGATGCCTGAAAGGGGGGTATTTCTTACAGTTAGCAATCCTTTTGCCATGGATGAACAGTGATTTCTGTATTGACCACTCTTTGATGGAGTCACCAAAGTTAAAAGCACATCTTTCTCACCGGATCTTCCATTAAACCTCCCCTCTGATGGCATTCCAGAGACTTGCGGAGCAGCCGATTGCTTCTCCCAGTAGAGCTTGCTTCCAACTTATATGTTTCTGTAGTTTAATTTTCCTTCCGACAATGTGCGAGGGCCTGTGGGAGTTGGGACAAGTAAAGAAGATGTGAGAAACATCTTCGACGGACCGGTAGCAACGTTTGCACCACAGATGCATCCCACAAATTTTGTTAGCCTTAAGGTTGGTCGAGACTCCATGATGAAGAATTTTCCATAGGAGGACCGACTTTTTGATTTCAATGAGGGGGTGCGAGATAGCCATGAACTTCATGTCCCACCGAAGCCACATCCATGACAGGCACCACTTATTGTTGAGGTTAACTTGATAGTCAGAGGTTTCTTTGATGTTCAGGATTTTTTATAGGAACTTACCATTGTGCCATCCGAGACCAAGCAAGCTCTGCGTGTCATGGCCCATGAGAAGGCAAACTTTAGAGCGCTCCCAGGCGAGACATCTGCTTTGCAAAGTATTCCATTCTTCATAGGAAATGTTGACGCTAGGGTCAATATTGTCGAAGTGGATCCACTAGTTGGTGTCTTGTTTCCAGAGATGTTTCCATTTTTTGAAGCCTTTTTTCCATAGCCTCTTCGCATTATGAATGTTCTAAGAATCCATGATCCGGATGCCATGGATCAAAAACCAAATAGAGTCATTTTATCTGACACTAGCCACCCACTTCCAATATTCACTTATTCTTGTGAAGCTTTTGATTTTATTCCAACTCATCCAAAGGGAGCACACTAGATTCGAGCCTTTCGAGAAGATTGGGATTGGGAAAAACAAAAGGGTTAGAATGTCAAGTTCTTCTAATTCGAGAATCCCACGAAAGCCAATGCGTTCTTGTTTCTAAAGATCAGCTTGGCCCACGAGGCCTCCCCATTTTACCATGCCTTAATCATCCATTTTGCCGCAAGTTTGTTAGCCATGCATCCGATGTCCAGAATGCCAAGGCCCCCATTCTCCTGGCTTGTGCAGATGGACCACTTGATTTTAGGCACCCCCTCCTATTGTGGTCGCCTGTCCAAAGGAAGTTTCCACAAATACTTACCAGTTTGGACAACATTTGCTCTTTCAGTCTCCAATAACAGAGGAAGTAAATGGTCGATGGTATGAGGAACATGTTGATAACCATGGCGCGACCAACGAGATTGATTTGCATACCTCTCCAATAGTTTAGCTTGTTTTTGAGTTTGGCCAACACCCAATTCCACCATTGCTCCATCGAGATACCAAGCCCCAAAGGAATCCCAAGAAGCCAGAAAATTTGGCCCTTCGGAATGATTTAACATCCATCATTAGGGGAAAAAATGAACCTTGAATGGGCCTTTTAGATTAAGGAGTGATTAGTGATGGACCAATCAGAAGAGGGTGGTGGCCACAGTCTATGCCCTATAAAATACTAGGTTGAAGGGGGGAGAGGGGACATATTTCTCCCTTATTTAATGAGCCGCCTTTAGAGAGAGAAAGAATCTCGTAACTCAGTTGGGCCCAAAAATTCAAAATTTCTAAAAAGTTAAAAAACTCATCATAACACCTGAAAATGGACCCCCCATTACGTTTTAGGGCCAAAAGTACTCTTTTTGACCCCAAATTCAAAATCCGTGCATGTTTTGAGCTAAAAAAAATGGGTTTTCTCAAAAATACTCAAAAAAGAGTTATTTCCCTCCTAAACCTCACATTTTCATACCTAGGTCCCAAAAAGTCATCTTTTCCCACTACTTTCACTCTGTAGCACACCATTGAAGCTCCTATTTCTACACTCCAACCTACCTGCATCTCCTATCTCGAATTACTATTGTAGCTTGAAGACCTTTAGCTTCAATGGCTTAGCTAAAGCTTCTAGGCGACTGAAAGATGAAATCCTCACATTAAGATGTCACAATAGCAAAGCCACAGATGGACAGTGGCTATCACATGAGTACTCCAAAGGTGCATGGGTGTACATGCAACCCTCTAGAGTTGGGCCTCATTAAGTTAGAGATCGTGGAAACTTAGATCTTCATTGGAAGGGAAAGTTACTTGGCTTCAAGAAGTACAAAGACAATGGGATGGTTGCTATTGTACAACATGTTTTTACAATGGCAACTATGAAACTTGAAAACTCTAGTAGAATGAGATATCCTGTGAATTGTAAGTATTACTCTACAATATTTTATGTTTTCTTGTGTCGGATATATTTTTGAACTATTTAGATATGTTTTTGTTTGTTTCAGATATATTTCCTTCTACTTTGGTCGAAGAGCAACCACTTCATAGTCTTACAGGTACTTTCCAGGCATTGCATGCAGATTTTGGTGCACTAGTCTTTCCAGAAATATCTCCTGGTCAACTTTACCATGATAGAGTTTTCTTTTACACACATAGACATGTTGTACCCTCTACAATGAATGGTTTTGGAAGGTTAGAGAGAATTGAAGTACATTCTCTTCTTAGCTTGGAGTGGCCAAAACCTGATATATGGTCCATATCATCTATGAAGCAAAAGATGGTAATGGATATACATAACTCTTTGAAATTCACAAAAGTGTCTAGGTCTGTAGGTTTGCACTTGTCTTTTCCCATTCATTGTTTTAAATATTTATTCCAAGGATTCTTATTCCAAGAGACTTCCACCATGTTCATGTGTAAAGATATCACATATGAGCAAGTCGAAAGTCTTCTCGGTGAAAATTGGGGTTTGACGAAAGGAATTGCAAAAGGTGATAAATATCTTTGTAAAATAGGTGGAAAAAGTATAGGATTTTGATATTTGAAACAACGTACTTCATTATACATCAGATTCTACTTTGATCGTTGGATGTGCAAACTTGGCAAATGGATACCATTTCAAAGTTCAGAGGGATCTTTACATTCATTTGAAATAAAGCTTAGATTGCCCAAAAATGAAACAGAAACTATTTTAGTGAATAATCATTGGACCTTGGCTAATTTGAGAGAACACTTGATGATTATGGGGTTTTTAAGGACTAACTCAATTCAAATTCAAAATTCAAGGACATAAGGTGAGAAATGTTTCATGCTTTTGTTAAAGTAATCTTTTCATTATTGCTTATTTTAATTTAATGACTTCAATTTCTTGCAAATTGATTACAGGTGGGCAGAAGAATGGAATACAAAATGAAAGTCCCTGTAGATTGGAGCAAACATGGAACAAAACTCTCATTGTCATAGTTCTTTTGCAACCTGATAATGTTACTTCTTGGGCGCTAGTCATTGTATCTCATGGTTTTTGCACTTTCAAGAACCTTGTAAAAAGTAGGACAATCCATTCATGTTAGATATTGTATATACCTTCTTCTCAATGGTAATTTCAAAACTTTTGGAATGTCAAAAAGTTTGCTCACTACTTTGAAATGTGGTTGCTCATGTTTTTTTGTGTGCATTATTTTGTCATCAGAAACACATTTTTTGAAATTGCACTTTTTTATTCTATACTTTAAAAACTTGAAACTGCTATAAAAATGGGTTCTATGTGCTCATTTCTCACATTTGCACTCTCAAAGAGCTAGAAAGCACAGACAAGCCAGTAGAATTCTCGCACGCAAGCAATGGCTGCTAGCACTTCCACTCCCATGAAATCTCCTCGAGATCTATTCATGGAGTTTTTAGATACTACAGACTACAATGGTCGTAAGGATTTGTATGACCTAGTCTGTAGAGTCCCTAATCTTCAAGGGACAATAGCCATGAACTCCGATGTGATCGATGAGATCACATATTTTATGGAATTCTATATATTAAGATATGTGTTGTATAATTCATGGGTTCATAAGGTTAAACATATGGATTCTAAAGGTTAGAATATGATGTATGTTTGCTTTGGTCTAACCCTTCAATTACCCTTGGAACATGCCTTGAACCTTTGGGTGAAACCCTTGGTTTTAACCCTTGACGTATTTATTCATATGAGCTCCCAATTGAATGGTTAGAAAATTAGGCTTGATTTATCCTAAGGTGCGGGAACCTTAGTCTTGGGAGAAGCTCCTCTATCACCCTTGGGAAAGTGTCCACATGAGGGACACTTGGATGGACACTTGGCCAATCTCAAGGACATGCACCCCCTAGGGCTAGAGCTATATATATGGGTGGAGTTGGATGGGTGGATACATGCTCTCTCTTCACCTTGGTGGTTTTTCTACGTAGTTAGTCTTTAGTAGCTTGTTCCACAACATTGGTATGAGAGCCAAGGTTTATAGTCTCACTAGGATATTGATTCCGTGCACTTGCGAGAACTCTCTCTTTAAGAGTGCGTTCAAAGTCCTCCTTAAGGGTGCATTTGGGAGGCTTTACGTGTGCAAAAGTCGGGCCATGTGACTCCCCCCATGGAGTAGAGCACCGAAGTTACACCCAACAAGGGTCTCATGCTCACGGATGGCCAACGTTATGGACTAGATGCCCAAGACGCCATGCGCATTCCTTAGGTATGAACAGGAAGCAAGCGCTTGCTCACGAATGCTCTTGCCATTGGACTGACAGTAATCTTCGAAAGCTCATTTACTTATAGTGTTTTTTTTGTGCGCATTACTTTCTATGTGGGATTAATACTCCCAACCTCACGCATCGTGTGCATCTTCAAGAATGTTTTCCATGCATACATATAGAATATGTCAAGGCTTTTCTCCCTCTCATGATATAGTAGAAGTATGTATCGCGAAGAAACAAGGTATTCTCTTCTTGGCTTAAATTGTTGATATGAGAGTATATTCGTTAAGCTTTGATATGATCTCTACCCTTGCAAAGAAAGCCAAGAACATGCACTCCTTCGTAATAATGGAAGATAGAATAGAACGATTTTTCACCACCATTGATAAAACAAGAAGTATGGATTTTGAGCATAAGAAGAAAACCTCTCTTGCATTTTTTGATAGTTAAGTTATTCTCTTTACTCATAGTCAGATAGGCATATGTATGAGATATTTTAACAAAATCTTGTATGCATTCTATGTGTGAAGAGAAGATGAAGTGGAAAGGATGGAATTTATCTTCCTAGAAACATGGCTATAATTATTATAGGATATGTAGCATATACTGATATGCATTGAATTCATCTTATATATGATGTGGCAAATATAAATGCAAATGATATATGACTACAAGCATGCATTTAGGCACTATTAAGAGTTTTTCTAACGTTAAATGCATCATCGGGATACAAGTAAGTATGCCCAAGCAAAGGATGGACGTAGCTTTCATGAAGGTAAGTGTTACTTTCAAATTGTTCTTGCCATACTATAATAATGCATTTAAGAATGCATTTCAAATGATACAAATGAGGTCCTAATGCACATTGAATGGTGCATAGAATGATCCATTTAAACGGAGCATTTAAGGCACAATTGAATAGCAACATTTTTCTCATTAGCATGAAATGGCACCTTTGAAAGATGATTAGGAATTGAACATTGAAGGTTCATCATAGCATGGCATGAACATGAAGGCAAAGTAAGAGCATGTTATTGAATAGAATGGAATTCAATATGAGAATTCCATGCATGCTTTAAGGAGGGGTTCAATTTTTGAACCTTATGCATGCTAAGCATCTTCAAGCAAAGATGTATCAGTTCTAGGCATACATGGTATATTGAAACACATATGCATGGGTTGATGGGACATGAGAGTAATTAAGTTCAATCAGTTCAAAGTTAAGATATGAAAATGACTTCTTCATATGAAGCCAAAAGCATAAAGTTTTAATGGTATGTTGAGTTTTCATGACTCAATAACCATTAACTTCTATGTTTTTTTTATATGTTGGCTTAATCCAAAAGCCAACAAAATTTAACAAAGATAGAGAAACTTTAAGCTTTCGAAGTCTTACTTATGGACTCTCAAGTTCCATAAATACCCATGGCATGCCTGATCCGCAAGGCCAAGGAATTGGCCTACAAATCAAGCAATGTTTCTCTTCTTATTTAGTGATAATAAGAATTTGGGTTGAGGAGAGAAACTAGAAGCCTACATAAAATCATATGCACGGTCATGGATTAATCATTCACAATCATGAAAGATGTTAAGAAATTCATAGACCTTCAAAACTTCAACATCTGATCATTGAGGACAATGATCTCACTAAACGGGGGAAGAGAATGTCCTCAAATGACATAAAAGGGAAAAAATGGTTGAACCATTTTACCCTTTTAAGCGTTCATTTCTTCCCCAATAAGCTTCTTCCTTCATTGGCAAGAGGTAGATCCATTTGGAGCTCTGAGAAAATTACTTCAAGAGTAAAGAATTGTAACTCATTAAGCATATCTAGAGAAGAGGAAGATTAAAGGGTTGAAAGAAACTCTTAAGACCTCTACTCCAAAATGTGCTCTATGAATAAGAAACAGTTTATCAACATGGTTAAAAAGGTAACCATTTAGCAAAAAATCAAGACTCTATAAGAATATAACTTACAAAGATTTTGATTATATTTGATAAGAATAAAATGAATGAAGTTTAATCCTTGAGTAAGAGCTAAAGTTGTCCACACTAAGGTGAGATTGTAAATCGGATGGTATGGGATGTCTAGGTTTACAATGTCACTTAACTTGGTATGAGACACTGAACTTAAGGATAATGGAAGCTTAAGCTCAAGGATATTGGAGAGCTTTTTTCGATCAAGGATTTATCATAAATGAACCTCCCATTTGGATAGGAAATTAAATCAACATCAATTTCTTGCAGTTTTCGAGGACGAAAACTCCTTAAAGGGGGGAAGAAAGTATCATCAATATGATACTTCTAAGAAAAAGATATTCCTTAACTCTTTCATGAAAGTTAAGGAGTACATTAGATGTCCAAGTATCTAAGTGTGTTTGAGTTAAATCTCAAACAAAGTAAGAACCAGATAGGTAAGAAGGGAATTCATTAAAGAATTCCATTTTGGCAAGTAGATTAAGCCAAAGATTTGAACCATGATCAAAGTAGGGCATTTGAGAATGGATAAAGATGGATCCAAAGTTTGGATCAGTAAGCATGACAACTTGCTTAAGTCAAAAGGGGTGACATATAATTGTTGATCCTTGAAAAGAGAATAGTTAATGGGTTGAAGAACATCAACATGATATTGAAGACTTAAGCTAGATATCAACTCATGAAGGTATGAGTTGAAGATCCCAAGAAAATCCCATGGGTAAATATCATTGGAAAAGGGATCTAAAGGAGAAAAGACTTGATCTTATCTCATGTTAAATTAGCTAGAGGAATTTTGAAAAATCCAAGTGACCTAACTTGGTCAAATATATCCAACCCTTTATGGTTGGATAATCCAAGATGCCTACATTGGTCAAAAATATCAAACCCCTTTTCTAGTTCAAAGGTCAACATAAATAGACCTTTGAATTAATTGACATAAGAAACCTTAGTTTTTGCTCTCGTGATTATGATACCAAGGAATTCCAAGATGGAATTCATGATCATGGTAAATAATCAGAAAGCATTGAAAAGATAAGGGTAAAAGAATGTGGAAAGGTTAAGGATGTAGTTCTATGGATTGGAGGAAGAACTCCCTGGTATGGGACAGTGAGAACTAACTCCCATTGAGAGTTTTCTCTAATGGCCAGAGAGAAAATAGACTCAAGATCCAATAGGAAACATCGGGATAAGCCTTAAAAATAAGACCATTTAGATTAAGGTCTTAGGTTCATTATGAGGTGTAGCTCCTTGAACCAATTTAATACACTTGGTTGTATGAAAAAAAGGGTAAATAGAATGAACATGACATTTACCCTAGAAAAGGCTATCCTTTTAAGTAGATGCATTGTTCTTAATAAAATGCATAGCCAAATTTTATATGGTACAATAAATTTGGATACGTAAGAAGGTAAAGAATTTTGGAAGTTTACCAAGTTAAACTCCAAAAGTAAAGTCAAGCCTATTCAAGTATAATAACCTTAAATAAAAGGAATTGTCTTTTGAATCTTTGGTGAGAACAAATGCTTCAAGAATGTTCACTAAGTTCCTGGCAAGATCTCAGATATGATACCTAGAAAGAGGCATCTTTCTCGCAAGATCTTGGAACTAAAAGCAAAACTTGAATCATTTAACTCCATCCAAATAGATAGAAGATTTAGAAGGTATCTTGATGGCTTGATTATTTTTAAGATTTGACGGAATTGGTTTAGTAAACTTTGTTTCTCTTTACAAAAGCTTTGGTGACCTTTGAAGTTAGTACATAACTATCTGAGGTATGAACCAGTGTCAGTTCAAGATAGTTAGTACTAATTCTCATTGGAAGAACAGGCTAAGCTAAGATGAACAAATGGGGTAGAGACCTAGGAAAATGGTCTAATAAATAATTCCAATTTCGAAACTCATCTTTGGATCTAAGTCTTGAATTAAAACCTCCAAAAGGATTAAACTCTATTCTGAGAGTTAATCCAAGGAAAATCAAACATGATCAAGATAGGGATCCACTTGTAGACATGAACTTATAGATTGGGTATATTATCATTCAAAATACTTGAGCTTTATGTTTCAAGAAAACCTGGATGATTGAAATAAGTCCACCTAAGTTGCCAAGGAATGAGAAGATAGTATTTCTCCTCATTTTATTGAGCATGTTTTGGACTCACTAGACCCACTTTGCGAAGTTCTTATCTTTAGCTAAGTCCTATCAGATACAAATAAAGTATATTTGTATTTGAAAAGGACTATAAAAGAATAAGTTAAGTTTGGAACATCTGAAGATTCCTCTCCTTTCTGTTGAAAGTGGAAGATGAATCTAGTATCTGGCCCTTTAAAGATAGAAATCAGATATCTATCATAGACTCCTAAAAATATAAATTTCTAGGGAAGTACAAAGTGTAATGAAATATATTATTTTATGGAGCTCAAGGTTTACGAAAGTGCCAAAAGAAAAAGACCACCAAAGAAGTCCACCCTTTTCACTAGTCCATAGGTACAAGCCATGCATGTACATTCAGGTGGACTAAGAGAAAGTGATTTGGGTAGGGATTTTGATTCATTTCTTTTCAAAATAAGGCAGGGATTAGCCCTTATCTGATTACTAGAAATGAATCTAAAGAGAGAGATGACCATGCTCAAAGTATAGATCATGGTGCATGGGGGAATACTTCACATATTATACCTACACACATTTTTGAGGACGAAAATGTTAAAGGGGGGAAGAATGTTGTATAATTCATGGGTTCATAAGGTTAAACATATGGATTCTAAAGGTTAGAATATGATGTTTTTGCTTTGGTCTAACCCTTGAATTACCCTTGGAACATGCATTGAACCTTTGGGTGAAACCCTTGGTTTTAACCCTTGAGGTATTTATTCATATGAGCTCCCAATTGAATGGTTAGAACCTTATGCTTGATTTATCCTAAGGTGTGTGTGTACTCAAGTCAAGAAGATTCAAGGACTCGTGCCAATGAGATTGTACCTCTATTGCAACACAAGTGCGTATAGTGGGAAATTAACACACATTTAAATGTCAATCCGATGGAACGACATAACCAAGTGTATGAAGACATGTGCACACATGATGGAAAATGAAGTGGTTTCGTTGATATGCATGAGAAAATACTAATCCACCTCTCAAGCTCACTAATGACTGAAAGTGTCTGCAGCGATACCTCTTACACTAGTTTTTAGTAATTCAAGGATTTCTCCTAGCTCCAAGCTCCTAATATAGTCAATAGGGTACTCGTTGCAAAGCTCTCAACAAGACGCATCTATTCTAAGTCATTTCACTTGATTCTGACAACTTTGCTTTAAGTTATGATGAAAATAGTGAATGGCACGAAACACCCATACTCACGCCACAACTCCTACAAGCTCACACACACACCATAGTAGCTCAAAAACAGTGGGGAGGGGTAGACAACAGTCCTACACACACATTCCAAGCATTACACACACATACAAGATCAAAGAGAAGATGGAAATCTGCAAGAAAGAGGCAAATTCGAAATTCTGGAGAGCTCTTTCTTCACAATGGCAAAAAGTCTCTACAAAGAGTCACCAAGTGACTTATATACATGTGCCCTAAATTTGGTCCTTTCACATAAGAGACCGGCACTTTATTACTAAAAAAGTGAATTTCCTACTAATTTACAAGGGATATTTTACAACAAGTTGGGATTATGCATCTAGAGGACTCCTCTATTGCATTTACATGGCTTTGAGGGAATTCTCTAAGACTTCAAAGAAGAAAAATTATGCCCATTAATTTGAAAATTTTGGGGCTCTTCTCTTGTGCTCCTTTGCTCTGCAACACTCTCCCCCTCTTTGTCTCTGTCGTCCCTTGGCAGGCTTTACTTCTTGTCTTCAGCTTGTTTAAGAGGTCTGAATGCACGCACCGAGCAGTCGAAGCGGCAACAAGGACTGTCAGAGAATTTGTTATTTTATCCGATGTAAGTCCTTTGCTTCTGTTTTCCCCTTGATATCCCGTACATCACAAATCTCGATTGCTGCATCCAGTCGGGCTGCCATGCACGCCACCAGTGACTAGGAATGTATTGTCCTTAGTCACCTCTTTCTAGCTTTTGGTCTTCTGATTTGTCGTGGTTGCACACATCTGACCCGATTATATTGTTCTGAGCGTGTTTACTTTGTTGACAACGCACGCTATCAACGGAAGGATTATTACCTGCCAAATATTACCTTGCACTTCTTCATGTATAGTTCCTGGCCCTGGTGCGTCCTTCCCATGAAATGTCCTGGTTCTGGTTGATCTTTAATTCCAATTCTCAGGACCTAGATGATTCGTGTTGTTGCCTGATGCGTGCCCCTGCGCGGCTTTGGGCAGAGGGTGGTTTTCCTGTTTGTGATCTTCATTCTTTATTGAGTCGTTTTTTACTTTGATCTTCTTCTTCTTCGTTTCTTGCTTGATTATCCTTCCACACGTCTCTCCTCCTGAACTCTATCGTCCCCGACAGGCTTTTTGTGGTGATGTGTATAGGTCTGTATGGCTGCTTGCTCTCTTTGGTTCAGAAGATTAGCATGACATATCATAATTTCCTTCCATTGTGTTTACTTCACTCTATCCTCTGGTGCTTGTAGATGATCCGCAAAAAAACTCGTCTCATAAGCAACCACACGTGCATTAAGTTTCGAAGTCATTTTGACAAAAATTTTTGAATCAATTTCAAAGAAGCTAGTGAAAAATGCTTCTTCAAAAGTTTGCATATATGTTGATGGCAAGAACATAATTCGAGAATAATATGCCATAAGTGTTAAGCGGCTTAGAATAGTAGAGAGATAAAAAATTAGTGCTTCGGATCCTTGCGTAATGCCAATGAAATTCAAAAAAGTATATTTTGCATGCTGGAAGACTTTGATTACTCTTAGTAGCATACTGAATATTTTATTAGTCATTCTAACTGCTAAGTCTGGGACCATAGCGTATTTGGCAATCCAAAATTCCATTGTTTTGACCATATACTCTTCCATTGGTAGGTAGTTATGAGGCAGACTAGGTAACATTGGGTAATTCAGCCATTGATTATTGATGCTTCCCTGGCGTTGTCCTTCCCAAAATTGCGACCAGGAGCGTCTGCGGGGTACTGGGCAAAAAGATGGGTTTACCTGAAGCACATATGGTGATGCCTCCCAATGTACCCGCAGTGTTGGATTCTTTTCCAAAATTTTGCGTCTCCAATTGGGATCAGCCTTCTCGAATTCTTCTTGGGTATACTTGAATGTATCTTGGCTGAAGTGGAGATTGTAGTCTGGATCTTTATTTGTCGTAGTCTTTATATATTGTCTCGTTTGTTCTTTTAGCAGGCCATATGGTACACTGAAAGGCTTCAAAATCTGCTCCAAGTTTTTGCTTTCTATCTTAGCTTCCTTCATTACTTGGATGATTTGATCTTCAAATTCAGCCGTAAGCTGGGACACCAGTAGTGCTCTTTTCGGTCAGCTTAGTTTTGCAATGTCCCGAGTAGTATGTTCAATTTGAACCTGCTGTGCCTCCCTTATCGGTGAATGATATGAGGGGGGAGAGAGAGGACGTACCTCAGTCTCCACAGTAGCCTCTGCGGATTTTGGAACTACTGGTGTCCCCTCAATTGATTGCTGCCCCAATTGTTCTTGAAGCTGTTTGATCAATTCATCTTTTTGCTTTATTTCTGTAGTAGCCTGTGCAATAGTATCCTTGTGTTTAAGAAGTTCTTTAGCAACTATATCTAAATGATCAGTGTCTTCTTTACATTGCAGGAGATAACGATTTTCAGCTTTGTTCCATTTAGTTCTTAGGGCAGCTGTGTCATCCATATACCTCTTTTCCCATTCGGCAATGGTGAGTTGCTCCTTTTTGAGCTGATCTTCATACTTAGCTATCTTTGTCTCCGATTCTTTGATATCTTTTTCTGGTCTTTCTTGAACATCTATTGGCTGATCACTGAGAAGGGTGGTCATGAGCTCTTTATTTCGATTCCTTAAATTTTTGGCTTCCTCCATGTATACCTTAATCTGTGATTCCAGTATTTTGCTCCGTGCAGCCAGTATTTTGCTCCGTGCAGTTGTGCTTGTAATCTTTCGTTTTTGTACTTTAACTCATTGCACTGCTTTTTGGCTTTTTGGGCTTCTTTCTCTTTGTTTCGAATGTGCTCTCGTTCTAAGTTCAATTCCATCAAAAGATTCTTACTCTTTTCTTGAAGCTCATGCTTGTCCTGCATTGCTTGATCATAGTCTTCATTGACCTCAAGCATTAGTTGTTGTGTGTCTAGTGCGGTTCTGATCATGTCTTGTACTACTGGCTTGAGCTGAGTTATGTCGACATTTAACCACGTCCTAGGTATGCTTGGAGCTTCGCCGGATTGCACATCTTTACCTGCTCCACGTGGATGGTTTCGTTGTGTGGTTGTCTAATTTGTAATTGTATGTTGTGTACTTTTTCTTGTTCATCCAAATCAAGAGCTTTTGTGGCACTCCCTTGAAATGTGACATCCATGGGGGAGGGTTCTACCACAACCCTTATTGGTGTGAAGGGTTCTTCGTCTTCTATTTTCTCTTCTTGAGGCTCTTTCTTTGGTATCTTTATGGACATTTCGCGAGGTGTTGTGGCCTCCTTGATACGAATAGTGGAAGTCTCATTAAGTTTTATCACATGCGTACCTTCCTGGTCTGCTTCCTTACTTGTGGTATTCCTATCAGTATGCGTAGTATGGTCATCCATCTTCAGGCCTTCTGCTTCTTCATTGTAGTTGACTTCATTCAATTCCACCCATTGTCCATCATCCTTTGATTCACTTTGAATATCCACGTTTAATAGTGAGGTGTCGGGCTCTTCTTGTGCATCCGAGGATGAGCTTGAATTGTCCAGCCCTATTTCCCTGTACCGATGGAATTTGGTGAGTTTTCTTTTCGCTTTCACTTCTTGTTGGGTCTGTTGATAATGGTGACCTTGCACAGATAAATTGACTTGTCCTTCTATATATTGGTGCGTCTCTTCTAGGGCCCTAGTTAAGTCTTTCTCTATAATCGGCCTTGGCTTTTCAATTGTTGTTTTTGGTAGGACATGTGTCCTTTTCTTGGCTGGAGCTTCCTCTTCCATTTGCTTGACTTCCCTAAGTCTCTTTGTGCCTCTCATTCTGGGTTGAGAGCTAGTTTCTGCTTCTTCTATAAACTTGACTCCTCTTTTCTTCTGAGGAACAGTGGCAACTTTGGCATACTTCGCCATGGCAGTTGATGATGGCATTTCTTGCAGGTGCTCTCGAATGCCTAAAGCGTGGTAGATCAATATCGTCAGGGCCACACTGCCATTGAGGAACTTTTTATTATTCCATTGCTTTTTTGCTTCGAATAACCTTTCTTGGATGTAAGGGGTCAGATTAATCTGATTGCCAATTTGCTTAATGGCATGTGAGAGCAGTTGAACAATAATCTTTTGAGGGGCCGTATACCGATGCATATTCGGGATGCAGAAGTGTTGGTGAATAAGCCTCACTTCCTCTTCAATGTCCACCCGGTTAATGTATGTGAATGTCCTGGTCTTTGCTCCTCGGCTCTCTTCTTTTACCATGGTAGTTCCATCCTTCTCCCATCCAAAGGCTTCTTGAATCAATTTATGTGTAAATTGGATGACTACCCATTCACCGATTTTATCCATCACTCTAGCCTCAAGCACCAATGGATCATGTAGTGCTGGCTGTAGGGTATTCATGACCTGTGTGCATCTTTGAAAGTCGGGCTTATAGATTGGCAGTTCAAAATATTTATGTATGCCCACTTTCTTCATGGTGTCTACGATAGACGGGAGTTCATGTAGTACTCAAAAATCCTGGGACATGATTAGAAATTGATGATTTGTATCCATAATTTTGATCGTCGCTAGGAAGAGATACTCCCCAGCTGATTGATCTTCTCGAAACCAGTGTCCCTTTGCCTTGGTGATACTCTGGAGTGGAAATTCCAATACTTCCTCTTGTACTGTTGCTTCAGAATCTTCAGAAGCAATCTGCACTTTTAAGGAATAGTGCATTAGCTTCAAAGGAAAGCATGAATCTGTGTAATGCATTGTAGTGATTATTGTCGTTCCATCACTCCGTTTCCCATGGTTCTATAAGTGAGATCTCTTACCACAGTTTTTATTTCTTATCCCAAAAGAAAAACAAGCGTTACTATAGCCGAAGCATTTATTTATGTACATAGCATGTCTATTCCTAAGAGAGTTGAAGCTATGATCTAATCTCCATTGGAGAATGAGCACTATTAATTCTATCAGGTACATCCTGTGCCGAATGCGTGGCCTTGTAATGTGGCCCTACTATGCATACTTTAGGTGCATATGTTGCTTCATGAGTGCAATTGGCGTATCCATCGTTCGTTAGTGGTATAATTCCTTTCAGCTTGATTCAGTTGTCTACTTGCATAGGCAATTGGATGATCTAGTTTTCCTTCATCAGCCGGTTGGGCTAAGATACATCCGATTGCATAATTAGAAGCATCAACGTGAATATGAAACGGCTTGTTCCAATTAGGCATTTTCAAAATTGGGACCGTGTTAAGCCTCTTTTTTAATTCATTGAATGCTTTCTCGCACTCTTCCGTCCAAGTGAATTGCGTTAAGAGGCCATACAGGGGTTTGGCTATTATGGCATACATGTGAATAAATCGACGGTAATATCCACAATGTCCCATAAAGGCTTGTACCTCTTTCACATTCTTTGGTCTAGGAAGCTCTAAGATGACCTTGATCTTGTCCTCATCCGTGGATATTCCATTTCTTGAGACTATGTGTCCTAAGATCTTCCCTTTTCTCACGATGAAGACACACTTTTCTGGGTTTAGGCAGACTCGATACTGGCAGCATTTATTAAATATTTTTCTCAACTCGGGAATGTGATCTCGTCTTTGATTTGAGTATGTACATAGATCATCTACATACACTTCCATACTCTTTTTCAGGAATTCCTTGAAAACATGACACATGAATCATTGGAAAGTAGCAAGTGCATTAGTGAGGCCAAAAGCCATCACTCTGAAAGCATAGACTCCCCATTCGGTCACGAAGGCGGTCTTATGTTGATCCTTGGTAGCAATAGCCACTTGATTGTATCTGGAGAATCCATCTAAGAAGCTATAGACTTCCTTTCTTGCTACTCTTTCCAATAGATGGTCCGTAATGGGTAATGGGTAGCTATCACGTATGGTGGCTGCATTGACCTTTTTCAAGTTAATGCACACCCTCAATTTTCAATTTTTCTTAGGCACAACTACTAAAGGTGATACCCACTCTGTGTGTTCTATCTCATATAAAAATCCGGCAGCTAGTAACTTGTCAATTTCTTCCTTAATTTTCGCTGCATACACCTCATTATACGTATAAGGGCGTTGTTTAGATGGTTTTGCATCTACAGTCATTGGTATGCGATGAGAACAAATATTGGGTTCTACACCCTTAAGATCCTTATATGTCCATGCGAACACGTCTCGATATTCTTGGATCAGCTGTATGAGTTCTTCTTCCTCCTCCTCTGATACATCTTTGCCTATGTAGGTGCATCGCTCTTCTCCGTCTTCCACTGTTACTACAATTTTTTTTGTTTGTTCTTTGTTGTCGTATGCTTCTCCATCTCTAGCATCTCGTTTAGGCATTTGAATGGCTACCTTTCTCTCTTCTACTTTATATCTTTTAAAATGTTCAGGAACTTCAAACGAATCTGGATCAGGTCCCATTTTACTCATGTCGTCTGCTTGCTTTTGTACCATGGGAGTAGCTTCGATTGCTAAGATCTTGGTAGGTTCCTGCTTCTCTCTACTTCGAATGGTGTCCAGGTAGCTCTCTTCGGAATCGAATTCCGGTTCCATTTCTATACTCTCCTACCCCTCTTTCCATTCTTTCTCCAAGATTTCCCCTTTATCTACTTCTTGAAGGACCACCATATAAAGGTTTACATCATACCCTTCCTCATCTATGCACTCGTTCATTGTCAAGACTTCCTCATTCACGCACACATCTAAGGTTGCTAGAATTTCCATCCACCCATGCGGTTCAAAGGTCTCGTTTGGAAAGATTTGAGGCATGTACCCTGGGTCCTCTACTGGTCGGTAGTTAGGATGTCCTATCAGCCACATTTGTCTTTTATTCTCCTCCTTCTTGGCCTCTTTGCACATCCACAACTAAGCATCCTCGTGCATCCAAGATTGATCGCTCGATCCAACACTATGCATGGACAGGTCATCTTCCTCTTTGTGTATGGGATTCCACTGCAGTGGAGGGACATCTTGATAAGCAAACGTATGCAAGTTTATCTTGGTTGTGTTTCCTTGATGTTGTAGGTACAATGAATCTCTTACCCAGTCTTGCACTACCCGCATTTGTCTCATAAAGGGTCGCCCTAATATCATTTCGTAGTTGTTAGCTTTTTCAAACTTACAAATGGCTAATGTGTGTTCAAATTCTACTCCACAGGTGGTTAATTTGATTCTTTCCAATATTCCTAAGGGTTTCTCCACATGCCCGTCTGCTAATTGGAGCTTCATGCGTGTGGGTTGTAAGGTAGGTTTTCCCCATTTCTTCCAAATCTCCTTGGTGGCGATTCCTACCCCGGCTCCCGTGTCTAGTATAGCCTTGGTCATGTACCCATTGTAAGTGACAGGCAGACAAGTATTGCCTTCATCACCTTCACTAAACTCTCCCACTTTATCCACTGGGATTTGTATTTTAGATGTGTTCTCTTTTCCCTTTCCTTCCTTTTCTTGCCCTAATTCTAATTGGCTCGCTAATTGTCTCCATAATCATGGCTTAAGTTGAAGTAATTCTTCCACGGTAAACTTGCACTGTACTTTTGTCTTCTTGAGTTCCGTTAGATTGTGTGAATTTTCTTCTGAGATTCCTTTTCCTTTTCCCTGTACTTTAGGGTCTCGTATTATTATAGACTCCTTTTCATATTCTCCCATGTAATTAGGTAAGGTGGAAATACTCAGGGTTTCCTCTCTATTTCTATCGAGTCTTGATACTTCCTCATATACTTCCTCTAGGTTGGTATTCGTTTGATAAACTTCCAATTCTATTTCCTCAAAAGGAGGCTTCGATACTCCATTTTTCTTCCATTGTTCTTCTCGAAGTCTATTCCATAATTCCTTCGGCCATTCTGCCTCTAAGTCCGGTATTATTGACACAGTTTCATCTTGAATTTTCATTTGTTCACCTATGTCTTCCTTCCTTCTAAGTTCTTTACCTTTGGATTTGACACATTCTTCATATTGATCATCTGTTATCCTTGTCTCTGGCAGAACTAGGATAATCTTTTCTAGGGTTGCTTGTGCCACCTCTATAAGCTTCCTACATATTGCTAGTCTTTCTTTTTCCAGCTCCCCATGTGGGTAGAGTTTTTTGTGTTGCTCTATATTTGGCCCAGTTTTAATTCTAGCTTGGTAAGCTTTCAGCCACATGTCTAAGTCGTTTGGTTTTGGGTCAGCTAGAATTGATCCTGGTTTCTCTTTCTCTTGGTTAAGTGGTGACACCGGGATCTCCTCTCGGATCCTTTGTTCTTTATGTTCCCTTTTGTTTAGGGTTTGTTTTTTACTTTTTTTGGTCTCATCTTTCGCCCATTTATTTTTGAGTTTTTCTCTTCTTTCCTTCCATTTTTGTGCTTTGGTGTTTTGGGTACTCTCACATGGATCCTCAGAATCTTCCACTACCTGAACTTTAGGGCTTATGGCTTTATCGCTCTCTTGTTCCTGTTCTAGTTGTTTCCCTTTTTGTTGCCTTATCTGAGCTCTTGTAATGGCTTTCAATGGCACAATATATTCCTTATCACTTCCAGATCCTTCTATTACTTCAATTACATTGATAGGTGCAGTGTCCTGGACTTTGGTTGGGTTCTTAGGGCAGTCCCGGAAAAGATGTTCCTTTCTTCAATCGTTGCAATATCCTTCCCAAGTCCTAGGTGGTGGTGGATTGTACGGTCGAGGGCACTCTCTAATAAAATGGTCTCCTCCGCACCTATAACAAGGTCCTCTTGGTACAGGTGGTCTAATGGTTGGTCTCATGGGTGGTTGTGCTTTAGGAGCGGTATACATTAGAGTTGCGACCTTAGTGCCATAGCTTGGGTCATAGTTTCCATATCCATAATAAGCCGAATCATAGGTTGGTTCGTAATCTAACATATTGGCTTCATGTGGGTAGTAATCTCCTAGTGGTAGCTCATATCCAGGGTTCGCTGATTCCTCAATGATTGTAGATGATGCTGGCAGTATGGCTCTCTCTAAATTCTCTTTGGGCTGGGCATACTTCACAGGTACTACCTGTTGAGGTTGAGACAGTTGTGGCCCTAGCACTAGTTGTGGTGGTGGATACGGTGCCTGTTCATACGGTCTTGGTACTCCTTCTGGTGTTGGATAGGGATTGTATCTGGGCATCTCTCTGCCTTGTTCTCTAGGTGGATATCCATATGGTCGATACTGAGGTGGTTGGAATGGTCGTGCATGTCTATTGAATGGACAATTTTCAGTGGTGTGATTAGTGTACTTTTGTTCTATGTGGGAGTACAAAGCATTTCCTGGATGGTGTTGTGTGTTGTATGGGTATGTTTGATGTGCACCGGTCCCTCCTCGCACACACATGTGTGTGGGGTGATCTCCTCCACATAGACTACATCTTCGTAGCATAGGCACTCTTTGTGCTGGGTGTTGGTAAGTTCTTTGTCCCTGCACTCCTAGTTTTTTTTATAATAGTTCCGCTAATTCTTCCATATTACTGGAATTGGAGGTAATGGTACTTCGCGAATCTTCTGATTTAGTAGGGCTAGGTGTACTCTTGAGGTCCTCAACTAGGTTATCTTCTAAATCAATGCATTCTTGTAGGCATTCACTCAGAGTTTGTAGTCTTTTCACGTATACTAGCATTCTTATTGTTCTGTTTGTGAGTCCATCCAAAAATAATAAAATCATTTTTTGCTGAGTGGGTCTCTCAGCCACGGGGCATCTATCCACATACTGATTGAATCTCTTGGTTGTTGTTTTCACTGTTTCATTAGGGTTCTGTTTAAAACTATGGATTAAAGACACAGAATTGTGTTTAATCCCTCTCTTCGTGAATTCCCCAATGAATTCTTGAAAGAATTGTTTCATGTTGCCAAATTGATTAGGGTCTAATGGCTGGAACCAAGTTAGAGCCGTCCCTATGAGGGTGAGTCCAAAAGACTCATACTGCACAAAGAAGTCGTCTACTTGTTCTGCCCTTAGAACTTGTTTAAATTTAGCAATGTGATCGTAGGGTTCTCCCAATCCATCATAATGATTTCTTACACACTTGGCCACTTGGATAGGTCTCAGTCTTCTCATGGGTTCTGGCGGTCTCGACATTACAGGGAAGACAGGAACTGCTAGTCTAGCTGGGGGCATTCTCGGCTGCCCTCCTACTGGTGGTCGTGGTCTTATCGGTGGTCGGTACTGATTACCTACCCCTGCGTGGGCCTGATTGTGTGTTTGCACTCCTCGAGTCGCAAATTGTACATGGGTACGGTGTGGCACACTTCGTTGGCTGGTCTGTCATGACGTGGTGTGTTCTGTCTCTTGTTGATTTCCAAAGGGGTTCTGCGAAGTAGTTGCCTGATCTCTCTGAGGGAATACAGGCACACCCATGTATCTCAGTCGAGCCCTGTCTAAGGCACTAACCGGCCAATATCTCCTCTGATTTTTGTCCAGGTATGTGAGTTTAGTTTCGTCTTCTGGATCCTTCAGCTCATAAAATGTTATGGGGCTTTCTTCTCTCCCTGGAGCCGGTAAGTCTGTTTGAAGCAATAAGTTTGATCCATGGATCATATAGACTTCCAATAAGTAGTCGTCTTGAGGTATCAAGTCTCCTCTGAAGACTCGTGTTACTTGGGATCTGCCCCTAGGGGTAGTCACAAGCTCCTTAGGGTTTGTTCTTCTTGCGTTTTCTGGTTCCACTAACTCTCCCCTTTCATTGATCATCTCAGGAAATTCAGTCACTATGTAGATGTGACCAATCTTGTCTATGTATGCTCCTCCCTCGTACTTGACAACAAGTCTGGGCACGATCGTGGCATCCATGGAAGTTACCATCCTAGCCACAGATCTGTTTAAGCCATCCAGGTAGATGGGGATCTCCTGGGCATTGGTAGATACATACTGCAAGGAAGTACGGTAATCTCCCTCCACAGTAGTCATGAAATTTCTACTTGGAGTTGGATCTTGCATGTCTTCCGAAGCCATGGGTATTTTCTCCTCTGAGTCATTAGAGGTATCTGAATAGGCAGAGTGGTGACTAATCTAGGCAGCACTTCCCACAGAAGATATGAAACTTCTTCAGCTACTTAGCACTCTCCCTGACCTCAAGTTCATTCACCCCCCTAAGACTCTCTACGTCTCTGAGACTCTCCTTGAGTGACTCTTCCAATGCCTCAAGTTGCCTGACAAAATGCTTCAACCACTCTGGACGATACCACTTCCAGGCGATATTGCACTAGGCAATACCGATCTGGCCACGATACGATACCTGTAATCTACACGATATGATACTTGTAATCTACACGATATGATACTTGTAATCTACACGATACGATACTTGTAATCTACATAATACGATACTTGTAGTCTAGACGATACGATACTGCTATTGGCCGTGATACGATACGAGCTATCCTGACGATACGATACCTTCAGAATAGCCGATACGATACCTAGGACTTCCTCGATACGATACCAAACTTCCAGGCGATACCAGGCACTCCGTCGATACGATACTAGAATATACGCCGATACAATACCAACTTGGTATCGTGATACGACTCCCACCAATGAGACGATAGGATACCAAGACAAGTGGCGATACGATACCACCAACTTGCACGATACGATACTTGTGTTCACTAGGAAGTGGGCGATGCGATACTTCAGGAATTGGCGATACGATACCAAGATCTGGGACGATACGATACCTAGGTCCTCGCGATACGATACCTGAGAATCGAGGCGACACAATACTGAAGATGGTATCGCAATACAAATCAGGCAAGTGGACGATACGATACCACAGTAGGTAATGATATGATACTACTGGGGTAAAGTGTGATCGCGATACCAACTTGGCGATATGATACCAAAGTGGTATCACGATACCAAGACTGGTACCCAACCATACGATACTTCGGCGAGTATCGCGATACAAGGGAATTTTGGTATCGCGATACCAAAACTCAACCGATCGTGATACTCAAGCCAAAATGTCTCACAAATCAAAAAATTTAGCACCCCCTTGCTCTTCTCACACACCTCTTCACTCCTAGCCCACTGTCCCCTTCAATGAAGTTCAAAAAATCAAGTGTCTTCCCCCCGTGATACCGCATGTGCATTTAATCACGCGTTTGTGCACTTTTAGTGTGTTTTTGTTCAAAATACTTTGTGGAATCTTACCTTAGTGTTGTCTTGCTTGCACCTTGAGCTCAAGATCAAGCTTTAGTGGCTTAGAATGCAGGATACCTCACACGCGATATAGGTCGCTGCTCACAGGCGATACGAGAATACAGTAAAGTGTCAAATGAGTCAAATTTTTTGGTTCTTATTCTTTTTGTGAGAGAAACTGAACATTATCAATTTTGGATAAATTTTTGGGCTTTTTTAGTGATCTTGGCCTACTCCTACTTCACTTCTCTTCACTTCTCCTCTCCTTCTAACCTAACCCTAACTCCTCCTTCTCTCCCTTCCTACTAACCCTAAACCTAAAGACGCATCACACACACCCCTGGGATGTGAAGTAACAAGTGCTAAAGTGATTGACTACTTGCCATGGAACGAGTTCACTTCTACAAGTACGATTCCATCACACTCGACCTATAACCATCACGAGGCACCTTGGCTAAGTGTTCCCCGGCAATGGTACCAAAAACGTGTGTACTCAAGTCAAGAAGACTCAAGGACTCGTGCCAATGAGACTGTACCTCTATTGCAACACAAGTGCATATAGTGGGAAATTAACACACATTTAAATGTTAATCCGATCGAACGACTTAACCAAGTGTATGAAGACATGTGCACACATGATGGAAAATGAAGTGGTTTAGTTGATATGCATGAGAAAAGACTAATCCACCTTTGAGGCTCACTAATGACTGAAAGTGTCTGCCGCGATACCTCTTATAGAAGTTTTCAGTAATTCAAGGATTTCTCCCAGCTCCAAGCACCAAATATAGTCAATAGGGTAGTCCTTTCAAAGCCCTCGACAAAACGCATCTATTGCAAGTCGTTTCACTCGATTCGGATAACTCTACTTCAAGTTATGACCAAAATAGTGAATGGTGAGAAACACCCATACTCACGCCACAACTCCTAGAAGCTCACACACACACACCACAGTAGCTCAAAAACAGTGGGGAGGGGTAGACAACAGTCCTACACACACATTCCAAGCATTACACACACATACAAGATCAAAGAGAAGATGGAAATTTGCAAGAAAGAGGCAAATTCGAAATTTTGGAGAGCTCCTTCTTCACAATGGCAAAAAGTCTCTACAAAGAGTCACCAAGTGACTTATATAGATGTGCCCTAAATTTGGTCCTTTCACATAAGAGACCGACACTTTATTACTAAAAAAGTGAATTTTCTACTAATTTACAAGGGATGTTTTACAACAAGTTGGGATTATGCATCTAGAGGACTCCTCTATTGCATTTACATGGCTTTGAGGGAATTCTCTAAGACTTCGAAGAAGAAAAAGTATGCCCATTAATTTGAAAATTTTGGGGCTCTTCTCTTGTGCTCCTTTTCTCTGCAACACTCTCCCCCTCTTTGTCTCTGTCGTCCCTTGATAGGCTTTACTTCTTCTCTTCAGCTTGTTTAAGAGGTCTGAATGCATGCACCTAGCGGTCGAAGCGGCAACAAGGACTGTCAGAGAATTTGTTATTTTATCCGATGTAAGTCCTTTGCTTCTGTTTTCCCCTTGATATCCCGTACATCACAAATCTAGGTTGCTGCATCCAGTCGGGCTGCCATGCACGCCACTAGTGACTAGGAATGTGTTGTCCTTAGTCACCTCTTTCTAGCTTTTGGTCTTCTGATTTGTCTTGATTGCACACATCTGACCCGTTTGTATTGTTCTGAGCCTGTTTACTTTATTGACAACGCACGCTATCAGTAGAAGGATTATTACCTGCCAAATATTGTCTTGCACTTCTTCATGTATAGTTCCTGGCCCTGGTCCGTCCTTCCCATGAAATGTCCAGGTTCTGATTGATCTTTAATTCCAATTCTTAGGACCTCGATGATTCGCGTTGTTGCCTGATGCGTGCCCCTGTGGGGCTTTGGGCAGGGGTGGATTTCCTGTATTGTGATCTTCATTCTTTATTGAGTCGTTTTTTACTTTGATCTTCTTCTTCTTCGTTTCTTGCTTGATTCTCCTTCCAGAGTGTGGGAACCTTAGTCTTGGGAGAAGCTTCTCTAGGAGCCACATTGTGTGTATGTGAGAGAAGAATCGTCATTTGATTTAGAAGGCATGTGATAGACCTTGGGAAATTAGAAGGCATGTGATGACCCTTGGGAAAGTCTCCACATGAGGGACACTTGGATGGACACTTGGCCAATCTCAAGGACATGCACCCCCTTGGGCTAGAGGTATATATATGGGTGGAGTTGGATGGGTGGGTACGTGCTCTCTCTTCATCTTGGTGGTTTTTCTAGGTAGTTAGTCTTTAGTAGCTTGTTCCACAACAATATGCCATAGATATTCCAACATATGAGTGTAAATGGGTCCCCTGTGACCTGCTTTTCTACATTCATAAAGGATATGAGGCGTTTGCAAAGCGCTTAAAGCATTTCATGGTTGTTGCTAAGAGTTCAGGGCACGTGTTAGATGACATAGTGCCCTTAATTAAACAATTAAATAAGAAAGGAAAATGGGAAGAAAATATATTTCCTACATAGCAACAACCATCTTTTTTGTCAATGAGGAGCTCAAAACTTCACCCATGGACCTACCCCATCTTGTTAATGGGGGTTTTGTAGATGACAAGACGGAACCCTAGACAGAAGCTCTCAACTTATTAGAAGAGAGTCAAAAAAATTCCAGAGAATCTCCTCAAGGAGTAGTGGACAAATTAAAGGAAGCCAGTACATAGAATAGTCCACCCTCCAACTTAGACCTCGTGGAACCCACTCTACCAGAGGTAGAGATGGAAATGTTTTCAGTTGTACTTGTTGACGGAGAAGAATTTTTGTTCCTGCACGATATTGAGAAGGCATTTGGTCTACGCCTCGACGAATGCCCTAGTATTTTCTATTCAACCTCGGATGTTCTCATGGACAACACTTCTGACATTATCGAAAAGGCAACAATTCCACTTGGTGACTCAGTTGTAGACACCATTGCATTTGTGTGTGAAGACATTTTGAGCCATGCCAACCAAGATGCCATGAAGAAGATCTGGGCGTAGCAAGGGAAAGAATTTTGGAGAAGAAGATTCCAACATCCCCTGTTGAGGAGCAAAGTGGCATGGCCCATTCATCGATTCCACTAGATGCAATGGGAAGAGGAGAGGATGAAGATAGGCTTCAGGATGTAAGTCTCTAATGACATTTATGGTTGTCTCATATTCATACAAGATGTATCTATTTAATTTTATGATTGTCTATGTGCAGGAAACAATTGAAGTGGATAAATTTGCAGCAAGGAGTGGTGGTGACCATGTTTCCCGGGGCCATGGCTCTTCCTTGGCACATTACATTGGAAAATTGCCAAAGGAAGATTTTGTCATAATCCACAAGGAATTTTCCCCTCAAGGACACTTCATGACTTGGTGTCTGAAGGCCTTGAGCAAAGTTTTGTGCCTATCTACAATAATGCAAGGGACCAATTGTATATTTCTAGTTAGGAAGTCCCTTGCCCTTAATACCCTAGGAGTTAACTTTAGAGGAAAAATATTAGGTCAAATAGGAATAGCTTTAGGTCTTGGATTCACAGACCCTCAATTAATATCCCAATCAATTTTGACTTACCAATTGCCACTGTCTTTTCAAAGAAGAAAGAATGTAGTGGAGAGGCTCAAGACCAAGAGCAAATTGTAAAAACTTTATAATACCAATTATTGTTTTTGCAATTTCCATGTGAAGTCATACTGTAATCAGTCTTTTCCCAATAAATCTTGTTATTTTTGTTGCCAACATGCATGGGATGGCCTAGAAATGCAAAAAAAAGGCCTGCCACAGAAACACGGGGATGGGCCCTACAAAAGTTTTGCAGGGCCCATCACCGTGTTTCTATGGAAGGCCTTTTTTTTTGCATTCCTAGGCGATCCTATGCACTAGGTTCCCTATATTGCAAGTCTATGTCCCTCAATTAGCACCTTCACTTGGGGAATTGTGGAAGACCAATCTTATGTGCAATAATTAGAGAAAGTTAAGACTCCTCTAGGTGCATATAAGCATGCAGCAGTACATAAGTACATGTATGTTCATAAACATTGTTTAACTATTGATCAGAGGGTTAGCAAGCAGTGTAGTCTGTCTAAGGCCAATTATATGCCCCAATGTGTGTGGCATGTGTTTTCATGGCTTGGAAATGCCAAAAAAAGGCATGCCACAAAAACGCAAGGATAGGCCCTGCAAAAATTTTGCAGGGCCCATCTGCGCGTTTTTGTGGCAGGCGTTTTTTTGGCATTTCTAAGCCATGAAATGCATTAAATTGCATTACCACTTACAAGGAGTACAGAAAAAAGAATGATACAACTATGAAAAACACTTCAAAGAGGTACTGGAAAAAGACACCTAGAAACATAGGAGAAATAAACTTCAAAACATGTACACTAAGAGATAAATACTTGGGAGAGCAAATATAAGAAGACAAAGATTATATTCATCATTTGGGATTTACAAAATATTCATCATATGAGATATATAAAAGGTTCTCCAAACAAACAAAGGAGTACAAATTTTTTTAAGGGTTATTCTCTCTAATTCTCCTAGCTAGGTGCAAATCTTTAGGTTGTATTGTCACTCTCTTTGCATGGATGGCACACAAGTTAGAGTCCTCCAACATTGATATAAGATACGCCTTTGCAGCTTCTTGGAGGGCTTCAATGGCTATCCCTTGGATACGAAGTCCAGTGCAATAGCGTTGGATCTCTTCCTTCACAACTCTTGCAAATGACCTTCATGGAATAAGAAGCTCCACAGACTTTTGATAGTGTTGAATCTCTGCAAAGGCTGTGGTTTGCTTTCTGCGCCTTTGTGGTGCTCTTGCATTTGGGGGGATGCTAGGTTGTCGTCGTTGTGGTCTACGACGTGGTTGATAGTTCTTCTTTCTTCTTGGAACACGCCTAGATGGTCCTACCTCATCATTTACTTCCTCTGCTCGACCTTGCTCTCTCTCTTCATGAGTTTGTCTTTGTCCTTGTCTTGGGGGAGTGTCTTGCCTCCTTGTGTTACTCGATGGTTCACGAGGATATCATAATTGTTCCACGGTGGCTCGTTTATACTTTCTTCATCTGAAGAACTCGATAAATTTGACATCTCAATCACAACTTGCCTATGTCCTTGTTGTTTGGGCCTTGCCTTGAGTGGTGTCCTAACTGTGGGCTCATCATCAGATGCAGGAGGGGAATAATTTATTTCTTGTGATACATCTCTCTCTTGTGAAGCTTCATCCCCCTGCGATGGAATGCTACCAGACTGTGTCCCTGCACCTGAGTTTTGTCTAGAAAAGTGGCTTGTGGTTCGACGCTTCTTGTGGGGTGTCATCCATGTTGGGCGTTGAGTACCTTGCACATGGCTAGGGTAGACGATATGATCCTTTCTAGCAGTCTGCTTTGTGCATGCCATTCTCTTAGGTTGTAAAGTGGTAAAATGAGGAAGGACACCTCTATTTATAGGCTTTCACTTAAGAATTGTCATGTTCACATTTAAATGGATAAAAATTAGTTTTAAGACATTAAAAGTATATTCACAAAAACACTGAAATTTTATTTGAAGTGAATGGAGTTATAAAAACCTTGAAAAGAATAATGCATTTTAAGAGTTTGGAAACTATTTCCAAGCAGAACCCTCGCGGACTCTTTGTGCACGCCATTGGGCATGATGTAGGGGTCCTGATGATGACATCCACTTCTCTCTTGCAATATCATGTTGTAGCTTTCGTGTAAACTTTGCTATTCGTGACTCACATGCTCATTCCATTACATATTTTCTAGCGAATGTCACACAAAAAAACCAATTGAACATTTCTTCTAACTAGTTTGATTGGAGTAGACCACCCCCATGACGAGTGTTTTTAAAGTAAACACCTCTAGCCCTGTAATGTGACTTCTCCATTCCTTGTGTACTAAAAATGTTCAGTGAACCATATCGATTCATAAAATATGCTCCATGTGCAAAAAGAATATGCTATGATTTGGTCAATAAGATATACACATAGTGTTTAAGACCAAATAAAAAATTGTAAGCGGAACTTACTATGTAATGTGTAATGTTGCTTTCTCCCCAAGATAATATGAATGACTGTGTAAACTGCTCCTTCTTTACAACCTAACATGCATTTTATACTCTTAAGGTCTCCACCCAAATGCCATTCTACCTCAAAATCAACTATATCATCTACAAAAAGCTTTTGTCCATGTATTTGAGAAGAGATTACTTCCGTAATCCATGGAGTCCTACTAAAAATCCACGAAATAACATTGTTTGTTTCTTTGGGAACTTCTATAGCACCTAACCACCAGGTATCTCTCTCTGATTGCACATTGTAAGTCAAATGGTCCCTGTTGGAGATAGATGTATGTGGAAGCACACGAACAACACAAGGAAGAAGAAGAAGCTTGGAGCACAAACACACAATATTGAATGTACTACTAGAGAATGTACAAAGATTAGTAGCCCATTAGGGCAATAGGCGTATATACAAGCCAGGGGAAGAAAACCTCCTAAAGAGGGGAAAAAGTGCCCCGATAGTCCTAGAGTGTTCACACACATCACTACCTAAATATATCAACAAATCCCCCCTGGGAGTGATGCGGTGAACAAGTAGCTGGCACTCATGGATAAGGAAGTGCCAAGCTATGTGGAAATCACTCCACAAAAGGAAGTAAGCCCAAAGCTTTGCGGAAAGCCTTAAACTTCTCCCTAGGCAGAGCCTTCATGAAAAGGTCTGCAATGTTCTCCTGTGTGGGCACATATGCCAAGCTCATCTCCCCAACGGAGAACCTCTCCCTGACATAATCATAATGCACCTCAATGTGCTTAGTGCGAGCATGGAACACAGGGTTCCTCGCAACTGGCAATGCGCTCTGATTGTGAGTGAAGATGGTGGTGGCAAAAGACTGACCAACACCCAAATCAGCCATAAGGCGTCTGAGCCACACACACTCAACAGTCGTTGTGAAAGCTGCCCTATACTCAGCCTCATAACTGGAAGTGGCCACAGTAGGCTGCTTCTTGCTCAACCAAGATATACATGAGCTACCAAGCATGAAGCAAAAGCCACCAGTGGACACATGAGTGTCGTAGCATCCAACCCAATCAAAGTCAGAAAAAGCATGCAGATCTGGCGGTAGGGATCCCCCCTTGGGATAAAACAACCCAAGTAGTCGAGTACCACTCAAGTAGTGAAAGATGCGCTTAACTGCTTGCGAATGCTTGACTCCTGGGCAATGCATAAACCTGCTCATCTCTGAGATAGCAAATTGAATATCTGGCCGAGTAATGCATAAGTAAATCAAGCATCCAATAGCCTCCTAATGGAGAACAACATCAAATGCATCTCCATCATCATGAAGACTCAATCATAAACCTGTCTCCATAGGAGTGGCAATAGGCTTACAGTCTTCAAGGCCAAAATGGTGCAATAATGTGTCAATATATTTCATTTGACACAAAGTCATTCCACCATCAATGTGCATAAACTAAATGCCCAAATAATGATGCAAATGCCCCAAATCAGACATCTCAAATCACTACAAGAAAAAGGGGGGCGTAGCGACGCCCCCGAATCGGGAAAAAAACGAAAACCGTCGCTTATGCGACGAAACCGTCGCATAAGCGACGGTAAAAATTTCGGATTTTTTTTTTTGTCCGAGCATCGTCGCATAAGCGACGATAGCGTCGCATAAGCGACGCTAAACCAGAAGCGTCGCTAGTAGCGTCGCAGGTTAGCGACGCACTTAACGACGATGGCAAATTGCAGAGCGTCGCATATGCGACGCTCTGGAATGTAAAAAAAAAAATCAATTCTCCCGGCACATTTGTGCCGGGCCTTGAACGCGAGGAAGAATACAGACCGAGAGAGAGAGAGAGACATACAGCGCGCGAGAGGGAGAGAGAGAAGCGAGACATACACAAGGTATGCGCACACACACACTCACACACACACATATACACGCATAGACACACACACACATACGCAGACACACACACACATACACACAAATACACACATAGACACACATACACAAGACGCGCACACACATACACACACATAGACGCTCACACACATACACACACATATACACTCACAGACACATACACACATAATGATGCATCCACACACATACACATGCATACACACATAGACACACATATACACACACACACACATATGCATACACACACACATAGAGAGACATACACACACATACACATACATGCATACACATACACACATAAACACATACACACACATAGACACATACACACATAAACACATACACACTCATAGGTACACACACATACACATAGACACACACACATATAGTATATACACACACATGCACACATAGACACATACACACATACACATGCATACACACACATACACATTCATACACACATACAGACACATATACACACACATACACACACATATATGCATACACACACATAGAGAGACATACACACATAAACACATACATGCATACATTTGCATACATAATGCATATGCATATGCATATAATGTACATACATACTTACATGCATACATAATGCACATGCATAGATACATACACACACACAGATACATACACACATAGACACATACACACACATGAACACATACATACTCATAGATACACACACATACACACACAGACACACATACACATAGACGCGCACACACATACACACACATAGACGCTCACACACATACACACACATATACACTCACAGACACATACACACATAATGATGCATCCACACACATACACATGCATACACACATAGACACACATATACACACACACATATGCATACACACACACATAGAGAGACATACACACACATACACATACATGCATACAAATACACACATAAACACATACACACACATAGACACATACACACATAAACACATACACACTCATAGGTACACACACATACACATAGACACACACACATATAGTATATACACACACATGCACACATAGACACATACACACATACACATGCATACACACACATACACATGCATACACACATACAGACACATATACACACACATACACACACATATATGCATACACACACATAGAGAGACATACACACATAAACACATACATGCATACATTTTCATACATAATGCATATGCATATGCATATAATGTACATACATACTTACATGCATACATAATGCACATGCATAGATACATACACACACACAGATACATACACACATAGACACATACACACACATGAACAGATACATACTCATAGATACACACACATACACATAGACACACACACATACACACACATACACACATAATGATGCATACAAACACATACACATGCATACACACATACAGACACATGTACACACACATACACACATAATGATGCATACACACACATACACATGCATACACACATACAGACACATGTACACACACATTCACACACACATTCACACACACATTCACACACATTCACACACATATACATACATGCATACATATTGCATATGCATATGCATACATACATACTTACATGCATATGCATACACACACATATGCATACATACATACTTACATGCATATGCATACACATGCATATGCATACACATGCATATGCATACACATGCATATGCATATGCATACATAATGCATATGAATATGCATACATAATGCATATGCATATGCATACATAATGCATATGCATATGCATACATAATGCATATGCATATGCATACATAATGCATATGCATATGCATACATAATGCATATGCATACATAATGCATATGCATATGCATACATAATGCATATGCATATGCATACATAATGCATATGCATATGCATACATAATGCATATGCATACATAATGCATATGCATATGCATACATACATACTTATATGAATACATAATGCACATGCTTACATACACTGTCATAATGTATACACACACACATACACACATAGACACATACACACATAATTATGCATACACACACATACATATGCATACACACACATGCATACATACATGCATACACATACACACACATAGATACATACATACACACTCATAGACACACACACATACACATAGACACACACACATATACACACACATACACACATAGACACATGCACACGTAATGATGCATACACACATACACATGCATACATAGACACACATAATAATGCATACACACACATACATATGCATACACACACATGCATACAAACATATACACACATATACACACACACATGCATACACACATATACACACACATATACACATACACATGCATACACACACACATGCATACACACATACAAACACATATACACACACACATACACACATAGATACATACACACGTAATGATGCATACACACATACACATGCATACATAGACACACATAATAATGCATACACACACATACATATGCATACACATACATATGCATACATACATGCATACACATACACACTTAGACACATAGACACACATAGATACATACATACACATAAACACATACACACTCATAAACACACACACATACACATAGACACACACACATATACACACACATACACACATAGACACATGCACATGCAATGATGCATACACACGTACAAATGCATACATAGACACACATAATGATGCATACACACACATACATATGCATACACACACATGCATACATACATGCATACACATACACACATAGATACATACACACACGTAGATACATACATATACATACACACTCATAGACACACACACATACACATAGACAACACACACATATACCTACACACATACACACAGATGCATACACACACATACACATGCATGCACACACATACACATGCATACACACACATACACGTATATATATATTGATTTCTAACCATTTTGTTTTATATGTTAGGTATTATGGATCCCAGTAAAGAGAGAAAGGCGAAACTCACTCTCATAAAAAGTCTTATGAGAGCAAGAGTTCCGTCAGATACTCTAGGGGCCATAATGCGGGACTACGCAGACATGTCCGATGAGGAGCTGGATTATACGATCCAGATGCTTACGCGATCACACGAGGGCTCTTCTGCGGATCCACATGCAGGAAGAGAGCTATCTGCTCATAGGTATGTTTTTTTTCATAATTTTTTTTAATGATATTATAGCACATATTTTTATTTATTTCTATCTATCTATTTTTAGGACACCTATACCACCTCCAGCACGTGATAGCAGAGCAGAGTTGCCTATGAGGACATGCATAGGCACCTTAGGACTAGAGTGCGACATAGAGCCGGAGGGGAACATTGTGTACATAGGGAATGGATTGGAGTTCAAGAGAAGAATGCGGGCACTATGCGACTCTTACCTGCGCTTTATCCACTTACCATGGAAGTAAGTAAAAGTTTTACATATAAATTGAAATGTATATCTTATGTTTTATTTACATTATGTTTTTTATTTTTGTAGTGAGCATGATGAGAGGGATAAAAAGTACGTGCTTAGTTCACTTGAGACAGAGTTTGGGACAGGATGGTCCCTTAAGTGGTGTTTAAAAGAGATGCGGACACTTATGGCTCATCGTCGCGACAATGCACGGTATGTATGTATATGAGAGAGAGAGAGAGAGAGAGAGAGAGCTATGTATGTATGTACGTATGTATGTATCTATATATGCATCTATGTATGTATGATGTCATTCCTAAAATCTATTACTCTATGTTTACTGAAAGGCATGTATATTAACTTATATATGTATCTAATATACATGTTTCTATTTTTGTAGTATGTATGTATGCATGTGTATCATGTATGTATACATCTATGTGTTGTGTATAAATGTAATATGTATATACTATGTGTATATATACATAAAAATGTGTGTATTACATTACACGTATGTATGTAGTATATATTTACTGCTATGTATGTAATATAATATAATCCATGTATGTATGTATGTGTGTGTGTATATATGTATGTATGTATCTATGTATATATATATATATATATATATATATATATATATATATATATATATATATATATATATATATATATATATATATATATATATATATACACATATACATATAAAAAAATCTAAAATAAAAATTGATTTGTACGCAACTTTATCGCAACTTGGGGTTCGCAACTTGAACCCGTTGCTAACGCGTTAGCAACCCGTTGCCTACGACGTTGCCATCCCGTTGCTAACCACTATGAGAGAGACAGAGAGCACTAATCTCGATATTAGGGTTTTGAAATCCCTAATTTAAAAACTCTAATTCAACCTTTTAGCCATATGTTTGAAGTATATATACACCTCCGACGTCCTACTAGAGAGATGTCTCTCCTCCCAACCTTATGCCTCTATATATAGCTACTCGAATCAACGAGGATCATGATTCATAGTATATGTAAAGATATATACACATCATGTAGATAGGATACATAAATATAAAATGGAGTAGATATATTATGCTTCACACATACATGCCTAAATGCACACATAAATATATATATACATACTAACATATTTACATGTACATATTTACACATACATGTACATGCCTACATGCACACATAAACATATATATACATGCATACATATTTACATGTACATATTTACACATAGACACATATACATATATACATGTACGCAATTATAAACACTTGCATATATTACGTACATGAATACATGTATACATATATCACACACATGCAAACACATACATATACATGAAATACATATATATGCATACTCATATATGTATACATATAATACACATGAATACACACACATATGCATACATACATGATAAAAATTTACTCCTCGAAGATAAAGCTATATATAAAATAATTAGGCATACCCCCGAGCTTCATGTTCTAACTTAGAAGAACATGATTTCATCTCTCTAGTAGGATTCATCGTTATTCAAGTTAATAAAAAAAACCTATTATATATATCCATTCAGAAGCTTCAAGTTACTATCTAATCTGCTCATATGAAAAATTAAGTATATAAAATTATTAAATATGGATAGAAAATTTTTATTCTCTCTAGCTAAAAGGTGCTCTTGGAGGTCTACGCCATCCATAATTCACTAATAGTTCATCACCAGCATGTAATGTAGTAATAGCATTGACAACTATGTATCTTGATACATCTCTACTCATGTATGGTGATTCATGACTATTTTCACGCTCCTCAAATGTGCAATTAGTCCTTGAACTATTATGTAACCCTCGACTACTATTTATTAAACCTGCTATATTTCCATGTGTGTAAGGTCTTCCATCAATATATAATCTTTCATTTTCTGCATGTAAAATCCTTCTACTAGTAAGAGATGCTGCGTTCAAGCATATTCCATAAGTACTCATGCTTTGAACATAACGTGAAAGTCGATGCCAATCTCCCCATCCATATATAGGACCACAAAATGACATAAGAGTGACTTCAGAGTTCGGAGGCACATACAAATCCTCTACAATAAAGAGACCACGACCAGCATTAGTAATAGTGGATGGAGCAATCATATAGCGATTACCCCAAAACTTGAAAACCTCTCCATCTAAAGGAAGTGGTCCTCTATTCCATCCTCCATATCTTCTTCTATCATATGTTTGTACTAAAGAACGATCACGAGCTGGCAATGGATAATCTCCAGCCGTTTCATTCTCTAAACCAGGAGGTAGAGGATTTCTAGAAACCTCTGCTTGTAATTGATGAACAGCAAGTCCATGACGTGTACGAGGTATATTAACATTATGAGAAAAATCATTATCATCATCATCATCGAGCAAGTATTCTTGTATATCAATAATAATTTGATTTTATACATGGTTTTTAAATAAAAAAATGACATTAATATATATAGAAAATACATACCCAAGCATTATCACGTTGACTAGGTGATGGTGCATGCTCAAAAGTACCATACTCTGCCTCATGTTCAATGCATTCCAATCGTGGTCTTCGATACGTGCCATAACAAGAGTTACACCAACATATAATATGCTCTTGATAGTAAAATTCATCATAATTCCTATCGGAGGACACATGTGAAGTCGTTGCATGGGTAGGAGGTGGTGGAGTACCCTCTGATTGATCAGAATCTGCACATCATAAGAAACATAAAAAAAATATATAAGTTATGTATCCATCAAATATAGTTAAAATTAAATATTTCATATACTTACAATATAAAGTCGTTGCACGATGAGGAGACGGTGGTGGAGTTCCATCTGATTGATCAGAATCTACAAATAATGGTATTTGATATTAATAATTTGATTATCTACATAAATAAAGAATTCACATATACATATTTACACATACACACATATTCACATATACACATTTATACATACACACATATTCACATATACACAACACATATTATTGTGGGATAAATGCATGTATTTTGTATGAATGTGTATATGCATGCATGTGTGTGTACGTATATATGTGGATATGTATATGTGTGTTTATGTTATATGTATGTATATGTGTATATATATACATATATGCATGCGTATATGTTTGCATGTATATGTGTATGTGGGTATGTGTATGTGTATGTGTATGTGTATATGTGTGTATATATGTGTATGTATTCTGACTTTTTTTTCTGTTTGAGATTAAATTAACAGGAGATATTGTATGGTAAAAAAAAATAAGAGGCGAGCTAACATACCACCTGAGTCGTGGCAATTTTTTCGTAGATAGCTACGTCTTCAGGAGTCATTTCCTCAGCAGAAGGTACACAAATTAATAGTTTATATTTATAATTTTTAGATATTTTAGTAATTTTTTAATTTAATTTATGTATTTTTTTCCTTGAATAAACAGGCTGCTGCAAGGAAGAGAGTGGAGTCGGGCCACACATCGCACTTAGGCCAAATGGGCCATAATGGTTTTGTAGCTACGTTTGTAAGTATATGTGTTATTGTGAGTATATTTTTTATTTTAGTTAAAATGCAAGCAACTAATGTTTTTTATTTGTTTCATTGCAGCGAAAGGATTATGGCCGATATCCTACGAAACACGAGATCGAGTATGCTACACATTTTGGATATCGGCGTTTGAGCGAGTATATACAAGATCATCCTGATGCCTTTGTGAGTATTTTTAAATTTTATATAATTATTTTGTTGTTATGAATGTTTTAATTATTTTATTGATTTATGTTTGTTATATGTAATACAGGAGTATTATGGGGAGACAAATATGGATGAGGTGGAGAGATAGACACAGGAGGGACGATCTCGATCGTCACAGGGTGATCATGAGGATGAGGATGAGGAAGATCCATCTGATCATGATATTGCTGATGATGATGATGATCATGATGATGATGATTAGGATTTTAGATGTTGATTATGACATTGGATTATGTATTTACATTGATATATACATATATTTATCTATATATTTTTCATTTCAGTCATGTTTTGAATTGTGTGTATGGTATTAAGTAATGAAGAGTTTTGTTCTATTGATTTTTATTATTGTTTATATTAAGCATGTGTTTTAATACTTTAATTATATAATTCATTCATATGTGTGTACCTAAGTGTATATATGTGTGTGTATATGTATGTATGTGCATGTGTATGTGTGTGTATATGTATGTATGTGCATGTGTATGTGTGTGTATATGTATGTATGTGCATGTGCATGTATAAGTGCATATGTGTGTATGAGTATGTGCATGTGCATGTGTATGTGTGTATATGTATATGCATGTATATGTATAACTCTATGTGTATGTGTGTGTATGTGCATGTATATGTGTATATGTGCATGTGTATGTGTGCGTATATGTATGTATATGCATGTGCATGTATAAGTGTATATGTATGTATCAATATGTGCATGTTCTTGTGTATGTGTGTGTATATGTATAACTCTATGTGTATGTGTGTGTATGTGCATGTATATGTGTATATGTAGGTATATGCATGTGTGTGTGCTTCTTCGTCATATATAAGTGTATGAGTGCATATCAATAAGTGTGAGTATGGTATGTAATGAAAATAACACAATTCAAATGATCTACAAATAATAGAAATTGTACTTACAATTGTGATCCATAGTTTTTGCTTGGTTAGCTTCTTGAATAACCTGCAATAAAAAGAGAGAAGAGAAAGAGAGAAGAGAGAGAGAGAGAGAGAGAGAGAGAGAGAGAGAGAGATCTAGAGAGAGAGAGAGATCTAGAGAGAGACAGAGAGATCTAGAGAGAGAGAGATATCTAGAGAGAGAGAGTGAGATCTAGAGAGAGAGAGATCTAGAGAGAGATCTAGAGAGAGAGAGAGAAAATTCAAAGAGACAAAGATGTAGAAAGAGAGAAACAAAGACAGAGGGAGACAATAACAGAGAGCTTAAGCAAAACAACAATTCTGCATATACTTGCTTCAGCTCGTAAGCACAGCGCAATTGCGAACGTTGGAGAGCTCTTCGATCGGATGCGTGAAAATGCCGATTGCAGAGCCTCCAACGTTTTAATTTTTGTCCGTCAACAGATCGTTGTATAAGCGATGCAACGCGTCGTCGTATAAGCGATGCAATAGACCGTTGCTAGGCATATACCGTCGCAAATACCGTCGTTTTTTGCGTCGTATAATCGACGGTCCGCGCTCGACGGTATTTCCGACGCAAGTTGCAATTTTACAGTGACGAAATTATGTCGCGTTAACCGTCGCTACATGCCCGTATTCCTTGTAGTGAATGAGGCATGCAAATCAGCCTTAAAATCAGCAATATGCCTCTCATGAGGACCATGAGCAGCAAGCCATCAACATAAACCACAATGATCAGAAGTACATCATTAGCACACTTAACATATAAGGTGCTTTCAGTTGGACTATTCTCAAAACGATGTGCAATCAGATAGGCATGTATCTTTTCATACTAAGCACGTGGTGCTTGCTTTAAACCATATAATGCCTTCTTTAACCTGCACACCTGGTTCTCATGCACTTTCTGCACAAAGCCACGGGGCTGAAAAACATACACTTCTTCATGCAAGTCACCATTCAGAAATGCAGTTTTAATGTCCAACTGATGTACATTCCAATTATGATGGGCTGCAAGTGCACAAATGCTCCGAATAGTAGTCATACGGCATGTAGATGCAAATGTCTCATCAAAATCAATGCCTCTTTCCTGTGCATAACCCTTTGCAACAAGCCTAGCCTTATACATGTCAACTGTACCATCAGGTTTACGCTTCAGCTTGTATACCCACTTAGTGCCAATGGCCTTCTTGCCAAGAGGCAAGTCACATAAAAACCAAGTACCATTCTTCATTACTCCATCATATTCAGATTGCTAGCAGCCATCCAATTTTCTGAATTTTGTGCTTCATCAAACGAAACAAGCTTAGTCTCATCACAAAGACTAGATGCAGCCATAGCATAGCAATCTGATGCAAAAGAGGCACTATGAGAGCTTGATCCATTACGATATGATAGAGGTGCATCTAATTTGCTGTCAGGCAAGGTCTGCACCAGTCATTTTGGCATAGTTCTTGCCTGCTCAATATCAGCTCTCTCATCAATAAGTGCATCATGTAAATCTGCATCAGAAATGGAATTATTTGCATCATCACATGAAACCTATAAAGGCTGAGAAGTTGCCTCATTAGGACCAGCACTAGACTGTCCACCTGTAAAAAGAGATAACAAAGTATCATACATGTCTTTGGAGCTAACAGATGTCTCCTTAGTACATGCAAGCAATGGCTGAATAACATCTTCCACAAAAACAACATCACGGCTAACCAGAATGCGTTTAATCTGTGGATGATACAGACGATAGCCTTTACTTTCAGAATTGTACCCAACAAAAATACATTTAAGTGCTTTATCATCCAATTTTCTGCGATGTTGTTCAGGCACTAATGCATATGCCAAACAACCAAAAACACACACATGAGCAACAGATGGCTTGTGTTCATGCCAAGCCTCATATGGAGTGGTAGACTGCAGCACTGCAGCACTTTAGTGGGCCACTTGTTTAGTACATATGATGCACACATGACAGCCTCAAGCCAGAAACTATGTGGTAAAGCCTGACTCTTGACCATACACCTTGCCATCTCCATGAGAGACCTGTTCTTCCATTCAGCAACTCCATTTTGTTGAGGTGTATACGGCACTGTACACTGGTTTTTATCCCACGTTCAGCCAGAAATGCATTAGAATCAGAAGACATATATTCCCCCCCTCGATCAGAATGGAGGGTGCCCATTTTACATGCTGATAGATTTTCAGTCAAAACCAAAAACTGTTTGAAGCACATGAACACTTCAGACTTTGCCTTCAATGGATATACCCATGCATGCCTGGAAAAATCATTGATGAAAGTCACGAAGTAGAGATAATTCCTGAAAGAAGGTGTCTGCATCGGACCACAGACATCACTATGTACAAGCTGCAATTTCTGAGTAGCCCGAACTGAACCATCTTTTGGAAAGGACGAATGCTGCATTTTGCCCAAAATACAGCCTTCACAAATATGTTTTCCAGGTGCCTCAAGTTTAGGCAAAGAGGACACCATTTTTGATTTCTGCAGGCATAGCAAACTAGCAAAATTCAGATGACCAAAGCGTGCATGCCAAAGCTTTGCATCTGACATAGCCTGAGAATCATTTACTGCACATGCCAAATCATTTCTAGATCTCTCATAGTCTATGAGCTTATATAGCCCACGACATAAAATTCCAGAAGCAATAATCACATCACCATTTGACAGATCATGAACTCTACACCTGTCATCAACAAATTTTACAACCAAGCCAATCTTGGCTAATGCAGAAGCTGATAACAGGTTCTTCTTGATTTGTGGCACAAATAAAGCATGTGACAAAGTGAAAGAACTACCATCAGCAGGAGTCAAAATGATCTTACCAACTCCCATAACACGATAAGAGGATTTGTTGGCGCATGTAACAGTATTCCCTGTAGGGGCAGGCTCGAGTGAAGAGAAGAAACTACGCTGCGAGGTAATATGTTTGGTTGCCCCACTCTCAAAATACCAAACATCTGAGTCTATTGCAGACATGCATTGATCATGAGAAGATGGGTCAAAACTGCAAACAGTAGTAAACACCCATTCTTCTTCTTGCACAAGATTAGCAGACTCCGGTTTTGGTGTAGAGGGTTCTGCAACAACCATTGCGGTCTCTTTCTTCTTTGCCTCTTTTGCAGCCAGTTTTGGACACTTCTTTATGATGTGATCATTCCCTTTACAGTACTTACAAAACAATTTCTACTTTTCTGATTTTTTCTCATCTTTGTCTTGGTTCTTTGAATATGCAGCATTTGTAGATTTCTGCTTACTAGTAGACAAGCTCTATTTTCCTTTGCCCTTCTGACTAGCCAGGAAAGCTTGATCTGCAATACGCATAATGGACCTGTTCTGCCTAGACTATTCTTCCTCCAACAGAACAGAGACTAACTCCTCAAATGACAAGGCATTTGGATTGCCTTTCATCATCAACCGAAGAGTAGAAGCAAAACTCTGATATGAATCAGGAAGACCATTCAGAACGGTCTACACAAGTGAGCTATCTGGTATAACCTCATCACCTTCAAGTCTTTGATCTTTGTTAGGAAACTGTCCATAGAATCACCTTCATTTATGTGCTCACTCTCCAATTGTTTTCGGAGGTAAGCAACACGAGCCTCATTCCTAGCTTGGTACAATGTGGTAAGTGTATCCCAAGCATCCTTACCTGTTCTACAAGAGTGAATGTGAGGAATAATGGCACGTTTGACAGACAAAGCTATCAATGCATGTGTCTGGGCATCTCTGCCATCACAGCAAATCTGCTCTACAATAGATGCAGCAAAAACAGCAGCAAAAACAGGAATCTGCGGAATATCATCTTTGACACCATCTTCATCAGCTCTAGCACCTGTATTTGTAGTACCTGTAGTCAGAGGTGTAACAAGACGTCTTTCAACACCCTACACAATGTTCCACAATCCTTTTGCAACCAACACATGTCGCATCATATAAGCCCATAATGGGTAGTTGGTACCATCCAACTTATCCTCAATCGCCAACATACAGAATACATCACTGCTTTCATCCATGGCCGGTGACTAAAATACCTTGATGTAGAAAATTGACTGTATCTCAAAAAGTTGAACGGAACTCCGCAAATGAATTCTGCTAGAACTATATCAGACTTTGAGACGCTTATACTGGCGAACAGAAACTGATATATACCTTTGGTACAACAACACCACAAAGCAAAGCTGTTTGATCTCAAAAACAAACTGTGTATGCTCACCAAAATTCGTGCAATTTTGAGACTTCAAATGGAGGAGTGTCGACGGCGCCCTAGATGAAGCGATGACCTGCTCTAATACCAATTATTGGAGATAGATATCCTAAAGAGGGAAAAAAGTGCCCTGGCAGTCCTAGAGTGTTCACACATATCACTACCTAAATATATCAACAGTTCCTCCCTCCTAAAGTTTCATCACTCATTGCATGGTCCATAACCTCATTCATTAGCGTCACACTCAACCTTTCTAGTCGCCGACCCTTTATGATTTGACACTCATCAAGCTTTAGTATGAACTTTAACTTAACATTATAGTCTGCACAAAAGAGAAAACATTATCTTAATTTGACACTTGAATGCAATAAAACTTCAACACCAAATAAAATGTAGTAGGGGTACCTTTGATTGTTGAACTATAAAAGTGAACCATTGCTTGTTGAAGCTTCTGAAGATCCACAAATATATTGTTGAATTTAGTGTAAGTAAATCCTTGTGTAGATAGGATTTTTGATTCCTTCTTGGGAATATTTGGATGATAAACAGAGGTAGACATAGTGTCTTCTATGAATAAATATTGTCCAATAGTACGATTCACATCTTCATTTGAAGTTTTTATATTGATAGACACTTTATATCAGCATGGAAATATACTTTGAGAAATACCTTGTGATTGTAAGGCTTGCCTGAGAAGGGTGATATTGTTTAGGGTTTAGGGTTTAGGGTTTAGGGTTTAGGGTTTAGGATTTAGGGTTTAGGGTTTAGGGTTTAGGGTTAGGGTTTAGGGTTTGGGTTTAGGGTTTAGGGTTTAGGGTTTAGGGTTTAGGGTTTAGGGTTTAGTTGCAGCATACCCATTTCTACTGATGCCCGCTTCATCACATATTGCCTGCACATCTTGCACTCTGATAAGGTTTCTGAACTTCTTTGAAAGCTCAGCTTCAACAACAACTCTAATACACTTTCCTATGGGTGAGTCTAAAGCAGAAGTGATTTCTTTGGTGTTTATAGAGCTATTCATGAGCTTGAATTGGTCTTGCGTTGTTGATGAAGCAGTTATTTCTTGAATAAACAACCTACACAATGAAAGATTCCATTAGAAATCTTCATTAAAACATATAAAAGAAAAACAAACACTCACCTTGTTGCATATATACGTCGTTTGTGTGCCCCGCCACCTTTTGAAAGAGCTTCAAAGGATGACAATGCTCTTTCCCTATGTCTCATACCAAGTGGAGTCTCTTTCACCTACTAGAGATTGGCAGTTAACTTTGAAATTGTGCTTTGTTTCATTTCAATAACCTGTTCCAAATCTGCAAGTTGTTTTCATAAAGATATGATTGTGCTTTCTAAAGTGACCACCCTCATATGATGGATGTGATATTGTTGGAACCAATACTTAGCAGTAGCAAGTGAATGTGTAGATAATCGCTTGCAGTAACCTAATAGTCTAGCTTCACCCGCACCAATGAACTGAAGTAAAGTTGAGAGGTTATGGAATGTTGGATGGTATGAAGATATTGGATCAAGAGGATATAGTGAACCATGAGTCCAAAGATCAATATTTTTTTCTCCAGCTGCACGACGTTCATTTTGAGAATTGGCATCATTGTTGCATCGTGTATTTGGAGCAAACTCTCTAGGCACACGAACATGGATACTTGTTGATGCAGGAGCATGAGGACGTTCTACTGTGAAGTTTGTGATACATGTCAACACCATCTTTGCTAATGACCAGCAATATCAAAAACAAAAATGAAAAACTGGTAGGAAGGGACTCTAAAGTATATGCTTTGCTAAAAAAATGTGTTTTCTTGTATGTGTATGGGTTAAAGTGTATTTTTCCACTGTGTAGGACGAAAATGATGAAATTTGAAAAAAGTCATTTTCTGGGGGAAGCATCGTCACGGATGTGATGATGTGGCATTTACTTTTGGAGGGAGTTTGAAAATTATATTTTTTCTAAAAGAAACTTCAAAAAATGGGCCCAAAAAAGTGACTTCTGACATATTTAAAAAAATAGGCCCTTTTGAGTTAATGTACACTGAAAATGAGACTTTTTAAAAAAACACATTTTTTTATTCAAATACATGTACGAGTTTGATGATGTGGAAAGTAGATTCTCTTTCTCTCTCTCTAGAAGAAGAAAGAGAGAGGCCTACTGAAGCCTAAAAAAAAGCCTACTCCAGCCTACTAAAAAGTGCCCTATTAAATGCACTTTGTCCCCTTAAACAAGAATAGAATTAAGCTTAATCCCTAAAAGTTAGGGATCCTTACAAGGCCCATGTAGGATTCATTTTTTCCCCTAATGTGGTCAATGAGAAAGTCGGACTGGATCCCGCCAATAGCTCTGAAAATAGTCTTAGAGTGGTTAATTTTGGATCCAGAGGCTTTGTAGATAGCTCTGAAAGCAATGTTAGAGTGGTAGTTTTGGATCCTTGGGCGCTTTTGCTTCTTCCTCTCAATCTCGCTTTTACTGGCTTACGGCGCACGTGGAAAGCTGAATGAATACATTATACCTATGAAGCTGCTGCAATCAGCGGAATCCTATCCACTTCGGAAATGACATCCCGGTTTCTCAACAAAGCATGATCTACTGCTAAGCTCTATCATAAACAAATCAAATAGGCCGCCATGGGAGAAGGATGGACCATCAAGAAAATCCAGTGTACCTTTAGATCTAATCAATGGAGACATAACCTCCTTTATTACTACCCTCCTGAGACATAAGCTCCTTGCTTACTACTCTCCTGAGAGTTTTAGTATGGCCTTAAGCTGTCAGACTCTTTCTAGAGCTTAAGCCTTCTTTGTTCTGGTGGATGGAAATTATTGTTTGGAGAGAGTCTCTCCTTCAGCTTTAGTATTATGACCATGTGTTTGGGTTGCGCCCCCAACCCCCCCACACTTATCCCTGGAAGTCCCTTGTTGGATTGTTTTGTTTTTGTTGGTGTCTAAAAAAGAGAGAATCTAATGATTGTAAATGTAAAGAGATAAATGACAAAAGCTCTTTGTTGGTGTCTAAAAAAGAGAGAATCTAATGATTGTAAATGTAAAGAGATAAATGACAAAAGCTCAGATCATGTGTACACAGTAAAAAGAATGCTTCGCAAAAGCACAACCCACTTGCATCAGATGTTTCTTTTGCGGTTTGCTTTTTTAAAATCACACTCTTCTTCAAAATGTCAGAGTAGCATCTTGTGCTGCCAAAGGATAATGAAATTAGGACATAAAGTTGCCAAAGGATAATGAAATTAGGATATAAAGTTGCTTTTTTTTTTCCTGATTATTAAATTTACATACAAGACCTTAAAAACCCAGCATGAGAACTGAAGCAACTGAGACTCTGGTTTTTATATAAATCAATGCAGCGGAAAGCATATACAGGTGAGGAAAGCTTTAAGAACGTCATAGGCTGATAAGCTTGTCATCAACACTCTATGCGGGATTCAAGTTAATAGTTCGGGAAGGAAACAGGAGATTAAAAATGCAGAGAGGCCCTCAATCAGTCTTCATAATGTCGTAGAAGATTCTATCTGGAAATAGTAACTACTCAGAGAACAGTTACAAACCCAGCAAGACTCCAATGTTCATCATAACATAATCTTTATCATAACCAAAGTTGGAAAAGTATCAGTCAGCGTTTACCTTCACGTAATTTCTAACGGCAGTTAAGATGGAAAAGGCAAGCGCTTTGCGAACCGATAGCTTCGGAGCTTCAAGGCTACTACGTGTATTTTGCTCACAGGCTGTAGCGATTGTCTGCAAATATTCGAACATCTAAATCTACATTGCAAGTTTGATCTTTATTGCTGCTAAATCTACACTGCAAATTTCCTGTGTCATCTCGAAAAGATACCGAAGGCGAAAGCACGATAGAAGTTCCACATATCAGCCTTTGCCTCAGGTCAAGGTCTGCTAAACAGTGATGAAAGCATCACAACGATGCTTCAATTACAAAAGATTTGAATATCTGTATGATAATGAATTTGAAACGCAACAGATGAAAAACTATTCTGGTGGACATCGATAGACTGTATAAACGCGTCTTAACCCTACAAAGTGGTTGAACGTCTGACGACTTCACATGTCTCAGCACCAGAAAGTGCCTCAGGATCTCATAATTTTTGCCTGGATCAGTCACCTTTACAAAGGGGAAGTAGTAATGCTTGATGTTTAACGCTTCTAAGGGGGAGGAGTAATGCTTGATGTTTAATGCTTCTGCACTTCTCGTTTTGAAAAAGGTTGAAGGTACGATGTCAAGTTACTGGAGTGACATTTGAACTAAAAAGCTCAGAAGCATTACGGGTTCAAAGTTATCATCCGCCGTTTGAGGAAATAAGGAATAGTAAAAGAAATAATGCATAAGCCGAGCAGCTGTATCTGTGAAGAAGAATGATACTACAGTACGTTCATCTGTTCATCATCAGAAGCGAATGGTCCTTCAGTTGAGGAGTCAATGCGGGGCGAGTATATCGTCGATTGATCACAGTGCTTCATGCACTCGTCTCTCTCTCTAGGCAGATTCTTCTCTCTCGCAGACGGGTGACTCTCTTGAAGCACAATTTTCTCTTTTTCGCTTTCTTCCTTGAAGTTACGTTTACTTTTTCCCTCTCGCTCTCGGCGTAAAGAATGGAAAAGCACACGATTAGAAAATGCCGTTAACTTCGACGAGCCCATGTAATACATAAATCTAATAATCAGATTTTTCATTACGGAAAACAAGCCGAAGAAGGCCATCACGAAGGCCTTTAGGGATAGACGGGAACTTGTCGGCTTTTTCAATTCGGAAAGCAAGACAAAGAAGACCCGAATGAATACCTTTTGAGTTCGATGGGCTACTTGAGCATGGCCTAGAACAGAAGTTCACAGGGAAGGAAGTATGTTCACGGATGGTGATTCGTATCAACGCACGCAGACCAAAGTAGGTGTTAGTGGGTTAATCGGCCTTGAGGAGTGCTATCTTTGTTCATAGACAACGTTGCGTATTTCGATCAATCTTGCACCTTTTCTGCTATATCTATGAATCCAAGGCGTCTACATCTCTGGTCGCTGCGCCTTTGAACTTGCCTCTTCGATGCGCTATTACTACAAAAACGGAGAATAATGTTTTAGACGTGCACCGCAGTTGTTTGTGCAAAAGCATTCATGCAACTTTACCCCCTTTTCTGAACGATGTGCAGCTATCACGATTACATACACACAGTTACACAGCGACACACACAGACTCGATGATCGAGAGACAGTGACAGAGAGATTCATGTGAATTGCACGTCGGCGGCGCTCACTTACAGCGGTGGAGTTTTTTTTGTTTTTACATCACTATGCGACATCATCAAATCTCCCCCTCAAACTCAAAATGAGCTTGCATACAAACCGAAAGAAATACATATGTCCATACAAGATGAAATAACATGAAATGAAATCTACATACAAACTAAAGCTTTTTAACTCCTAAAGCTTCTCTGAAGTAGATGAACTTTTCTTTGGAAAGAGCTTTGGTGAAGATATCCGCCACTTGTTCTCCAGTACTGATGTGTTTATGCCATAATTCAGCTATATCTGAGTATTCACTATTCTTGGCATACATGTTTTCATAAAGAGGTGTACCCATATCAAATTACCTGAACAATCTACCCATCTTCTTTCCATGACCAAGTAATTTTTCTCTTTTTCCATACTTGAAATCATGTATAAAACAGCCATGTTTATTGAAAAAAACTTCCATGTCTTGATCCACTAGTTGACCAACCAAAACTAGGTTCTTTGTAATGCTAGGTACATGTAAGACATCACTTAATGTGTTTCGAACACCATTTCTTTTTAGTAGCGGTACATTCGCAACATCGTTAATCATGTGTAAGGTATCATCACCAGTTGTCACATACTCTTTAGTCTTCAAAGCTTCTTTTGATTCACACCAATTTCCTATACTCGTCATGTGATTTGTGCAACCAGATTCTATGTACCAGTTCATATCGTTCCCAGGCTTTGGCATACTATTCAACACATGCTCCATCGCAAACATATTATCTCTGCCATAGTCTCTATATGAACTTTCTAGAGAGAATTTTCCATGTGTCGCGACATCGGTGTTATAGTCGGTATACGCGTCGGAAAGAAAGCGTCGGTATGGGCGACGGTATAAGCATCGGTATAGGCATCGGTATATACGTCGGTATTACTAACGCTTATATCGATGCCCATACTGACGCCCGCACTGGGTGTACCGGCACCTATACCGACATCCATACTGGAGCTACCGACACGTATACCGACGACCCTATCTGCACAAATTTTTTTGGACAGAGTGTGTTGTCTTTTGCTACAGCATAATGTTGTTTAGCAAAAGATAATACACTCTGCCCAACTGAGTACATGTGTTATGTACTCTAATGGCAACTAAAACATAAACTTATATGAGCAAAAACGAACAATGAATCATGTACAAAAAGTTGTATAATCCATAAATGAAAAATGTACAAAAGTGTGGCAAAGCACTTCTATATAGGAATCAAATACAAAATGTGACAACTCACTTCCATATAAGAATCGAATACAAAATAATGGTACATCATTGCCACATAGAAGTGTAATACAAAATTGTGGCAATGTGACAAAACACTTCCATATAGGAATCAAATACAAAATTATGTTACATCATTGTCGTATGCGAGTGTAATAGTAATACAAAATTATGGCATTGATCAAAATATGTACACCTACAATCCTGCAACAAAACATATGTATAAAATAAGACCAATTAATATGATATTTATAAACAACAACTAAAAACACAAAACCAAGATATAACTTTACCTAATCAAGAATATTCTCCCATGAGACGATTGTACCATGTCCCTCTAAGTCTTGTAACAGTGCACTCAGTCCATATCGATATCCATATGATTCTTGAGTTCCCGTCGGAGGATGGCCCACTACCAACTCCTATAATAAATATGAAAAATGTTAGATGAACATACATAATGTGCTTAACACAAACAACTTCAATAATTAACATGATACTTACAAATTGGTAGCGCATACTGTCGTATCCGCCGCTACCTAAATGGGACGTTCCAACCGTATCTAAACGTGTGGCCGCCGCATCTCTCTGTTGACGATATTGATCAGGAGTATGTTGCTACTCATCCTGAATTGATTCCCATTCTTCGACATCTAGCCATACAGGCTTCGGTAAGCCTGCTCTAAAAGCATCGCGAGCTTCCGATCGTCGATGCGACATCACTTCACGTACCGTATGTTGAATCCATTCGGAACTCACAATACGATTCCCAAGTGTTGGCCGGTACTCTTCATATATGCATTGTGTGATATGATTTTTAGAGTCCCTATCCTGTTCGATTCATTTTAACATTACTGAATGACTGAATTTGATGGAGCAGAGTTGTCGAATGCACTGACGCATTGACTTTCTGACCGTATCCATAACTAGAGCTGCATTATGGATATGATATATCTTTGAGTCGTCATGATCATGTGCACCCCAAGGTGTATGTGGAGATCCCATATGATGCAATGTGAAGATCGCATCTCATCCAATGTATATATATGCATGCTTTTATACATATGCATGCTTGTATACATATGCATTCATGCTTGTATACATATGCATTCATGTATACATATGCATTCATGTATACATATGCATTCTTGCATGCATATGCATGCTTATATGCATATGCATGCATATATGCATATGCATTCATGTATGTATGCATGTATGCATGCATGTATGCATGCATGTATGCATGCATGTATATATGTATGCATGCTTGCATACATATGCATTCATGTATATGCATATGCATTCATGTATACATATGCTTGTATGCATATGCATGCTTGTATGCATATGTATACATGCTTGTATACATATGCATTCAAGTATGCATATGCATTCATGTATACATATGCATTCTTGCATGCATATGCATGCTTATATGCATATGCATTCATGTATACATATGCATATGCATTCATGTATACATATGCATTCTTGCATGCATATGCATGTTTGTATACATATGCATTCATGTATGCATATGTATACATGCTTGTATACATATGCATTCATGCTTGTATAAATATGCATTCATGCTTGTATACATATGCATTCATGCTTGTATGTATGCATATGCATTCATGTATGCATTCGTGTATGCATATGTATACATGCTTGTATACATATGCATTCATGCTTGTATACATATGCATTCATGCATGTATGTATGCATATGCATGCATGTATGTATGCATATGTGTGCATGTATGTATGCATATGCGTGCATGTATGCATATGCATGCATGTATGTATATGTATTCATGTATGCATATGCATTCATGTATGCATATGTATACATGCTTGTATACATATGCATTCATGCTTGTATGTATGCATGCTTGTATGTATGCATATACATACATGTATGTATATGCATATATATGCATTCATGCTTGTATACATATGCATTCATGCTTGTATGTATGCATATACATACATGTATGTATATGAATACATATGCATTCATGCTTGTATGTATGCATATGCATACATGTATGCATGCTTGTATGTATGCATATGCATTCATGTATACATATGCATTTGTGTATGCATATGCATTCATGTATGCATATGCATTCTTATATGCATATGCATTCATGTATGCATGCATGTATGCATTCATGTATGCATGCATGTATGCATTCATGTATGCATGCATGTATGCATTCATGTATATGCATATGCATTGATGTATGCATATGCATTCATGTATGCATGCTTGTATGTATGCATATGCATCCATGCTTGTATGCATATGCATTCATGTATGCATATGTATACATGCTTGTATACATATGCATTCATGCTTGTATACATATGCATTCATGCTTGTATGTATGCATATGCATACATGTATGCATGCTTGTATGCATATGCATTCATGTATACATATGCATGTGTGTATGCATATGCATTGTATGCATATGCATTCATGTATGCATATGCATTCTTATATGCATATGCATTCATGTATGCATATGCATTCATGTATGCATATGCATTCATGTATGCATGCATTCATGTATGCATGCATTCATGTATGCATGCATGTATGTATGCATGCATGTATGCATTCATGTATGCATATGCATTCATGTATGCATATGCATTCATGTATGCATATGCATTCATGTATGCATATGCATTCATGTATGCATATGCATTCATGTATGCATATGCATTCATGTATGCATGCTTGTATGTATGCATATGCATGCATGCTTGTATACATATGCATTCCTGTATACATATGCATGTGTGTATGCATATGCATTGTATGGATATGCATTCATGTATGCATATGCATTCTTATATGCATATGCATTCATGTATGCATGTATGTGTATGCATATGCATGTATGTGTATGCATATGTATTATGTATGTATGTATGCATATGCATTTTGTATGTGTGTATGCATATGCATTGTTTATGTGTGTATGTGTATGCATGTGCATGTGTGTATGAATATGCATGTGTGTACGCATATGCATATGCATGTGTATGTGTATGCATATGCATGTATATATATATATATATATACATATGCATGTTTGTATTCATAGGCTTGTGTGTATGCATATGCATGTGTGTGCTTATACATATGTGAGTGTGTATGTCTATGTATATATCTCTCCCTCTCTCTCTCTCAATCGAAAACAAAACTAAAGAGAGAAGATATTAGAAAAGAAAAAACATAAAGAAAGAAAAAAGAGTGATATATCTCTCACTTACATCGATGTAATTGTTTGAATCAAGGTTGTCAAAATCCACTTGAAGTTCTTCTTTGTCGAATTTCCAAAGATTTGATCCCAAAAATTTCTTGCAAATCTAAAGATAGAAGATATTAGAAAAGCAAAACCATAAAGAACGAGAAAAGAGTGCTACAATATGTGGGATCTACTTACAAAAGCATCAGATCTATAAAAATAGAGGTGTGCTTAGAGAGAGAGAGAGGGAAGGAGAGGGAGAGAGGGAGAGAGAGAGAGAGAGAGAGAGAGAGAGAGAGAGAGAGAGAGAATTGTTTGAATCAAGGTAGTCAAAATCGACTTGAAGTTCTTCTTCATCGAATTTCCAAAGATTTGATCCCAAAATCTCTTGCAAAACCAAACACAGAACATATTAGTAAAGCAAAAACATAAAGAAAGAAAAAAGAGTGCTACAATATGTCCGATCCACTTACCAAAACTTCATATCTATAAAGATAGAGGTCTGTTTAGAGAGAGAGAAAGGGAGGGAGAGAGAGGGAGGGAGAGAGAGATGGAGAGAGAGTGAGAGAGAGGGAGAGAGAGAGAGAGAGAGTGAGAGAGAGGGAGGGAGAGAGAGAGAGAGAGGGAGGGAGAGAGAAAGGGTGACAAACAGAGATCTGTTGTTGGCACGCACAAACCCGACAGGAGAAGATCTAGTCAAAATGCTCAGAATGATGAATTTTGGTTTCGGGCCCAGTTAAAAAGAGGGCGTCGGTATAAGCGTCAATAATTCCAGCAAATTACCAATGCTTATACCGATGCTTATACCGACGCTTATACCGACGCAGTCTTTCCAAGGCAAAGCGGCTTTCCCAAATTGTCAGAGGGTCATACTGACACCGACAGCTGACTGTCGGTATAGTGACCATCGGTATTCCCTCGATATGTTGTAGTGGAAGATGATTGTCCACGACTAGAACCTCTTCCTCTATGCTGAAAGAATGCATGATCTCTCGAATTGCCACTTCTCGATGCATTCAAACCAAGTTTTACTTCTTTTGTCATGCAAACAAAATCTGGCATAGTGCCTCTCACCGAAATAGAAGTATCTAAGCTCTTGTACTGCGGTCCTAGACCATTTAGGATAACTCAAACCATATCATCATCATCGACCATGCAATTTATGGAAGCTAGAACATCACTCATCTTCCTAATTTCAGCCACATAATCTGTTATGGACCTATTTCCATGCCATACGCTATGCAACTTTTGCTTTGAGTGAATTTTTCTAGCTTCCGTCGATGTACCATATATCTTATGGATTATATCCCAAGCTTTGTTTGGTGTGCTAGCTTTCATAATATATGGAATTAGGCTCTTTGATATACATATGGAAATCCAATGGAGAACCTTTGTAGATTTTTCTATCCATGTTTTATATTCCCTTTTCTATTCTACATTCGGGTTCTTTGGCAACTCAGGACACTCGTCCTCTCCATTCACTAGTCCCCATAGACCTTTTCCCATCAAGACATTTTCCATCGTATATGACCATATATGGTAATTGTCTTTATTCATCTTATCACCAACTATTTGCACAATATTATCACCCATTCTTGCAATTTAAGCGCATCTCTATGCAAGGATAATTTTATGGCGAGACCTAGAAAAAACTAGACAGCATTTTGGCTATTTTTCTAGATATATGCACCAAAAATGCAATGTTTGCAAGTAATCTCAATGATTCCCTCTTGTTCTAAGCACTTCCTGCGTCTCTACGCTCTTATATGCTCAATTTTTACCTCTCCGAAAAAATTTTGAGAGAGTCTCCTTTGTCCAAAGTGTATATGAGCTAAGTCAACTATACTGAATCCACTCCAAACACCCAAACTCTGGGTAAAAGCATCAATAACAGTCCGTAACATAAGCAAATATACTATGACGGGAGGCCTAAAAAATATACATTCATCCCGTGATCGATACACGAGGTCTTTGGACTATTTTTTCTTTGGTCTTCCACCTATATCACTAGAGTATCTCCAAGCATGAGAATACCCCAGTTAAAAACCTTACCACATCCTTGAGTTTTTGTTTAAATTCAAGGTTTTCAGTAGGGTAATATAAAACCTCACAAGGCGCGTGAGTTGTCCAATTAAGGACTCACAAAATGCTTACATTTGTCTCACAATGTGTGAGTATTGTCCATTCAAAGACCCACAAGAAAAATGCATGACGTCACCTACCACATGCAATCGAAATGAAAATGTGTACCTGAAACAGAATCCTCTCAATAATTCTCAAAATCTGCTTGTTTAGGAACCTAATTTCCTTATTTGTAACCTTGTAACAACTCTCCCATATTCTACACGGCATACTAAGTTGCGCACCTATCCTACATAATCACCTCAATAATTTTGTAATTTTCGACTGATCTCAATCAATCTTTCAAAGACATACAATGTCGTTGACAACAAGGATCTTGAAAGTCGGAGCACAAGAGCCCTCCGATTCTTTTATGCCCTCCGTTTCGTGGGTTGAAGTTAAGTAGTCATTTAGATCTGTACTTGACAAAGTTTCAAGCTGTGCATGACGAGACTACAGAAATCCAAGAAATGGATCGGAAAAGCTTTGCCTAGGAAGCACGGTAAATGTGCATGTATGTTGTGGGAAATTTGATTCACTATCTGAATCGGATATTAACGCCCAAGGGATAGGAGGGTCGGTCTCGGGGGAAGTTTGTTCAGTTTTCAAATATGCGTGAGGATCTCCTGCCTCAATATCCAAATATGTGTAATCATCTTGTATAGTCAAAGATCAAAGCAGCAAGCTCCTCCATCAGAAGGTTCAAGAACGGGAGTGGTGATGAAGGAGGACGGCTAGCCCTAGAGGAAGGAGAATGAAGGCCTTTGTATTCAACCGTCAACATCTTCTCCTTTGTCCCCTGACATGGACCCACATTGTCGGGATGAAATCCCGCAGGGAGTGTGCATTGTCTTTTTTCAAAAGTTCATTGTTTTATAAGTTTTTGTGTGATGTTTTGATCTAAAGAGGGGTATATTCCGTGCATGATTTGACTGATTTGATTACCTGTGTGATAAGAAACCATGTTGGAGATGTATGTTAGACTCGTGTGTGCAAATAACTGATATTAGACCCATGAAAACCTAGGTTTGATCCTTCAAAACCCTTGAAAACATGAGTCTATCCCATGAAAACCGGACTTGAATCCTTGGAAACCCTTGGAGTTTAGGTCCAAACTGTAAATAAACTATTAAATTGACGAGCTTGAGTTAATTGTGAGCAAACCCCTAATTTACCCGACCAAAATCCCCAGCTTAGACCCTTGAAATCGGTGTTTATCCTAGGTCAAACCCCTAGGTTAATTAATTTTGTATATACAATGTGAAATCAAAACATTAATTTTTAAAAAAATAAAAAAGAGAAAAATAAAAAAAATAGAATTAAGAGATGGGATTTTCCAAGAATAGTAAGTGAACATGCATGGTCGTCTAAAATTGTAAAGCTGAGTAGGGAGGTTAGAAGATTCTAGAGAAGTCCTAGGCAGGGGGAAACCTATAAATAGGTGTCTAGACATCATTTATTTCCCCCGTTGAACTTCTTGGTGGATCTTCCCTCTAGGTCTAGGTGGTTTCTCATGATTTGCAGTACCTTTCGAGATATTATATGAAGAGAAGTTGAAGATTTGAAGACCGAAGTAAAGAATACCCCATCCTATGGATTGCTCTTGTGGATCGTCTCCTCCAGGTTTATGCGGTTTCTGATTATCTGAAGTAAAGAGAAGGGAGGCTATTGTTGAGGATACCTGAAGTAAAGATTAAAGACCAAAAGACCTCGAAGAAAAGCTTGGACCGCGAAGACCGAAGTGGAATCCCGAGGGTGATTTCTTGCACTGTAGTGAGGGATCTAGTTTATATCGGCCGGCCCGCACTGTAGCGGCGGCTTTTATATTGTATCATCGCACCGCACTGTAGCGGTTTTATTGTACCATCGGCGTGCACTGTAGCGGCCTGTTTGTATCATTCATTTTATTGGAGGCTTCAATTTCATTTCCGTTGTATCGTTGGGCTTCATCTGCATTCCGTGTATCACTGCGGTATCCGATCGTCTCTTTCCGATGCCCACGATCCCATGCGTACGCACGCACGTCTGGACACTTTCGAGGGACAAGGGGCCCTACGAGGATCGTGCACGCTCTAGAGAGCACAGGCGAGGCGCCCAGATCGCAGACGCCGCTCGCAGGACAGCGGGAACGGTGCACCAGAGAGGGGCCTGATCCAACCCCGACGCCGGCTTCCTGCCCGACCTCCTTCTTCCGGACAGCGGGGTGTCCTTTGGTAGTGGAACTTGTGTCACCGGAATTGGATCTGGGAACACTGGAGGTTTTGTGGTGGTCCACTGACTAGCTTTGTCATACATTCTTTGTTGCTCACGAATACCTGGTTCAAATACTTCAGCTGCTGGTTGCAACGGCTTACTGGATCGGGTTTGAACTACTACGGCTTGTGTTTCTATTGGTGTGATATGAACCATATTTTTCATAGGGTTCTGGCACTCTTTCTTCCTCTGATCATATTTGGCTGCATCTTTACATAATCTTCTGATGTGACCAAACTCACTACAAAAATGACAGCGAGGTGATGGCAAGGCATTACCTTCTTGTGATGTTCCTGTCTATCAGCGATTTCCATTGTAGTTGGTATTCCTCTGTCCTCTATAATTTTTGTATCCTTGCTGCTGATTTTTCTTATCTGAGGTGGTACATAGTGGGTGGCAGGCTGTCCTGGTTCTTGTATAATTGCATTTATTGTTGCTATTCCCTGCACTTTAGCGTTATAGGCACAGTTTTTGGTGGAATGTCCGTTGGTATTGCACATAGTGCAATATAACTGATTAAGGGCACAAGTGGCACTGGTATGCCCTGAATTCTTGCACGTGGTGCAGTACATCTGTCTAGCCAGATCTTCAGCAATATTTTTACTAGCTTTTAACCATTCCAGGTCTTCGGTAAAACCTCCAACCTTATTCTCGAGCTGCAAATCCATTGCAATAACTGCATCTAGCGTCATAGCTCCCACACAACGAATGATCATAATCTGTCGAAGCTGCGGAGTTAAACCATTAGTAAACCACTACGTGATGACATCATCCGGTAAATTAGCATGTGCTGGCGGTAGTTGTCTCAAATGAGTTTTGAATAGGGTGGCATATTCCTGCACTGTTTGATTCAGCTTCTGTCTATTGTTTTGCAGGTAATCGAAAATTTTGGCAGGGTTCTTCTTTAACCAGAATCTCTGCAGAAATGCATCCCTTACCGCTTCATAGGTGCCGAAATGGTTGATATCATATTCTGTAAGCCACCTGGCGGCTTCATTTACTAGTGTTGATTGAAATACTATGTCCTTGTATGCCGGATCGGGTGGATGATTAAGTACTGCATAACTAATTTCAAAGGTTCGTACATGAGCATCAGGATCATCACCTGGAAATCCACCGAATTTGGTGTATGTTACTCCTGTTGGAGCCGGTCGAGGTGGAAATGAATGTTGTTGCTGCTGGTGCTGTTGTTACTGCTGCTATTGTTGTTGTTTTTGTTGCCCACTCATGGTGTTGGCTGTTGTATTGTTACTATTTCCTGAGTTCTAAGGTTGAATTTCTTGACCGTCGGAATTTGTATCGTCAGCCTGTGCACTCTCCGGCTCGATAATATCGTTCAATGTCTTTTGGATTTTAGCTTCGAAATAAGCTACCTTCCTCCTTGATATCAAATGTAGGGAAGCTTACTCTGAATAGTGGTGACCAGAATGAAGATTCACCAGGAAATGGTAAACTATCACTGGAAGACTGTGAACTCTCTGTAACTGGGACCGAAATATCACCGAAATTTGTCGAAATTTCACCAAAACAAGGTACTTTTTCACCTTCACTGATTTCTTTGGCCCACATGATTCTATCCTCAAAAAATTTGAATCTTGACCAGATGGTGTTAAGTTAACTGCATACTGCGTCTTGGTAGACTCTGGAGTTACTATATCTTCGACAGACTGTGCTAAAATTGCACTGGAATCTGCCAAAATTGCAGTACATTCCACCGGAATGCTACCGGAATCACTATTAAGGTTCTTCACTTCCTTGACAACTGGGTTAAACTTATCTGCGCTTCTAGCTCTTGGGGGCGTCCTTAGCAAATTAGGTATCGCCCAAGATTGTTGGTTTCTCCTATACTTCGGGTACGTCTCACCGGAACGAGTAACCGGCATATATCACGTTTGCAATACTTAGCGTACTACTCTTCTTTACTGTCGATTCACAATCTATGACCACTTTGTTGGAAGCAGCCAGAGGCACAGACGACATGGAAGCATGTAACGACAGAGCAGGGAGCCAGTCGAATCGGTTTTCAAATAATTATGTTTTCAAATACTTTCCAAAAACCTCCAACAATGATTTTTATCACTATTGTAACATATGTAACATAGAAAATCCCATTTTGTAATCCATAGCTCCATTTTGTGCAAGCCGAGGAGTCCTCGAGCTTGAGGAGCTTAGGTAGAATGCACGTACCAATTTTCGTTATTTTTAGATACGGTTTACCCTTCCAAATAGCATCTAGGACCTAATTTCTATGCCGGTCACTAGATGTGAAACCGGTCAAAACTAGTCTAGAAACTATAAAAAGAGCTAGAGAGCTCGTTTTTGAGGTTGATTAGTGTTAGTTAGTGTTGGCTAGTGTGAGCTTAGAGCTATTTTGAGCTTGTAATAGTGTTCTTGAGTAATAGAGCTAATTTCTCACCTTCCATTGTGTCTTGCTTGTCTCTTCGTAGTGTGTGTGTATGTGTGTGTGCATTTCTATGCTTCTCACCTTCACTCTCATTTCATCTCACATTCACGATCTTCATATCACTCCTATCTCTTCCGCGGATTGACATTAAGGAGGTGGAGCTTCTTAACGTGGTTCTCACCATTGTGCTAGAGCAACACCAAATTTGGCGCCGTTGCCGGGGATCGAGTCTAGGACGAATGTGTGATGGTAAGAGTATAGCAAGAAGTGGCGTTGGAAGGTAAAAATTTCAGTTTTTGTTGTTGTTTTTACTTAGTTTTTAGTGTTTTTCACCTCCCCCACACTCCATCTTCATCACCGCATCATCATCTTCATCTCCAAAAAAATCAGAAAATTCACCATATCCACCCATTCTCCTCATTTCCCCTCATTTGTGCATGCGAGAGAGTGAGAGAGAGCTTTTGTGCTTGTGTGTACTTTTGTTTTCTTGAGTTTTCTTACAGGTACAGAGCTCCAGTGCATCAGGAAGGCTGCAAAAAGGTAAAAACTTCAGTTTCTGTCAGAAATTTCCGTCTCTGTCAGACCATCGTGATGGTCTGCAAAGTTCGGAATTTGGAGAAGGCGACCACACCAGCGTGAAGAGCACACCTGCGCCTACAGGAATCCATAGCTGCATTCACAAAATTTGCATTTTGGTGGACCATCGCGACGGTCTCTGACCATCGCGATTGTGTCACACCATCGCGATTGGCTCACGCCATCGCGACGGCTTGGCCGGACCATCGCGACGGTCTCTGACCATCGCGATTCTGTCACGCCATCGCGATTGGCTCACGCCATCGCGATTGGCTCACGCCATTGCGCCGACGGTGCCACGTGGCAATCTAGACCATCGCGACAGTGCACTTCAGACCATCGTGACAGTGCACTTCAGACCATCGCGACGGTGCACTTCAAACCATCGCGACGACACCCTCACACCATCGCGACACTTCAAAATTCAGACCATCGTGATTGGCTCACGCCATCGCGCCCAGACCATCGCGATTGGCTCACGCCATCGCGCTCAGACCATCGTGACGGTGCTCTTCAGACCATCGCGATTGTGCATGTTGACCGTTGACTGACGCCATCGCGATTGTGCACTTTCACGCCATCGCGATTGTCCAAGTTCACGCCATCGCGATTGTGCAAATTCAGACCATCGCGATTGTCAATTTCACGCCATCGCGACGGTGCACCCTCACGCCATCGCGACGGTCCCAGACCATCGCGATCATCTCAGACCATCGCGATTGTGCACCCCCATCGCAAATTTTAGGGTTTCAATTTTTGGCCAATTTTGGGGCTATTTTTGGGAAATTTTTGGGTGATTAGACTCATAGGAGACCCCTTAGCTCATATTTGGAGAAAAACCTGTTTGTCAGTTTTTACCCCCCAGGGCCTGAACGGTCATAACTTTTTCATCTGAAGTCCGTTTTTTGAGGTTGACCTAGTTTGGGACTAGGAAGCCAGGGGGAAAGCATTAAAAAGTTGGGCAAAAGGGAAGGGACTTAAAAGGTGTATATACTCAAGTGCTTGATCATCCAACTGTGAATTGGTCTAATATTGGATTTGTCCAGGTCTAGCAAGGGCAATCGAAGGCAACCAAGGCAAGGCAGTGAAGGGCATAAAGCTTGGGAAGCGCGGCTTCTTGGGCATCAGAGCAACCAGAAAAGCTGACTCGAGGTTGGAAGATTACTCAACCCCCTCAGTCAATTCTTAGCTTAGGCTAAACAGTAGTGTTGTGCATTAAGACGATAGGAATGCCTCAAGTTCAAGATATTTAATTCTTTCAAGTCTAAGACTAAAGATAAAGGTGTGTGACTCGAAAACCTAAAGGAAAGAACATAAGTCTGACGGAACGAGAACTCAAAATTATAACGGAAAGTCGAATTCCTGACGCATACATTAAGACAAGAATCTAAAGAAATCTAAAAAGAATCAAGACAGTAATAACAAAGAATCATTGATGATTTGAGCGTGTACTGAGTGTGCAAGGAACAAAATTAATGAACCTTAGATCGGGCAAACATATAGGTAAGTCAGACCGACGAAGCCTTAGATCATCAGAGGCAAGTGTAAGAACTACTGCACGATCGTGGGCTCAACAGTTGAACACTAGTTATCCCTATGAGAGCTCAGATACTAGCGAATCAGAAATGACATTTAGCACAGAAAGACCAGAAGGAGGGTCGAATGTAGCCTATTTAGAAAAACCAGAAGGACCCTATAGGACACAACTAGAGTTTCTCCGAACCAACCGATTAGGTGCTCGCATCTATGAGGATGGTTTGCGAAGGCAAGTGGTGCAAATGCACAACCCCGATCAACCCATTGGATTGGAACGTCCAGTGGTGAAATTCGAGAGAGACGCGTACATAGACAAGGAAGGAACGATGTACATCTTAAGTACGCAGCCAAACAATACCAACGAGTTTGGCGTGATTCAACCAGAGACGGAAGCAAAATCTCAAGGAAAGGAACCATTAGAAGAGCCTAGAACACCTAGAGGGAAATCTGTACTGACACGAGTACTAATCCCAGAATGGATCCCTCAAGACAACAGAAGCATAGAGTTGTTTGTAAATAAAGAAACTGATGAAGCCTTTTGGAGATACAAGACCGAAATACTTAGTGAGGTCGGTATCATCACTATATACGAGTTCAAGGACCCGGATACACCTGGAAAGGTTGTATACTTGGATGAGACTTCAGAAAGAGTCTTTGTGGTGCCTGACGGCGCTAAAAACACATACACATGGAGAGGTGAATTGGTATTCCCTCCATCTAGAACGAACATGAATACAAGTCAACAAGGGGCAGGAACATCCTCAGCCCATGGAAATCAAAGAGAGGGAAATAAAGAGAGACCGGAAGTAAGCTTCACTCATCCCATAGGGAGAGATAGAACAACCACGGACACTAATAGAGTAGATAGGCAAAGAGATCATGGAGTACTAGGTGGTAGAGATGATTTTCCTCTACCTAGACCACGTGAACACGCAAGAATATTGAGACCCACTCAATTAGTAAAATCAATGAAGAATTATTTTGATGGGACAGGAGATCCCTATGACCATGTCGCAGAATTCAAGCAAGTACTAAGAGCCGAACAAGTGGAAGACATGTTCACGCAATACAATGCATTTGGACTAACGTTAAAGAATACAGCTTTAACCTGGTTCCAACCTTTGCAACAAAGGCAATTTAGAGACATCCATCACTTTTTAGAGTCATTCATCACTGAATTCTCTAAAAGTGGAGTTAGACATGACACATCTTCGTTGATTCATAGCTTTAAACAGACCCCTCAAGAAACACTAAGACTGGCAGGACGTAGGTTTAGACAATATGTTGAACGATGTCCAATGCAAGAGCTACCCTCACAAGCTAAGCAAGTGTCATTGTTTCTAGATGGCTTGTTGAGCTCTAAACTACGCTCCTACGTGTACTTGAAAGAACCCAGAACGCTAGAGCAATGTGTAAGAATTTGTATAGACATTGAGGACAACTTAGGAGACGAGTTGGAACTCTCAAAGGTCTATAAGGACTCAGACCGTTCATCTCTAGCATCCACAAAATTGTGTAGCTTGATAGAGTACTTAGCAGAAAAAGTGGCCTAGAAACTAGGAGTTTCTAGTAAACCTAGGGTGCTAACAAACAAGCATTGTTACACCTGTGGTGGTGATCATATGGCAAACGTGTGCCCCAATGCACCACAACCTCAAGCCAACCCTAGTGGCCAATATTGTACAATTGAGAGAAGATACACGAATCATACGGCTCAGGACTGCCCATACAACAAACAAACCGTGAGACAGAACTACCCACAAGCATACCAGCAGCCAGGTAGGTATCAAGGCCAATACAATGCTCAGCCTTATTACTATAGGCCTCCTTAGAACTACCCATACCAGGCTCAATAGAGACCTCAACCTGTCTTAGCTCAGCAGCCACCCCTACCAGCGAATGTCATCTCAATCAAATACGCTGCTACAGAAGAGAACCTAAGTAGGGCTTTAGTGCCTTCTTCACCTTTGATCACAGAGAGTGACCCACACTCAAACAGTTTTGACTCTACGCATGTAGATAGTCCACTCGCATATTACACAGAGTCACGAGAACATGTGGAGACATGTCATTATGATAGTCCACCAGTGGAACCTAGTTGGGAGCCCGACTATGCTAATGTGATGTACACAAACCCAAATCCACGGCCCCAAATAAGACAACAAAGACCACAGGGCCCTAGAGGACCATGCTTTAGGTGCCAAGGAGATCATTTCATAAAGGATTGTCCACATCCCCCGATAGCAGGACAATCACAGTACTATAATATCCAAGGCTTTTGTGCCGATTGTGGCAAAGAGCACATAATCAAAGATTGCCCCAAGAATCTAGTTAACGCTTCGAATGTGACACCGATCAACGTGATAAGTATTGTAAATAACGCAGATGGATCCAACTCTACATACGTGCCTATCCAAGCTATAACAAGAGCCCAGGCGCTCTTACAAAACCAAAAGCTTAATCAGGAGAAAGTAGTCGGAAGTAGTGAAGTTGCAGAATCTAGCAGTAAAAAGACAAAATCTTGGAAAGATTCTAGAGAAAGAATAAAGAGAAAGTGGAGTAAAAAGATAACGGAGTTGGAAGGAAGTTTGAAGGAATCTAGAGCCAAAATCCAAGAATTGACTTCACAGGACTTGAATCAAGAGAATCCAGCTCAGAAATCAGGATCAGTTTTAGCGGAACCCATACCAGAAAATCTAGACATGATGTTTCGTGCATATCAGGCTAGATTAAAAGAGGGACCTCAGGTAGCTGAAATGAGCAAAAACTACCCTCAAGCTGATCTAGAAATTGAGAGAACTAAACTTTGCATGAAGATGGTAGAACTAGCACAAGCTTTGTTCGATGCCTCTAGATATCTTAATTGGAATAACAGGGCAAAACCGGAATTACACTTTCAAGGACTAATGGAGAGGCTAGAATACTTGATTGAGAGCAAAGAGAAAAAGGATCAGCATAGGAACCCTATTGTCCCAGAGACACAGGAAAGGAATGCACCATCCCTGTCTCAAGTACCCAACTCAGAAAGTCAAGACAACCTGTCTTCCATACATAAATATTCACATGAATTTTTGAGAGAAATACAAGAGGAGAAATGGAAAAAGGAACAAGGAACCCATCCTCCTATTCAAGAAATAGACGACTTGCAGGAACAATTTCCCCAAGACATCCCCTCTATTTACGATGGTGTAGAGGAGGAACAACTGAGTGAACACACAAGATTTGAATCTAATTCTTTACAAGAATTACCTCAGTTCACAGGACCTTGGGAAGCAAAGTCTATTAGTATGAGAGCACCCACGATAATAGTGAGGAATGAAGAATCAGTAATCCCTAGAAACACGGAAGTGATCAAGAACACTAAAGTACAATGTAATCTCACTCTAGAGGAGTTGCTGAAGATAAAACCAGAATTGTGGAAACATGTAGCAAATCAATTTCCCGAGCTTGCTACTACTCCCTCACAAATAGCATCACAAAATAAGGTACCAGACGTAGAAAAGATCGGAGATGTAAGCGAAGGAGAGGAAGGTAACACTTATCTTCCGATAACCCATCAGGGCTACACCACGAAAGCCATCCTAGATTCAGGAGCCGGAGTAGCCACTGAAGATAAAACGTTGGGGTAAGCCAGCATTAAGACCCACCAGGATGAAGCTACAAATGGCTGATGGACACATAGAAAAACCATTAGGCTTACTAGAAGGCATATCTCTCACCACTTGTGGTGTGGAATTTGAGCATACCTTTGCCATTTGTGACTTTGCAAAAAACCATGCTTATGAGATGATATTGGGACGACCATTCATGCGTCACTTGCAAATTGTACAAGATTGGGGAACTAATTCTTTGTACTTGCAACATTTAGAAGTGACTACCAAAGTCAATCTTAAAGACTATTCACATCGAGATGTACCCCCAATACAATGGAATACCATCCATAAGACACCAGTAGAGACGGAATCCGTGCACTCATTAGAATCAGATCCTTCTTGGTTGCATGAGGATACTCATTTATGGATGTGTAAAGTAGCCAAACAAGAGGAAGAAAGGTTAGAAGCCAGGACCTTAGGTGCAGAACAACATCCACGAACCCTCCAAGATCTAGCCTACGCACCTGTAGTATTCCCAGACGAAGAGTTTGAACCCCATGGTTGGGCAGAAATCCTAGCAACCATGGATGTGGCCATCAATGAAGAACAATGGACACCCCACTGTGACGAGGATGGCTATGACATTTCAGTTTTCACGATATAGCCAATCATGTGCGATGCAATTTTAGAAGAGTGTGAACCTAACACTGATGCATTTGAGGATGCAAGCGATTTCGATTTAGAATCAATTATCATGGATTCTCCCTTTGCATCAGAGGAAGAATACTTTCACGAGGTAGAGACTCGCACTCAGAGACACGAGGAAATTACGAATGAGGTGAGGTTAGCCACGGAAGTTACTAACAAGAGTGAAGGCAAGAAAAGAAAGAAGAAAGAAACCATGTCAGAAAAAGAAGAGTCTTTGTTTGAAGTACCCGAGAACTTCAAGAAATATGAAATCGAAGACAGAAGAATCATGGTACGAATGCCTAATAGAAAAGCGAATGACGGACAAGTATATGATAATCGAGAGAAAACTAAGAAAGTAATAGTTGCTATCGAAGGAGAAGAAGAAAAATGTACATACATAGGGCATGATTTGACGAAGGAAGAAGAAGAAGAGCTAGTTGCCCTATTGCGCGAATATAGAGATGTTTTTGCTTGGAGTTACAAAGATTTGAAAGGAGTAGATCCAGATATATGTTCTCATAGAATCCCTATGACTCCAGATGCAAAACCGACAAAACAGAAACCGTACACGTACAATGATAACTACGCTGCGAAGATTAAAGAGGAGATAGATCGCTTGATAGAAGTAGGGCTCATTTACGAAATTGAGCATACCGAATGGGTATCTCCCATTGTGGTTGTGCCCAAGAAGAATGAAAAATTGCGTGTGTGTATTAACCTTAAAAAAGTTAATGCCGCCACGATTAGAGATAGTTATCCTCTTCCTATCACGGAACATCTATTGGAAAGAGTTGCGGGCAAGGAAGTTTACAGCTTTCTTGATGGATTTTCAGGCTATAATCAAGTAGCCATTGCTCCAGAAGATCAACACAAAACGGCATTTGCCACTGAATGGGGCATATTTGCATTTCGTGTGATGCCATTTGGCTTAACAAATGCACCCGCCACTTTCCAGCGACTCATGTGTCATGTTTTTAAGGAATTCTTACGCAAGAGCTTGGAAGTTTATGTCGATGACTTATGTGCTCATTCAAATGCAAGACAGACACATATCCCAGAGTTAAGGCAAATATTCGACAAATGTCGAGAATATCAGGTTTGTTTGAACCCAGAAAAATGCGTTTTCATGGTCAGACAAGGCAAAATTCTAGGACACATTGTGTCAAAAAATGGAATCTCTATGGATGAGGAAAAAGTGAAGGTAATTGCAGAATTACCTAGACCAACTAATGTGAAAGAGGTACAAGCATTTATGGGCCATTGCGGATATTATAGGAGATTCATACACATGTATGCAATCATAGCCAAGCCTTTGTACTCTCTTTTAACCAATTTCGAATGGACAAATGAATGTGAAAATTCATTCAATGAACTTAAACGACGCTTGTGCTCAGCACCTATATTGACTACCCCAGATTGGAGTAAGCCATTCCATGTACATGTGGATGCATCCAATTATGCCATAGGATGTGTGTTAGCACAACCCACGAATGAAGGTAACATAGATCTCCCCATAGCTTACGCTAGTAGACAATTGAACGCAGCAGAAAGAAATTACACCACGACGGAACGAGAAGGATTAGGGATGATCTACGCAGTAAAGAAGTTTAGGCACTACTTGTTGGCCAACAAATTCAAGTTCTTTAAAGATCATCAAGCCCTATTGTACTTAGTCAACAAGCCATGTAACACAGGATGACTGATACGTTGGTTTCTATTACTCATGGAATATGATTTTGAAGTGGTAGTCAGGAAAGGAAAGACACATCTTAGAGCTGACCACCTTTCGAGATTAACCTCAGGAGAAGCTCCTCAAGGAGTAGCGGATGATCTACCAGATGCATACTTGTTTAATCTTGAGATAGCACCAGAATGGGCTAAGCCTATAGTCCCTATTCTCACATATGGACCCAAGAATCCTAGGATAAAGATCAAAGAAGGAGAGATTACCAAATCTCAGAGATATCAAATCATGGCAGGAAGCATATATAAACAGGATAATCAAAAGATTCTTGCTTGTTGTGTAGATGAATCAGAACATGCGAATTGGTTGCAATTAGCACACATAGGTGCATTAAAGCAACATCATTCAAAACATCGAACATTACAGACTCTGCATAGATTAGGAGTATATTGGCCTACGATGGAAGCAGATGTCTACAAGTTGTGTAAGGAATGCAACGTTTGTTGTGAAAGACCACCAGTAGAGCATGCTACATTGTATCATGTGTCTCTCACACCAGACTGGAGTGAACAATTAGTGACATACTTGAGGACGAAGACATTCCCTCAAGGAATGACTTTAGCACGACAACGTAGTCTAGAGCAGGAAGCTCAAGACTATTCACTTATTGGCGATAACCTATACAAAAGAGGACGAGATGGATATCTAAGACAATGTGTTCATGAGAGCGATTATCTGAGTATACTAGAGACTGCACACCAAGGTGTTGCAGGAGGTCATTTTGGACCAGATAGGATAATCAAAGCCATCCTCTTTTCAGGATTATGGTGGCCCACTCTTCACATGGATGCTCATACCTATGTCAAGAGATGTGATGTGTGCCAAAGAACTCAGTTTCCTACTCGCAGAGATGAAATGCCATTGAAACCCATGATGGGCGGACGTGCATTCTCTAAGTGGGGTATAGACTTTGTAGGACCCATTAACCCCCCTGCAAAAGGTACACATGCGGAATACATTATTGTAGCCACAGATTATCTTACGAAATGGGTAGAGGCAAAAGCCACAAAAAAGAATGATGCACACACAACTGCAAAATTCTTATTTGAAAATGTCTTTACAAGATATGGACTGCCTATAGAGTTAGTGAGCGATCGAGGCACTCACTTTCTAAACCAAGTCATTGAATATTTGTTACAGGATTTTATGGTGATTCACAAGAAATCCGCACCATATCATCCTCAGGCCAATGGTCAGGCTGAAAGCACTAATAAGATCCTTTGTAACGTACTGACGAAACTCGTGAACAACAAATGTTTAGATTGGGACAAACAATTACACCACGCTGTTTGGGCATATCGAGTGGCCTACAAGACCGTACTCAATGCAACTCCCTTTCAGATGGTTTTTGGTCAGAATGTTGTGCTTCCTTTGGACTTCTTGATACCGACCCTTAAGGTTGCACAAGAACATCAGTGGACCGGCCATGAATTATCAGCGAGAATAATGGACTTGGAACGATTAGGAGAAACCAGGCTAAAGGCAGCAGCAGGAATATATGCAGCGAAGAAGCGACAGAAAGCATATTTTGATGCACATGTGAAAGATAAAGGTTTAAAAGAAGAAGATTTAGTTCTAGTATATACGCTAAAGCAACACGCACGTAAGTTAGAAAAGCGAGGTTATGGACCTATGATCATTAACAGACTCTCAACAAGCGGAGCAGTACAATTAGCCACGTTAGAAGGAGATATAATGCCTAATTATATTAGTGGCTGTAGAGTCAGGCTATATCAGGAACCTCTTACTGAGGATATGCTTAGACGACTCACGTTGGCAAAGAAGCGTAAGGAGGAAGAAAATAGAATACGAGCGGAAGCTCAGGCAGAAGCAATAGAACGCATTAAACGCATGAAGTTAAGAAGACAAGGACTAGGGAGAGAACATTATAACCATCTGGAAACTACATCCAGATATCCCATGGCCATGTGTCAAGTAAAGTCAACCACTCATCCTAGTATAGTGGACAGGAGACCATTCATTACAGTCAGGTTAGAGCACGGCAACCCTTGCCAAGAGCTCAGGGCTTTAATTGACTCAGGTGCTGCGACTAGTGCGATTAGATGGTCCCACTATAAGGATTCAGGAATAGAAATGCGGCCAATTGAGGCATACCTCATAGGCCTAGGAGGCATGGAAACCCCTTGCATGGGTGAGGTGGACTTTCCTATCCTCATTAAGGATGTGACCATGACTGCGAAGCTACTAGTGTGCCATGATGACGACCTGATAGAACCCCTAATCCTTGGTCAAGATTGGCTATACGATCACTCAGTGGAACTAAATCTTAGACAAGGCTCCTTACAGATTGGAACCTTAGAACAGAAGCGAGTGATACCGCTTGACTTCCCTAACGGCATTTTGATTGAGGATTGTAACCCTAGACCTTATGAAACGCATGCGACGGAAGACCGGAAGATCTTGGGTCAGACCAGTCACGTTACGTCTACACCAACCCACTCGGGCTTGGCTATGAACAGTTGTCAATCAGAAGGACTACAGGAGATCTTCCCTGGGGCTTCTTGCAAACTAGAAGGGGCAGCTACCCAACCGCTAGGGCAGTTGAACACAATCAGCGGTCAGGTGGGTTGCATCAGCGGCCAAATGAGCACAACACCCTACGGTGCTCATCCTTCCAAACTTGCTGCGGACTGGCCTAGATTAAAGATAAAGAACGACTCACTTCCTAATGGGCAGGTCACACAAGTGTTGGATCTCCCTTCTTTTCCAAAGCAGAGCATCCAATGGACCTCTCAAACCCAACCATGAATGAGTCAACCACAACAGAGGAACCCAGACCGATGACACCACCAGATAAGGCAAGGAAAGCAGCAGTATCAACATCATAGAACAAGTGGCACGAAACAAATATGGGTGCGAAAAGGACAGCAACCACAGGCTATTGGCAACACTACAGACGAGAACAGGATAAAGTTGCAACAGAAGCAGAGTTCGCATCCAAAGTCCCCTCGATCTTCTTCTACACGTACCAGTACTCGACAGATTTGGATCGCCAAGAAATATCTTATCCATAGACCCACACCCATGCAGATTTGGGTACCCAAACAATGTATTATATCCCAACCCTCAAGCCATGTAATATATACCCCTCAGAAACCTTTTCATCCTTCAATACCACCAAACCCGATACCACTTTTTGTACCTCAGCAGAAACATACCACCCACTCAAAGACTCTTAGGAAATGGATACCAAAACGTATCGAGACGTCTTCTTGTAACCCATTATCTAACAATTTTCCCACCCCGTTTAAACTCCACCCTTGTACTAATTCACCCTCAACCAAACCTTGTATAAATTCATACACCCAAACCCCACATCATGCATAATAACAGCTCATCAAGAAATGTATGCATAATCTGACCATGTAGGTGTCTAGAGATCTGCATTAGTTTTGCAAATAATCATTGCATTAATCATTTCACGACACTTCGCTACACGGGTTACACATCGGTTATGGAAAGGGATTGCGGTCTCACCTTAATGGGATCATAATTAATTTCCATACTAATGTGTTAATCTTTTGTAGCAGATCTTTTCCATTAGCTCATCAGTCATCATGCAAAGCGAAGCAGGACCATCGGAAGCAGGCCCCAGCGTGGCTGCGGTGCCCCTCAATGTTTTACGCGTAGAATCCCACCCGACCGCTCCACCGCCAGAGTTCCAAGGATTTCCGGGACCCATACCAATCGATAACCCACCTATGGGATACACAGAGAAGATACACCATAACTCTCACTGGTTCCAAGGCCTAGAAGGACCATTAGTTGATGCTGACTTCATTTTTGAAGCAAATATGACATTTGATGACCGCACATGGGGCAAGTATCAATTCTTCTCAAGAGAATTCGAAGGCCTACAGAACACCCAGGACTTAACTCATGTTTGGGCTAGAGCCGGCTTCACAGAGTATTTCAGTGATCCTCTGCCCAAACCTGACTTTTATAGGTGTTATTACTTAATCACCACTTTGCTGGCCTCAGAGAATAAGGACATCCCAGGAACCTTTATTTTGCCTTCTTTAGTGGATGATCCACCTTACAAAAGATTTTATCTTTCGAAGGATTTAATCAGAGTGGCCATCAAGATTCATGGAACACACACTCCAACGGAGAAAGAACGGCTAGTCCCAGAGCAGATGAAACGTGGTGACGTAACTAAGTGGGAGGATATTTCTGCTATAACACCTGAGCTCTCTAAGCCATTACGGATATGCATGCAGCACTTTGGTTTCCCAGCTCAGGATCGTTTTACCATGCCCCACAAGAGAATCTGGTTTGGATTATACTTAGCATGTACTGGACCGCAAACAGTTGATCTAGCCAGCTGGATCATTGATCAGCTCTATTTGGCACAACATCGGTGGGAGCGAAAGAAGGTAATCAATGGGTGCTGCGCCCTCACCAGGATCATATATATGTGCTTGGCGTATGACTTACCAATTGAGCGTGCCATGACCAGTGAGGAATTGAAAGCATTCAAAGGCACCACTAGGAAGGCTAGAAAGTCTAGCAAAGGCAGAGCCGGAAAATGCATGAGAGGTACTATCCCGTGCCTACAAGTCCCAGCATCACCCTCGCCACAACCATCTCCAGAGCAGTCACCAACAGCAGCCACTCCCACAGTACAACCTATTCGCATAAGGTTATCTAGACCAGTGGTAACGGAGGGCACCACCAGTACTGTCGCACCCCAAGCAGCCACAACCACAGAACCTATCACCACAGCAGCTGAACTTCCCACCACTATCGGTGCGGAAGCTTTTTCTTTTCCAATACCGCATTTAGAACCAGGACAAGCAGAGCCACTGGACCAAACATTTGATTTTGAGATGCCTGATGCATTCTCCAATGAGTTCCAGTTTTCAGAAGGACAAATGTTTTCTCAAGAATTTGAAAGGCCTAGCTACCCTACCACACCCAGGGATCAGCCACAAGGACAGGTCGTGTCCAACTCTGATGATGAAAGGACAGCAACCGATGACGACGAAGGAGATGACGAAGCTAGCCAGGGAACACATGAATCCCAAGAGCAGGAACAGACAGATGGCCAAGGCCAACAAACCGACACACATGGCGATACAAGTACCCATGAAGATGAAACTTACGAGGCAGCAGCTTACACTCTAGCTATCAAGAAGCTGTATAGAACTATGGAAAAAGTTTGGGCACGCCAGAAGCTGACAGAGGAAGAGAGCCAAAAAATAATAGAATAAGAACTTGTCACAGGCGGATTCGAAGACGCCTATATCAAAGGATTCAAAGAATTAGTCCAATCAGTAGGCTCCAACGAGGCACTCAGGTACTTGCAACGAAAGCCACTACCACAGTTTGACCCCCGTAGAGTACGACTACTTTCAAAGCCCGGCGAATACGTTCGTGTACCAACCGGAGCACAATCTTCAGAACAAGCCAGGGAGGCACGCCTCGTCCCCGAACGTTCATTGGCCGTAGACACCATCATTGTAGATTCCCCACCCCGCGCTACAACTGTACCTACCTCAGTAGTCACTGAAGTACCGACCACCCCAACCGCTCCTCTCTCACCACCCGTCCATCTAGCCTCCCCTCTTCACCCTCCTTCCCCGAGACCCACATATTCATTCGCCGGTGGTGTTGCAGAAATCGTCTTTACGACCACTCACCCCACAATTCCCGCACCCATTAACCCTAGTCTACCCCCTCCCACACCCACCTTTCTACCCAACCCATTCCTTCATCAATCTTTTCCATCTTTCCCCACAACTCCAAGACCCCTCTTCCCATTCCCCCCGCCATTAACCTTCTCCCCCGTCTCACCTCCCCGACCCACTGTAACCCCTCTTTCCCCTTTCCACCAAGCTGCTCCAGCTAGCCCCCCTGTAAATTATCCCTCAACATTTGTGAATCCCATATTTACACCAGCACGCGCACCCACGATCACACCCATATTCACGGTCACCGCACTAGATACGTCCACCGACATGGACATCTCACCACCCACTGCACCATCACTACCTTCACTCACGGCACAAACATTTTTAGGCACATCACAATTTTCAACAATAACTACATCATCCACCTTCCCATCCCCATTCCCCGTTCCCGTTGCATCTACACCAACTGCATCTTCATTTAGCACCCCGTTAATACTATCACCCACTATAGATAATGCATTCCGACAGATGTTCATGTGTATGACGCAAGTCAGAGATGAGTTCACATCTCTTGGTGATAATTATCAGCAGCTGCAGAGGACAACCAATGACTTACAGTCGTAGCTTAATTTATTGTCTATTGAGAATGCCTCTCTGAACACCCGATACCAGGAATTATGCGAGGCTTATCACAAATTGGAACTAGAAAGCGAAGAAAAGACCAAGGAAGCAACTGCTGACCTGGATAACTTATTAAGAGCCCAGACAGTCCGCAATGCAACGCTAACACGAAATATGGGCCTACTACGAAGACACCTAGCAGCCGCCAAGGAAGAAAACCAGCGCTTACAGGATCAGAACCGAGAAAACTTAGAAGCAGCGCTCGATCACCCAGACCAACCACTCAGTCCTAGCAGGTTCAAAGCCATTCCTTCAGACTCGATGAGAATGCTGCTAGATGATCATGTAAGATTGCTAGATGAATACGACCGCATGAACGAGGAGTTACAGAAACTCAAAGAAGATCACAAATTACTCCAGTTACGAGAACCAGCACACCACGACATACCCGCACCTGTGGACCCCTCTCCTGACCTCCTAGAGGAACTCAACTCATTACGGGCCCAGGTATCGACCCTGGAATCAAGGATTGCAGTATACGAAGCGCCACCAAGGCCAGATTCCCCACCTGAGCTTCCAGCTGAGGAAGAAACGGTCACCATCCCGGTGGAGGAAACATTTGAAGAAGCGTACGAGCCACAACCCATCCCAGGCAGACGCGTCACGGACGAAGGTCAGATGACGTACGAACTTCCGACCCCTGCGTGGATGAAGACTATTGAGGAGATTGGAACAACGCACTCAGCAAGAGTAGAGGCACAATTACATGCCATGGCGATGATAGAAGAAAAGATATTACAATCTCCATTCTTTGCTCATTTGGCCCCTCGACAATACATATCTGGGCACGAGCTACAGTATAAACCATATTTCATGTTAATGGCCGAATACCAGTTAGCCATTGAGAAAGAGACAGGTAAGAAACCATCGCATGCGACTTAGTTTGAGGAAGACGATTTGCCACTAGATGCGCAGCAAGGAGAGATCTATCAACCAGAGTGGCGAAAAAATTTACTACAGCAGTATCCAGAGATGATGAGTACATGGGTAAAGGCACCTTTGCATTTGAAGTATAACCCGTGTTGGGGACCAGTGCCACGACGCCGCTCTTGGACTGCCTTTGCTATTCAGGTACAAAACAATAAGCAGTGCCAAGACTGGTTGAATTACCCCTATTTTAAGCCACCCATTGAGTTACCAACTGTTGGCTACATGATGGCTACAATTCGCCACTGGCTCCCTAGATTAAAGCATATGGATGATATAGCAGCGCATATGAGTGTCAAAATCTTTGACATGATGCAAATGATTTTTAAAGTCTTCCGACGCGTCAAGGCACCACATGTCAACACCCCGGGCTTTGAGCATGGCAATTTCGATCTGGTATATGATATGAGTACAACGCCATCGCTACGGGTTTGTTATGCCTGGCACTATAGAATAGAGTACCTGCCGGCGTGCTACAAGCAGACATTCAAAGAGATGTTCACTACCGGCTTCTGGGAATACCATTCAGAGGTATTCATAAGCAGGCCTACACATTTATTACAATTATTTGCCTGTGAACGAATGGTCTATTCCACTCACTATCAGCTCCCGCCACCGGAAGAACCGCAGCCACTCGACTGGGAGAAACTCGAGGCAGATCTGGCCCGAGGCATTCGTATCTCCGAGCACACCCTCGCTCAAGACCTCCTACAGAACTATATCCGGGAGACCTCACAACAAGGTTCTGTCAGGGACGACAGAAGCGAGAGGGAGGGGGGTGTTGGAAGCAACCAGAGGCACAGACGACATGGAAGCATGTAACGACAGAGCAGGGAGCCAGTCGAATCGTTTTTCAAATAATTATGTTTTCAAATACTTTCCAAAAACCTCCAACAGTGATTTTTATCACTATTGTAACATATGTAACATAGAAAATCCCATTTTGTAATCCATAGCTCCATTTTGTGCAAGCCGAGGAGTCCTCGAGCTTGAGGAGCTTAGGTAGAATGCACGTACCAATTTTCGTTATTTTTAGATACCGTTTACCCTTCCAAATAGCATCTAGGACCTAATTTTTAACTATGCCGGTCACTAGATGTGAAACCGGTCAAAACTAGTCTAGAAACTATAAAAAGAGCTAGAGAGCTCATTTTTGAGGTTGATTAGTGTTAGTTAGTGTTGGCTAGTGTGAGCTTAGAGCTATTTTGAGCTTGTAATAGTGTTCTTGAGTAATAGAGCTAATTTCTCGCCTTCCATTGTGTCTTGCTTGTCTCTTCGTAGTGTGTGTGTATGTGTGTGTGCATTTCTATGCTTCTCACCTTCACTCTCATTTCATCTCACATTCACGATCTTCATATCACTCCTATCTCTTCCGCGGATTGACATTAAGGAGGTGGAGCTTCTTAACGTGGTTCTCACCATTGTGCTAGAGCAACACACTTTCTCACAATCAATTTACAACGCTCTGGTACCACTTTCCCACAACTATATTGCATCACTCTGGTGCCACATTCCCATAGACGACACCAATGTTAAACGCGGATCTCGACGTCAGAGACGCGTTAAAACATCTATTCGGGTTCTTGGGAGTGGAAGGGGTCTGTTAAACAGAGGCCCTATACTTGATTTTCCCAAATCAACTCACTCACATAACAATCTGTTCAATAACTTTACTAATCCAATTTACTAACCGAAAACTCGAACTTCGTCTGATTCATCTACTCATAGAATGTCGATTCATACACCGATTAAGACTTCGTCAGTGACCAATGCACAATACAAAGATGACCGTAACACAAACTCACAGTAATAAACTTAGTGGAATTGTGATTCAGTACTCAACATTAAGATAATCCTTACTCTAACTTAATCTTTACTGGACAGGTACAGATAATCAACAACACAGAAGACACAGAATAACTCAGAGTTTTCAAACACACCACGAAAACTACAGAGACTACATCAACCAGACAAACAGTCTGGCGACTCCTCTCGGCGTCACCGAAGCGTCTCTTTTCATTGATTTATAAGAAGGTTACAATGTCTACGCAACGACCTTTCGATTCGTGCGGAATATAAAAAGAGTCAGACTTTACAATTGCCAATCCGGCGGCTTACAGAGTTCTTGTACCTTTTGCTATTGTGCATGTCGATGATTCCAAGGGTGAATTAATGAAGAGAGTTCTTGAATATCAAACATCATATTCATACTTGCTAATGACACCCAATATGTTGTTTTTTTTATTTCAATATTTTTAAAAATTCTATTTGGAGTTCTCCAAATATCATGACACCTATATCCATGTAAGCAACTACTCATGAATTATGAACCACTCTAGTAAATTGAGGATGATTGAAATCTTAACCAATAATATTGCAATAAATATACCGATGCAAAGCTGCATGTACATAGCGTTATTTTCTCCTTTCTTTCGTTCATGTTGTATTCTCAAGTTGTAGATATATAGATGTTGGCAAACTTGAACTTTTGTAACATTTCAAGAACTAGAGTCAACAATTAGGAGAACCAAGAAGAACATTTCACTCAAAGTACATAGGGTTGACTTCATATTATGCTTAGGATATTGAGCGACAACGAGAAACAATCATTTCAAATCATTCACAAGTGTTCTACTGATTGTTATTATTGTTTATATTAAGCATGTGTTTTAATACTTTAATTATATAATTTATTCATATGTGTGTACCTAAGTGTATATGTATGTGTGTTTGTATATGTATGTGTGTATGTATGTGCATGTGTATGTGTGTGTATATGTATGTATGTGCATGTGCATGTGTAAGTGTATATGTGTGTATGAGTATGTGCATGTGCATGTGTATGTGTGTGTATATGTATGTGCATGTATATGTATATGTGTAACTCTATGTGTATATGTGTGTATGTGCATGTATGTATATGTAGGTACGTGCATGTGTGTGTGCATGTGTATATGTGTTTTAGTACTTGAATTATATAATTCATTCATATGTGTGTACCTAAGTGTATATGTATGTGTGTGTATATGTATGTATGTGCATGTGTATGTGTGTGTATATGTATGTATGTGCATGTGCATGTGTAAGTGTATATGTGTGTATGAGTATGTGCATGTGCATGTGTATATGTGTGTATATGTATGTGCATGTATATGTGTATCTCTATGTGTATATGTGTGTATGTGAATGTATATGTGTATATGTAGGTATGTGCATGTGTGTGTGCATGTGTATGTGTGTGTACGTATGTGCATATATATGTGTATATATGTGTATAATGTATGTATATGCATGTGTATGTGGATGCATTTCCATTTGCATCCATGTGCATGCATGTGAATTTGCATGCATGTGGATGTGCATATACATGTATTTGCGTATATGTTAATGTGTGTGTGTATATATATATATATATATATATATATATATATATATATATATATATATATATATATATATATATATATATATATATATATATATATATATATATATATATATATATGCAATACTGCATGCATGTAAGTCTTTTTATGTGGTTGTAGAAATGTTTGTGCATATGCATGTGTATATGTGTGTATGTCTAAGTGTATGTGTACATGTATCTGTGTGTATATATGTGTGTGTATGTCCATGTGTATATGTGTATATGTGTGAAAGTGCATCTTCATCATGTATAAGTGTATAAGTGCATATCAATAAGTGTGAGTATGCTATCTAATGAAAATAACACAATTCAAATGCTATACAAAGAATAGAAATTGTACTTACAATAGTTAGCCATACTTTTTGCTTGGTTAGCTTCTTGAATAACCTGCAATAAAGAGAGAGAGAGAGAGAATTCAAAGAGAGAAAGATGTAGAAAGAGAGAAATAGAGACACAGGGAGACAATAAGAGAGAGCTTAGGCAAAACAACAATTCTGCATATACTTGCTTCAGCTCGTAAGCGCAACACAATTGCGAACGTTGGAGAGCTCTTCGATCAGATGTGTGAAAATATCGATCGAAGAGCCTTCAACGTTTTAACTTTTTTCCGTCAGCAGACCATCGTGTTAGTGATGCTACACGTCAAGTTGGCATCGCATAAGCGACATGTCTTAGCGTTGCTTATGCGACGCCAAAAAGCGTCGCTTATCCGACGTAAAAAAGCATCCCTTATGCAACGCTTTTTAAAACCATCATGTTAGCGACACTCTATGTGAGCATCGCAGACCCCGTCATGCCATCTTCTTTCCATGACCAAGTAATTTTTCTCTTTTTCCATACTTGAAATCATGTATAAAACAACCATGTTTATTGAAAAAAACTTCCATGTCTTGATCCACTAGCTGACAAACCAAAACTAGGTTCTTTGTAATGCTAGGTACATGTAAGACATCACTTAATGTGTTTCGAACACCATTTCTTTTTACTAGTGGTACATTCCCAACATCGTTAATCACGTGTAAGGTATCATCACCAGTTGCCACATATTCTTTAGTATTTAAAGCTTCTTTTGATTCAAACCAGTTTCCTATACTTGTCATGTGATTTGTGCAACCAGATTCTATGTACCAGTTCATATCGTTCCCAGGCTTTGACATACTATTCAACACATGCTCCATGGCAAACATATTATCTCTGCCATAGTCTCTATATGAACTATCTAGAGAGAATTTTCCATGTGTCGCATAATGGCTTCTACCTCTTCCTCTTTGACTATTCTTCTTATAATAACAATCTTTCTCAAAATGGTTGTACTTGCCACAATTGTAACAATTTCCAGGTGCCTGTGATCTTCCTCGACCTCTAGAGTATGATCTTCCTCTACCTCTTGGCATATCCACTGTATTCGCATTTTGAGAACACTACAACATATTGAGGGTATACTGAGGTTGCTACCGAGGCAAATGAACGGGCGTGATTTCTTCGCGACGTTAGTGTTATAGTCGGTATACGTATCGGAAAGAAAGCGTCAGTATGTGCGCCGGTATAAGCATCGGTATAGGCATCGGTATATATGCCGGTATTACTGATGCTTATATCGACGCCCATATTGACGCCCACACTGGGTGTACCGGTGCCTATACGGACGTCCATACTGGAGCTACTGACGCGTATACCGACGACCCTATCTGCACAATTTTTTTTGGACAGAGTGTGTTGTCTTTTGCTACAGCATAATGTTGTTTAGCAAAAGACAATACACTCTGTCCAACTGAGTACATGTGTTATGTACTCTAATGGCAACCAAAACATAAACTTATATGAGCAAAAATGAACAATGAATCATGTACAGAAAGCTGTATATTCCATAAATGAAAAATGTACAAAAGTGTGGCAAAGAACTTCTATATAGGAATCGAATGCAAAATGTGACAAAGCACTTCCATATAGGAATCGAATACAAAATTATGGTACATCATTGCCACATAGCAGTGTAATACAAAATTGTGGCAATGTGACAAAACACTTCCATATAGGAATCGAATACAAAATTATGTTAGATCATTTCCGTATGCGAGTGTGATACAAAATTGTGGCATTGATCAAAATATGTACACCTAAAATCCTGCACCAAGACATATGTATAAAATAAGACCAATTAACATGACATTTATAAACAACAACTAAAAACACGAAACCAAGATATAACTTTATCTAATCAAGAATATTCTCCCATGAGACGATTGCACCGCGTCCCTCTAAGTCTTGTAACAATGCAGTCAGTCCATGTCGATATCCATATGATTCTTTAGTTCGCGTCGGAGGACGACCCACTACCAAGTCCTATAATAAATATGCAAAATATTAGATGAACATACATAATGTGCTTAACACAAACAACTTCAATAATTAACATGATAGTTACAAATTGGTGGCACATACTGTCGTATTCGTGGCTACCTAAATGCGAGGTTCCAATCGTATTGAAACATGTGGCTGCCACATCCCTTTGTTGACGATATTGATCAGGAGTATGTTGCTGCTCATCCTGAATTAATTCCCATTCTTCGACATCTAGCCATACAGGCTCCATTCCGAACTCACAATAGGATTCCTAGGTGCTGGCCGGTACTCTTCATATATGCATTGTGTGATATGATTTTTAGAGTCCCTATCCTCTTCGGTCCATTTTAACATTACTAAATGACCAAATTTGATGGAGCAGAGTTGTCGAATGCGTTGATGCATTGACTTTCTGATCGTATCCATAAGTGGAGCTCCATTACGGATATGATATATCTTTGAGTCTTCATGATCATGCGCACCCCAAGGTGTACGTGGAGATCCCATCTGATGCAATGTGAAGATCTCATCTCATCCAATGTATATATATGCATGCTTGTATACATATGCATGCTTGTATACATATGCATTCATGCTTGTATACATATGCATTCATGTATACATATGCATTCTTGCATGCATATGCATGCTTATATGCATATGCATGCATGTATGCATATGCATGCATGTATGCATATGCATTTATGTATGCATATGCATTCATGTATGTATGCATGTATGCATGTATGCATGTATGCATGCATGCTTGCATACATATGCATTCATGTATATGCATATGCATTCATGTATACATATGCTTGTATGCATATGCACGCATGTATGCATATGCATTCATGTATGCATATGTATACATGCTTGTATACATATGCATTCATGTATACATATGCATTCATGTATACATATGCATTCTTGCATGCATATGCATGCTTATATGCATATGCATTCATGTATACATACGCATATGCATTCATGTATACATATGCATTCTTGCATGCATATGCATGCTTGTATACACATGCATTCATGTATGCATATGTATACATGCTTGTATACATATGCATTCATGCTTGTATACATATGCATTCATGCTTGTATACATATGCATTCATGCTTGTATGTATGCATATGCATTCATGCTTGTATGTATGCATATGCATTCATGTATGCATTCATGTATGCATTCATGTATGCATATGTATACATGCTTGTATACATATGCATTCATGCTTGTATACATATGCATTCATGCATGTATGTATGCATATGCGAGCATGTATGCGTATGCATGCATGTATGTATATGTATTCATGTATGCATATGCATTCATGTATGCATATGTATACATGCTTGTATACATCTGCATTCATGCTTGTATGCATATGCATTCATGTATGCATATGTATACATGCTTGTATACATATGCATTCATGCTTGTATACATATGCATTCATGCTTGTATGTGTGCATATGCATACATGTATGCATGCTTGTATGTATGCATATACATACATGTATGCATATGCATGCTTGTATGCATATGCATTCATGTATGCATATGCATGCATGTATGCATATGCATTCATGTATGCATATGCATGCTTGTATGTATGCATGTATGTATGCATATGCATGCACGTGTGTATGCATATGCATGCACGTGTGTATGCATATGCATGCATGTATGCATATGCATGCTTGTATGCACATGCATGCTTGTATGCACATGCATGCTTGTATGCACATGCATGCTTGTATGCACATGCATGCTTGTATGCACATGCATGCTTGTATGCACATCGTCACTCTAGCACAATGGTGAGTACCAACGTGAGAAGATTCACCTCATAATTTTCAATCCGTGGAGACGTGAGGACTAGTATGAAGACTATGAGCAAGTGAAGACACAAGTGCGTGAGTGAGAAGCACACAAGCATGCACACACATACACACACACGCGCACACAAGGCAAGAACAAGGAGAGGAACAATGGAGTTCTTTGCATTAATCAAAAGATCTCTTACATAAGCTCAATTCACAAACAATCTAACCCCAAAATGAGCTCTCTAGCTCTTTTTATAGTTTTTTGACTAGTTTTGGCCCTGTCCAGACCTAGTGTCCGGCCTAGTTAAAAATTAGGTTCCAGGGCTTATTTGAGGGCTCAAACGAAGTCTAAAAATTATGAAAATTGGTATGATGGTACTTCTAATACTCCTCAAGCTCGAGGACTCCTCGACTTGCACAAAATGGAGTCTATTCTACCAAAAACGGGATTTACAATGTTTGTGTAGTGATTAAAATCACTTGAGTTGTACATAATCCATGGGAAAAAATGATTTGGCCTTGTTGCCGTATTGTGCATGACTCCTCTGTTGCTTTGTATGCCAACACTCCCCCCTTCATAGCGTCTGTCGCCCCTGACAGACCTTTGTTCTCTCGGGTGGTCGATGTAATATTGGATGACATTGGTGGCCAGTTCATGTTCTCCTATCCTTAAGCCTCTTGCTAGATCAGCTTCCAATGCATCCCAATTTATTGCACCAGGGGTCTCTGGTTGCGGGGTGGTGTAGTACTCTGAGTACATTGCTTGTTCACAAGCAAACAGTTGGAGCAGATGTGTTGGCTTTGGTGCGAAAATCTCCGAGTGATACTCCCACAAACCTGATCTGAACATTTCTTCGAAGGTCTGTTTGTAGCAGGCAGGGAGGTATTTGATGTGTGCATGCCAAGCGTAAGCCACACGAATACTGGGGGTGGTGCTCATGTCATACACCAAGTCGTAATTTCCATTGCTAAACCCCGGGAGACGTACCTGTGGTGCGGCTGCATTTCTAAAGGTCTTCAGGACTACTTGCATCATATCTAAGATTTTAAGCATCATTTGCGCTGCTACATCTTGCATGGGCTTCAAGCGCGGCATCCAGTCGCGAATGGTTCCCATCATATAAGCTACCGACGGTGGTCCCTGTGGTGGCGCAATGTACGGGTAGTTCAGCCATTCCTTGCATTGCGCGTTGTTCTGTATCTTGATATTGAATGCCTTCCAAGACCTGCGGCGTGGGACTGGACCGTAGCATGGATTGTACAGGAGGTGTAAAGGCGCGTTGTTCCATGTGCGTAGCATTTCTGGATATGTCTCTAGAAGTTTCTGCCGCCATGTGGGTTGACGAATTTTGCCTTTTTGCACCTCTGGAGGAAGGTCTTCGGGTTGAAATTGGGTCACAAAGGTAGGAATCTGACCCGTGACTCTTTGTATTTCTGCATTATAATCAGCCAAGATAATATAATACGGCCTGTATTGGAGTTCAGATGAGAGGATCAGGCGTCTCGATGACAGGTTCTTAAAGTAAGCCGATTGTAACACAGTTTCCTCTATGACCCTCATGGCCTGATTTTGCACTACTGTGCGCTCTTCATGCGAACTCCCGATTTCCTCCACTTGATGTAGCCATGGGGGCCGTGGTGCCTCGAATGTGTCCTGCGCTTCTTCTGTTTGTTGGCCTCCTGGGAATGGTTGCGGATCGTATTCTTCGTCAAACGTTTGTTCCACAGGAATTTGCACAACTTCTTCGTCCGTGGGAGCCTCTGGAGGGGAAGATGGTCTCTCATATTGTAGTAGGCGTGTTTGCAATTCAGTGACCTGTTTCTGGAGATCTTTTATGGCCTCTGCGTCTGTGAGAAGTGAAGCCGCGGAGGGGGTGGTTGGAGAGGCTGATGTTGGTCCTTGTTGGTGTTCCTGCTTCAATTGTCCCAGTTCCTCCGATAGTTTATCATGTGCTTCAAGCAGCATGGCATAGTCTTCCAATATGATCTTGATATTATCGGGGGTCACTGCTTGAAACTTGGATGGGCTGATGGGTGCCCCCCGTGTGCTCTCAATAGCTGCCTCCAGGTTCTCTTGATTTTGTATTTGCAGGCGTCGATTCTCTTCCTGAGCAGCCGCAAGATGGCGTTTGAGTAGTGCCATATTTCGCTGAAGTTTTGAGTTGCGGTCCAGCTGTGTCCGTAGGTGACCTTCTACCACCTGCACCGCTTCCTGATCTACGTTCTGTAACTGTACCTCCAATATGCCATGAGCTTCTTGGAGAGTTTGGAATTGTGTGTGGAGGCGAGCATTCTCCGCTTCCAGTGCCGCAAGGCGGTGCTGTAGTGTCTCTGAGTGCTCGTGCAGGCGTTCGTTTTGTTGCTGGAGCTGAATGTAATCTGTCCTTAAATTTGATATACAAGCCAACATGGTGTCCAATGCATTTCCTATAGATGAGTGGGTGGTGTTTACAGTGGGAGATGCATGGGAAGGGAATTGGGGAAGGGAAACAGTTAATGATGTGTCTACGGAAGTTGTGTGTGTGAGTGAAATTGGTGGAGGGGGAATGGGAGGAGGTGAAATCGTGGGGGGAGGTGCCGTGGGTGGTGAAATGTCCATACCTTCAGGAGTGGGTGTGAGTGTGGGGTCTGCCATATACATTGGGATGGTAGGTGGTGTGTGTGTGGAAGTGGTGAATAGATGCGAAGTGGGGTGGGGAGCTGAAAAGACAGGAAATGGTTGAGACCCTGGTTGAAAAGCTCTAGCAAGGAGGTCATGGAGGGATTGTAGAAATGGAGAGAGAGAGGTCGGGGGTTGAGGTCGTAAATTTGAGGGGGGCTGGAAGGGTTGCATGGTAGCAGGGAAACCCATGAATGTGGATCTAGGGTCAGGATGACCTATGGCTGAGGGCATGGGTGATGGTTGCCCTAGGGTAGGCTCTAGGAGCGGTTCGGTGGATTGTGTAGTGATGGGGGTTGCTTCAAAGATTGGGTTATCAGTGGTAGAGAATAGGGTGGAACTAGAGATGGGAGTACGGAAGATGAAGGTTGGGTCGGTGGGTTGAGTGGTCGAGGTGATTTCCACTGTTTCTGCTCTAGGAGGTGATGGTGGGGGTGTGGGTGGTAGTGGTTCGGTGGACTCCTCATGGGTGACTGGGTGCTGTTGGCTAGCCGTTTCGGTTGCTTGGGAGGTTGTCCTGATAGGTTCAGATGTAATAGTTGGCTCTTGTGCAACTGTAATGGGAATCTGGATATTCTTCCCTGAGCGTGGTCGTGTCTGGAACCTTCGTGGGTCATATTGAACTGGAGACCTTTGAATGGCAGTGCGCACAGCTTCCACTACCCCATATGTTTCTGCCATCAATAAGAGACCTTCCCTATACTCTGAGTCAACTCCTGCTTCTTCCAACAACTGAGTCATGAGTACGCTGCTACTCTATTCGGTGAGTAGTTGTTGCGATCGCACTCTTTCCATAATCTGATACAGCCTTCGAAGTTCTGCTGTATAGGCTGGGGCTTCAGTGGTCTCCTCTTCATACGCTCCTTCTTCTTCTAGGTGTCCTTGTTGTTGACCTTGCTGAGCGTCACTCCAATGTACATGTCGACCGTCTGTAGACTTTCTTCTTCTTCGTGAGGATGTGCCTTGTTCCTCTGCCTCTGAATAAAACTCCACATCGGAGAATTGTGTACTTTGTAGGAATGCTTCGAAGTCTTGGGGGTCCATTCCTTCAGCATCTCCAGTGGCAGCAAATTCGAATTCAGGTGGAAGAGGAGGAGCCGATGGGGTAGCTTGTGTCATAGTGTCAGATCCCGACCTGGGTATCCTAATGGTAAAGGGAGGTACACTGGCCTCCCTTCGTGGCGATACCTCAGGAGTAGTTAGAACTTCCCTTGTCTGGACACAAGGGATCGCACCCCTCATGCGCTTGGATTGATGTGTGGACGTCTTGAGCCTTTTAAACATTTGTAATTGTGCCCAAGTTAAGGCACGTTCAATGGGGACATCGTACGCTAGGCACCGGTAAATGATGCGTGTGATTGCACAACATCCATTCACCACTAATTTCCTAGAAGACCGTTTGTTTGCTTCATACAATTGATCTATAATCCATACCGGTAGCTTAATGGGTAACGCACCTGCTTCCGCTAAGTAGAGAGCGAACCAGATCCTCTTGTGTGGTTGTGTGAATCAGTCTTGGCCGGGAAAGGCGAAATGTTGCATGCACATGCGGAGAGGGATGGACACATTCGGGGTGAGTGCTGCCATGTCTTTAAGCTTCAATAGTTTCCTATCCTTCATGTTAGTGGGAACAAGAGCATCCTTTTCAGAGGGTACATGCGTGCCGTGCATATTCAAAGCGTCGCTTACCAACTCCACAGTAAGTTCAAACCTCTTTAACTCGTTGTTGCCCAGCAATGAGGGAAGAACAAATGATCCGGGTTTGTCCTTTTCTTCATTAGCTTGTAATGTGGATACCAAATAGTAACATCGGAGGAGATCGGGTTTAGGTAGTGGGGCTTCAAAGTATTCTGCCAGCCCTGCTCGTTGCCATATGGTCTGGAGATCCTCGGTGTTCTGTAAAGTCTCGAACTCCTTGGAGAAAAATTGGAATCGCACCCATGATCTATCATACTCGCACTTAGACTCCCATATATACTTGGCCTCTCCTAATGGACCTGGCATGCCATTGAACCAATGAGAATTGGCGTGGACTCTTTCTGTGATCCCTGTGGGTGGATCCGGCACCGGGATTTGCTGAAGGTGCTGCAGCTCCACTGGTCGTTCAGTTGGTGGCACATCCACAGGTAGACTATCCACATCAATTCCTGCAGTAAGTATCCCTACTTGTGAGCCCGAACCTGTCGCTTCTGCCATTTTATTGCTTGCCTTCTGATTCTGTGAGAATATAGAATCATGTGTTAACATCGTAATGGACAGAATAAATCCGTTGTTGTCCCCGTTACAACATTAACATGAGGTAGATGGTGAGTTAGTGGTTAGTAAGTGCACGAAGACAGTGTGTGTAGTTAATGCTTGGGTATTCCTAGGAGACTAATGCAGTTAGTAAGTGGGGGTGAATTTACAAATTGGGGTCGGGGGGTTTACTACAAGTCTTAAGCTGCCAAATGCAGTGGATTGGTTTTTCTTTTGGTTTCATAGAGACGCTAGAGAACATTATAGGTGTATCAGATTGAACATGAGGCCTTTTAGGGACCCATTTACAAATGATTCTGTTCGTGCTCATGGGCCTTGGTGTGTTCGTGAGTGTTGAAAACGAGTGGATGCCGATTGTGCGAGTGAATGGTTTATGCTGTATAGGTTGTCGTTTCGGCGTAGCTATTTGCGCCCGCAAGCAAGCCTTAGGCACCCAAATTTGTCTTGATTGTGGGCTAGCCTTCATCGACTTCTTGGGCACCCAAATAGATTTCACGTTAGCAGAAGAATTTGCGAAAGACTTCTTATTAGTGTCGTGTTGTTGGTTACTAATAAGAGGCCTTGCCCATGTGGTTGGCTCGAGTGCAACCGGGTGTTCGCCTTTCCGCACCCACACTTGTTTCACTTGCTGGGACATTTTGCTGCGCAGGTACTTTGGATCCCCGACATAGGTAGTACTCTGCTTCTTCTGCCTTTGATCCACCTTTGGTTGTTGCCTCCTTCTGGCCTTTGGAAAAGAAGGGAGTTCCTTTGCATCCCTGACTCCTTTTTTGCGAATATCATTCCTCTGCAACACATAGTTTTGGACAAGAACAACATGGTCATCTTCATGTGTATTCCTGGAAGGACCAGGAGTCTGTGCCTTTCCTAGTTCCTTGAGTGCTCCATTATCTAACTCTACTGTAATTCGACTATGATTGACCCAAACCTGAAGAAGTCCACTTCTTAAGTTTAAGTTGACTGCTTGGTCATAGATCCAATCTTGACCCAAGACAAGAGGTTCAGTGAGATCCTCGTCTTGACACACTAGTACTTTAACTGTTATAGCCTCATCATGAATATAGAGGGGAAGTTCCACCTTGCCCATGCAATGGGTTTCCACGCCTCCCAATCCTATGAGATACGCTTCCACAGGATTGACAGTTAATTGCAACTCTTGACAGTAAGATAATTTAACAGCACTAGTGGCTGCACCTGAGTCAATCTAGGCTCTTACGGTCCTTGCACTCTTTCCTTGTCCTATATCTAGGGTTATGAAAGGACGTCGATGAATTATCCTATCCGAGCTCGTTCCTGCGACTTCACACATGGCCATAGGATATCCTTGATCTGCATAGTCATTTGTTCTAGGCTGATCTCTACCTTGCCTTCGTAACTTCATCCTTCTGATGCGTTCTAAAGCTTCTGCTTGAGCTTCTTCTCGAATTCGCTTTTCTTCCTCTTTGCGTTTCTTAGCAGTGTTGAGTCGGCTGAGCATTTCCTCCGTGAGGGGTTCCTGATACAACTTGACTCTGCAACCGCTAATATAGTTTGGGAGAATATCACCTTCTAATGTGGCTAATTGTACTGCTCCACTCGTGGAGATCCTATTGATAATCATAGGTCCGTAGCCTCTCTTTTCTAGCTTCCTTGCGTGTTGTTTCAGTGTATAGAATAAAACTAGATCTCCTGCTTTCAAGCCCTTATCCTTCACATGAGCATCGAAATATGCCTTCTGTCTCTTCTTGGCTGCATATATTCCTGCAGCTGCTCTCAGTCTTGTTTCTCCTAATCGTTCAAGGTCCAAGACCCTAGAGGAGAGCTCATGACCTGTCCATTCGTGCTCTTGTGCTACTCTCAATGTAGGAATCAGGAAGTCCAAGGGTAGCACAGCGTTTTGGCCGAATACCATCTGAAAGGGGGTGGCTTGGAGTACCGTTTGGTAGGCAACTCGGTATGCCCAAACAGCATGGTGTAGCTGTTTGTCCCAATCAGAGCGTTTAGTGTTCACTAATTTCGTCAGTACATTGCATAAGATCTTATTAGTGCTCTCAGCTTGCCCATTAGCTTGAGGGTGATAAGGGGCAGACTTCTTGTGTATTACAAAGAATTCTTGGAGTAGTTTTTCAATCACTTCGTTCAAGAAGTGAGTGCCTCTATCACTTACAAGCTCTATAGGTAGCCCATATCTTGTGAACACATTCTCAAACAAGAATTTAGCAGTTGTTTGAGCATCGTTCTTTGTCGTAGCCTTTACCTCTACCCACTTGGTGAGATAATCTGTGGCCACAATGATGTATTCCGCGTGAGAACCTTTAGCTGGGGGATTAATAGGACCTACGAAGTCTATTCCCCACTTAGAGAATGCAGGTCCACCCATCATAGGTTTCAGTGGCATCTCATCTTTGCGTATAGGATACTGAGTCCTCTGACAGACATCACACCGTTTCACATAGGTATGTGCATCCATGTGAAGGGTAGGCCACCAGAAACCCGTGAATAGTATTGCCTTGATCACCCGATCCGGTCCAAGTGTCCTCCCGCTACACCTTGGTGAGCAGTTTCTAAGATCTTGAGATACTCACTTTCATGGACACATAGCCTCAGGTAACCATCTTTACCACGCTTATATAGATTATCACCAATGAGTGAATAATCCTGGGCTTCTTGTTCTAAACTCCTTTTCCTAGGTAGAGTCATGTCTGGAGAGAATGTGTTTGTCCTCAAGAATGATACTAGAGGTTCACTCCAATCTGGCACAATGGATACTTGATAGAGAGTGGCATGTTCCACAGGTGGTTTAGTGCAACAGATTGGGCATTCCTTGCACAACTCTTGGACATCAGCTTCCATAGTTGGCCAATGTACTCCGAGTCTCTTTAGAGTCTGTAAAGTTCGTTGCTTTGAATGGTGTTGCTCTAGTGCACCTACATGTGCTAATTGCAACCATTTAGAGTACTCATCCTCTTCTACGCAACAAGCCAAGATCCCTTGATCTGTGTGCTTGTACATACTCCCTGCCATGATGTGGTACTTTTGGGCTTTTACAACCTCTCTATTCCGTGTGTTTATCACTGGATGATTAGGCCCGGATGTCAATACTGGTACCAATGGCTTAGCCCACTGCGGCACCACTTCCAGATTAAACAAGTAAGCATCAGGAAGGTCATCTGATACTCCTTGTGGGGCTTCTCCCGATGTGAGCCTAGAAAGATGATCAGCTCTCAAATGGGTCCTCCCTTTCCTTACCACAACCTCAAAATCATATTCCATTAGCAAGAGAAACCATCTCACTAACCTTCCTGTATTGCATGGCTTGTTTACAAGGTATAGCAATGCCTGATGATCAGTAAAAAATTTAAACTTATTTGCAAGCAAATAGTGTCTAAATTTCTTAACTGCATATACCATGCCTAAGCCTTCTCTCTCCGTAGTGGTGTAATTTCGTTCAGCCGCATTCAATTGTCTACTGGCATAGGCAATTGGAAGATCCATATTACCTTCACCAGTAGGTTGTGCAAGCACACATCCAATAGCATAATTGGATGCATCCACGTGAACATGGAATGGCTTATTCCAATCTGGTGTGGTCAAGATTGGTGCTGAACATAATCTTTGTTTGAGCTCCTGGAAGGAATTCTCACATTCATCCGTCCACTCAAAGTTTGTCAGAAGTCCGTACATGGGCTTTGCAATGACAGCATACATGTGTATAAATCGTCGGTAATAACCACAATGCCCCATGAAAGCTTGTACTTCCTTGACATTCTTTGGCCTAGGTAGTTCTGCTATAGCTCGCACTTTCTCTTCGTCAGTGGATATGCCATTCTTTGACACTATGTGGCCTAGAATCTTGCCTTGCCTGACCATGAAAACACACTTTTCTGGGTTCAGGCAGACTTGATATTCTCTACATTTGTCAAAGATTTGTCTGAGTTCAGGAATATGGGTTTGCCTAATGTTGGAATGGGCACAAAGATCATCAACATAGACTTCTAAATTCTTCCTCAGGAACTCCTTAAATACATGGCACATCAGCCTCTGGAAGGTTGCTGGTGCATTGGTAAGCCCAAATGGCATTACTCTAAAAGCAAAAATGCCCCATTCTGTGGCAAAGGCTGTCTTATGCTGATCCTCTAGAGCTATGGGTACTTGATTGTAGCCCGAAAATCCATCAAGGAAGCTGTACACTTCCTTGCCTGCCACTCTTTCTAAGAGATGTTCTGTGATGGGAAGCGGATAGTTATCTCGAATAGTGGCTGCATTAACCTTCTTCAAGTTAATGCACACGCGCAGTTTGCCATTCTTCTTGGGCACCACTACAATGGGTGATACCCACTCAGTGTGCTCAATTTCATAGATAAATCCAGCTTCGACCAGTCTATCTATCTCTTCCTTGATCTTAGCAGCGTAATTATCGTTATATGTATAAGGCTTTTGCTTAGAGGGTTTGGCATCTGAGGTCATGGGGATAGTGTGTGAGCATATATCAGGGTCGACACCTTTCAAATCCTTGTAACTCCAAGCGAATACATCTCTGTATTCTCTTAGCAAGGCAATCAATTCATGCTCTTCTTCTTCTGTCAGGTCATGGCCTATATACGTGCATCTCTCCTCTCCTTCTTCTAGGGCCACTACTATTTTCTTGGTAGTTTCTTTGTTATCATAGGCCTCTCCTGATTGTGCCTCTCGTTTAGGCATTCTTATCATGACTCTCCTGTCATCTATCTCATACTTCTTAAAATTTTCTGGGACCTCAAACAAAGATTCTTCCTGTTCTGGTGAGGCTTCTCTCTTCTTTCGTTTCTTTCCTTCTTCCTTCGGGGTCACATGTGTTGCTAATCTTACATCATTTGTAAGCTCTCCATGCCTCTGGGGTTGAAATTCTACTTCATGGAAGTATTCTTCATCTGATGCAAATGGTGGGTCCATAATGATTGACTCTAGATCGGAGTCACTTGCATCCTCAAATGCATCAGGGCTAGGTTCGCATTCTTCTAGAACTGCCTCTCCCATGATTGGCTCTATGGAGAAGACTGAAATGTCATAGCCATCCTCATCACAGTGAGGAGTCCATTGTTCTTCATTGATGGCTACGTCCATTGTTGCTAAAATTTCTGCCCAACCGTGAGGTTCAAATTCTTCGTCTGGAAAAACTACAGGTGCATAGGCTGGGTCTTGGATTGATCTATGGGTTTCTTTCGCACCTACCTCTCTGGCTTTCTCTCTCTTCTCTTCTTCTACTGCTACCTTGCACATCCATAAGTGGGTGTCTTCATGCATCCATGAGGATCCAGACCCTATGGAATGCACCGATTCTGTATCATCTTTGGCTCTATGGATGGGATTCCATTGGATAGGAGGGACATCTCTATGAGAATAATCCTTGAGATTGACTTTGGTCGTAACACCCAAGTGTTGCAAATACAAGGAGTTGGTTCCCCAATCCTGTACCACTTGCAATTGTCGCATAAATGGTCTTCCCAAAATCATCTCATAGGCATGATTTTTGCTGAAGTCGCATATGGCAAATGTATGCTCAAACTCGACACCACAAGTGGTGAGAGTTATTCCTTCTAGCAACCCTAGGGGTCTCTCTATGTGACCATCGGCCATCTGCAATTTCATTCTCGTTGGCCTGAGTGCCGGCTTGCCCCAACGCTTCCATAGGGAAGTAGTGGCAATTGCAACTCCTGCACCTGAGTCCAAAATTGCCTTGGTGGTGTACTCCTGGTAGGTGATGGGAAGATAGGTGTTCCCTTCTTCACCTTCACACATATCTCCTATCTTATCCAAGGGAATTTCTGGCACTGTCCTATGGGATCCTACCTGGGAACGAGGTTTTGCTATCTCTGGTACTTGTTTGGCTACATGTTTCCATAATTCAGGTCTAACCCTGAGTAGCTCTTCTAACTTGAGATTGCACTGCACGTTAGTGTTCTTCACTACCTCTGTGTTCCTAGGTATGATTGAATCTTCGTTTCTTACCATGATTGTAGGTGCTCTCATACAAGTGGACTTTGCTTCCCAAGGTCCTGTGAAGTGGGGTAACTCTTGTATGGAATTAGATTCAAAGTCCAATCTCTCGTGAGATTGAGTACTCTCATGTTCCCCGTAAATAGATGGGATGTCTTGTGGGAATTGGTTGTGCGCATCATCCACAAGTTCAAAGGGAGGGGTGACTTCACTTTCGTTATCCCATTTGTCTTCTTGAATCTCTCGTAGGAAGTCTGGTGCAAACCGATTCATAGAAGAAGAAGTATCTGGCTCCATAGAATTAGGCGCATAAGCAACCTGGGAAGGAGGGCTTATTCTATCGTTGGCTCTCTCCTCGTTCTCATAGATGGCTGGAGCACAAGCTTCCTGGGGAGGGTTACTCATTCTATTACTTTTCCGAACAGGCTCATACGCTCCCTGAGAAGGAATGTAGGCAACCTGTGGAGGTACGCAAGCTTTCGAGGGAGGCTCATGTGCTTTTTGGGGGGGAAGATAAGCTTCTTGAGGAGGCACATGGGCTTCCTGAAGAGGCTTGCTTACCTGTTCTCTCGCCCTTTCCTTTCTTTGAGGGGCAGGTTCCTTTTCTGATTGTGCAATTAGCCTCTCTATTCTTTCTAAGGAGGGGAAGTTGTCTGGTTTAGTGGAATTGGCCACATCAACTTCCGATGGGGGAAGGTTCATGTTTTTGCTTGCTTTATCTTTTTCTTGATTTTTTTCTTCCTTGGCAGATCTTGCAATTATTCCCTCTAACTTCTCTAGGAATCCATCCAAGTGTAATTGCGTCTTGGCTGAGCCCGAGTAATTGAAAAGGCGAATGGCTTCAAACATAGTCTGAGCCACTGCGACCATTTTCGCGCACAGCTTGGTTCTTTCTATCTCTAGGTCAGCTCTAGGATAGCACTTGTCATGATCCGTGACGTTTGGCCCTTCTTGGATTCTGGCCTGATATGCTTTAAGCATCATGTCTATGTCTTCAGGAGTGGGATCAGCTAATACTGATCCTGTTTGGGGTGGTGGGTGGGTTACGTGGGGTGTCTTAGAGGGTGGAGGGATGGAGGGTGATGGGGATGGTAACGGTGGGAATGTGTGAGAGTGCGGTTGAGATGTGATCTCTATGATTTTAGCCTTGGTTTCTCGTAGACTTTCCTCAAGTTCACTCATCTTCTTTGCCCATTGCCTTTTCATGCGTTCGCGGCTATCTCTCCAAGCTCTTGTTCTCTTTTTATTTTGGCTCTCAGTATCGCTAGCGTCTGGGCTCTTTTCCTTGCCTACCCCTTGGTTTTGCTGCACTGCTTGAGCTCTCGTGACTACCTGTACGGGTGCAGTGGAAGTAACACTTCCGCTGGAATCTACCACTAACTCAATAACATTGATAGGAGTGATTTTTGGCATATTATTGGGGTTCTTTGGGCAATCTCGTAAGAGATGCTCGTTTCCACAATCTTGGCAAAAGCCTTGGATCGTCACTGACTGGTTTTGTGTAAGTGGAGGTAAGGGGCAATCACGAATGAGGTGATCTCCTTGGCATCTGTAGCACGGTCCTCTTGGGAATGGAGGTCTTACTTGCCTCGATTGAGGCCTAGGGTTGGGGTTTGCATACATGACGTTCGTGTAATCTGACTCCCAACTAGGTTCGTTTGTCTCTTCGCTATAATAGGACTCACCATGCTCAGGAGACTGCATGTAGTAGGCCTGGGGGCTATCAACATGTGTAGAATCAAAGCTATGGTCACTCGGGTCACTTTTAGAAAGCAAGGATGTTACAGGGACTATAGCTCTATTCAGGTTCTCTTCTGCAGCAGTATACTTTACCGGAATCACATTAGCTGGGGCTGGGGGTTGTTGTGCTAGCACAGGCTGAGGCCTTTGTTGGTTTTGATATTGAGGTTGGAAAATTTGTTGTGGCCTGCCATATGGTTGTGGAGGGTACGGGTTCTGGTATCTTCCCTGCTGAGGGTATGGCTGAGGGTGGGGTTGCCTAACTGCCTGCTTGTTGTATGGGCAATCTTGTGCGGTGTGATTGGTGTATCTCCGTTCTATGGTGCAGTACTGGCTACTAGGATTTACTTGGGGCTGAGCCATAATGGGGCAGACATTCGCCATGTGGTCACCACCACAAGTGTAGCACCTTTTCACAGGGGCAAACCTTGGGATTTGTTTACTAGTTACCCCTAATTTCTGAGCTACTTTCTCTGCGAGTTCCTCAATTGATGTGGATTGTGTGGAAGAGTGACTAGATGCACTATCTGAATCTTTGTAGATTTTGGAAAGCTCTAGTTCTTCCCCTAGGTTATCTTCAATGTCAATGCACATGCGTACACACTCTTCTATAGTCCTAGGGTCTTTCAGATACACATAGGATCTCAATTTCGTACTCAGCAATCCATCAAGGAATAAGGCTACTTGTTTGGCAGATGTGGGTAGCTCCGAAACAGGACATCTTTCAAGGTATTGCCTAAATCTTCTTCCTGCAAGTCTCACAGTCTCTTGAGGGGTTTGCTTGAAGCTGTGAATCAGTGAGGAGGTATTGTGTCTTATGCCACTCTTGGAGAATTCAATAATAAATGCTTCTAGGAGTTGGTCTATGCTCCTGAACTGGCGCTCATCCAATGGCTGAAACCATGTAAGTGCTGTGTTCCTAAGGGTTAGACCGAAGGCATTGTACTGCGTGAATAGATCCTCCACTTGTTGAGCTCTCAAGACTTGCTTGAACTCCGCCACATGATCATAGGGATCTCCTGTGCCATCAAAGTAATTCTTCATGGACTTAACTAGCTGAGTCGGTCTCAGAGTTCTTGCGTGCTCTCTAGGTCTCGGCAGAGGGAATCCATCCACATTTCTTTGGTTCCTGTGAGCTCTAAGCACCTCAGGTTCTACCCTATTCGTCTCCGTCCTCGTTCTTTCTCTGCCCACTAGATTGGCAAAGCTTACTTCTGGTCTATCTCTACTTCTGTCCCTTTGCATTCCATGAGCTTGGGATGTTCCAGCCCCAGGGTGACCATAGGATACATTTGATCTTGGTTGGGGGAAAATGAATTCACCCTTCCAAGTGTAAGCATGCCTATCATTTTCCGTAACCGCAAAGATCCGTTCTGAAGCGTGATCTAAGTAGGTCACTCTGCCTGGACTATCAGGATCCTTAAACTCGTAGATAATGATATTTCCTATATCAATTGGCTGATTAGATTTATACCTCCAAAAGGCTTCGTCAGTTTCTCGATTGAGGAGCAACTCTATGCTCTTGTTGTCTTGGGGAACCCACTCAGGTGTGATAATCCTAGTGAGAACAGATTTGCCTCGAGGGGTTCTAGGTTCTACACCCATGTTTCCTTGTTCCAAGTCACCTAAGTCCGCTTCGGAGATTACATTCCCAAATTCATCTGTCCTATCTGGGTGACTGGTGCCTACGTATATGGTTCCTTCTTTGTCCAGGTATGCACCGTTTTCAAACTTGACAGCTGGGTGCTCTAGTCCTATGGATTGGTCAGGGTTTTTAATCTGGACCACGGATCTTCCTAGGCCGTCCTCATAGATGCTAGCACCTAATCAGTTGGTCCTAAGGTATTCCAACTGTGTTTTGTAAGGGCCTTCTACCCTGTACAAGTAAGGCACACCTGAACTTCCCGTAGGTCTGTCCATGCCTTGAGACATCTCTGACTCACTGGTCTCAGAGCTAGGGTAGTACGAGTGGTGGCTCAACTGCTGGGCCCAAGACCTAGCAGTGTGGTTAACACTAGCCTCTGAAGATCTAAGGCTTTGTCTCTCCCTTACTAGACGTCGTCCTGATCTAAGGTTCATATGCCTATCTAAGTAGCCCAATTCTTTGCCCAGAGTACAACCTCGTTGCTGGTTACTTTATATTAGTCGCTTGATTCTTTTTAGGTATTTTATCGTGTTTAAGGTCTTGTCTGATATCACGTCGTCAGGAATATTTGAATGTTGTTTCACACTTACAGTTGATCGTTCCACGTTAAGTTCTTTCCCTTTAAAATTCTTGACAGTACAAGGATTATGCCCTTAGCTTGAGCTTGAAAGTTTAGGTATGCTTCAACTTGATAGTGGCCTATCGTCTCCCTGACTTACTCCTACTTCTAATCGTTCTTAGCCTAAGCTAGGAATTGACGAAGAGGAGTTGAGAGTATTCCGACCTTTCTTGCCGAACCTTGCTCTTTAGTGCTCGAGAAGTTGATTCTCAAGCTTGCGCAAAACCCTTGCTTGGACGCTCTCAATTGCTTCTCAATAGACCTGCATAAGTCCCAAGATTAGCTCCAAGTAGACCTTTCAATTGACAGACAATTGATTTCAGACACTTTTTTAATGACCCTTGTTCCCCCTTTTGTGTTGCTAGAAATTTCCTCTAGAGCTCCCTTAGTGTTTCTACCCCTCTGTGTGTCAACTTCCAAACATCCTATCTGAAAATCAACACGTTATTCTTATAAAAAACAGTTGAGGGCGTGTAGTATATGCCACGAGCTTTCCGACAAGCCCTAGAGCTCAGAAAATGGATTTCGTATGAAAAAGTTATGACCGTTCAGGGTTTAGGGGGTTAACTTAGACAAACAGAACCTTTCAGGGTTTTAATGCATTCTTCTAAGGCCTTTGCAAGTGTATGAGTATTTGAGAGTGCAACTAAGCCCAAAGTTTAGCCTAAATTTCCAAAAAATTTACCCCCTTAATTTTTGCCGAAAATGTCTGTCTGTCGCGATAGATGGTGTCTGTCGCGATAGACACAAACTATCGTGGGGGCTGTCTGTCACGATAGACAGTGTCTGTCGCGATAGACGCTGTCTGTCGCGGATTTCTGTCTGTCGCGATAGACGGTGTCTGTCGCGATAGACGGTGTCTGTCGCGATAGACGGTGTCTGTCACGGAATTTCGGTCTGTCGCGATAGACGGTGTCTGTCGCGATAGACGGGGTCTATCGTGGATTTCTGTCTGTCGCGATAGAAGGTGTCTGTCGCGATAGACGCTGTCTGTCGTGGAATTTCGGTCTGTCGCGATAGACGGTGTCTGTCGCGGAATTTCGGTCTGTCGCGATAGACGGTGTCTGTCGCGATAGACGGGGTCTATCGTGGATTTCTATCTGTCGCGATAGACGGTGTCTGTCGCGATAGACGCTGTCTGTCGTGGAATTTCGGTCTGTCGCGATAGACGGTGTCTGTCGCGGAATTTCGGTCTGTCGCGATAGACGGTGTCTGTCGCGATAGACGGGGTCTATCGTGGATTTCTGTCTGTCGTGGATTTCTGTCTGTCGCGATAGACGGTGTCTGTCGCGATAGACGGTGTCTGTCGCGGAATTTCGGTCTGTCGCGATAGATGGTGTCTGTCGCGATAGACGCTGTCTGTCGTGGGTCTCTGTCTGTCGCGATAGACGGTGTCTGTCGCCATAGACAGTGTCTGTCGCGATAGACTGAAAAAACACAAATTTTTGAGAAACTTCTAGTGATTTACAGTGCCCTAATGGTGTAGGTTACCGTGCTAAACATGCATTCACAAAATTTTAAGTTTTTCTGTCTGTCGCGATAGACAGAGGTCGTCGTCCCGGGACCTGTGCAGAGCCTGTCGTACCTACACACTGCTAGAGGAGGTGGTACAGCAAGTTCCTGCAATAAAAGCTCAAAAACACACCAAAAACAGATAGCATGCAAGCTCTCTCTCGCTCTCTCTCACAATGAAATGAGGGAAATGAGGTGGGGGGTGTAATATGACCAAAAAACTGAAATTTTTTGTGGAGATGGAGATGGAGGTGGGATATGGTGGAGATGATGATGGTGATGATGGTGATGCGAAAGTAAGGAAAAAATGAAGAAAATTTAAGAGAAGGAAGGGTGTTACCTATAACTCCAATGTCTCAACTCGACGTCTTACCATCACACGCTCGTCCTCGAAGCTCTCTCCCCGGCAACGGCGCCAAATTTGTGTCACTCTAGCACAATGGTGAGTACCAACGTGAGAAGATTCACCTCATAATTGTCAATCCGTGGAGACGTGAGGACTAGTATGAAGACTATGAGCAAGTGAAGACACAAGTGCGTGAGTGAGAAGCACACAAGCATGCACACACATACACACACACGCGCACACAAGGCAAGAACAAGGAGAGGAACAATGGAGTTCTTTGCATTAATCAAAAGATCTCTTACATAAGCTCAATTCACAAACAATCTAACCCCAAAATGAGCTCTCTAGCTCTTTTTATAGTTTTTTGACTAGTTTTGGCCCTGTCCAGACCTAGTGTCCGGCCTAGTTAAAAATTAGGTTCCAGGGCTTATTTGAGGGCTCAAACGAAGTCTAAAAATTATGAAAATTGGTACGATGGTACTTCTAATACTCCTCAAGCTCGAGGACTCCTCGGCTTGCACAAAATGGAGTCTATTCTACCAAAAACGGGATTTTCAATGTTTGTGTAGTGATTAAAATCACTTGAGTTGTACATAATCCATGGGAAAAAATGATTTGGCCTTGTTGCCGTATTGTGCATGACTCCTCTGTTGCTTTGTATGCCAACACACATTCATGAATGTATGCATATGCATTCATGTATGCACATGCATTCATGTATGCACATGCATTCATGTATGCACATGCATGCATGTATGCATATGCATGCATGTATGCATATGCATGCATGTATGCATATCCATGCATGTATGCATATGCATGCTTGTATGTATGCATGTATGTATGCATGTATGTATGCATATGCATGCATGTATGTATGCATATGCATGCATGCATGTATGCATATGCATGCATGTATGTATGCATATGCATGCATGTATGTATATGTATTCATGTATGCATATGCATTCATGTATGCGCATATGCATGCTTGTATGCATATGCATTCATGTATACATATGCATGTGTGTATGCATATGCATTGTATGTATATGCATTCATGTATGCATATGCATTCTTATATGCATATGCATTCATGTATGCATATGCATTCATATATGCATGCATTCATGTATGCATGCATGTATGCATTCATGTATATGCATATGCATTCATGTATGCATGCATTCATGTATGCATTCATGTATATGCATATGCATTCATGTATGCATGCTTCTATGTATGCATATGCATGCCTGCTTGTATGCATATGCATTCATGTATGCATATGTATACATGCTTGTATGCATATGCATTCATGCTTGTATACATATGTATTCATGCTTGTATACATATGCATTCATGCTTGTATGTATGCATATGCATACATGTATGCATGCTTGTATGTATGAATATGCATACATGTATGCATATGCATGCTTGTATGCATATGCATGCTTGTATGCATATGCATTCATGTATACCTATGCATGTGTGTATGCATATGCATTGTATGCATATGCATTCTTATATGCATATGCATTCATGTATGCATGGATTCATGTATGCATGCATTCATGTATGCATGCATGTATGTATGCATGCATGTATGCATTCATGTATATGCATATGCATTCATGTATGCATATGCATTCATGTATGCATATGCATATACATGAATGCATATGCATTCATGTATGCATGCTTGTATGTATGCATATGCATGTATGCTTGTATACATATGCATTCATGTATACATATGCATGTGTGTATGCATATGCATTGTATGCATATGCATTCATGTATGCATGTATGTGTATGCATATGCATGTATGTATATGCATATGTATTATGTATGTGTGTATGCATATGCATTGTGTATGTGTGTATGCATATGCATTGTGTATGTGTGTATGTGTATGCATGTGCATGTGTGTATGCATATGCATGTGTGTACCATATGCATATTTGTATGCATATGCATGTGTATGTGTATGCATATGCATGTGTATATATATGCATATGCATGTTTGTATTCATATGCTTGTGTGTATGGATATGCATGTGTGTGTTTATACATATGTGAGTGTGTATGTCTATGTATATATCTCTCCCTCTCTCTCTCAATCGAAAAAAAAACTAAAGAGAGAAGATATTAGAAAAGCAAGAACATAAAGAAAGAAAAAAGACTGATATATCTCTCACTTACATCGATGTAATTGTTTGAATCAAGGTTGTCAAAATCCATTTGAAGTTCTTCTTTGTTGAATTTCCAAAGATTTGATCCCAAAAATCTCTTGCAAAACTAAAGAGAGAAGATATTAGAAAAGCAAAAACATAAAGGAAGAAAAAAGAGTGCTACAATATGTGCGATCTATTTACCAAAGCGTCAGATCTATAAATATAGAGGTGTGCTTAGAGAGAGAGAGAGGGAAGGAGAGGGAGAGAGAGAGAAAGAGAATTGTTTGAATCAAGGTCGTCAAAATCCACTTGAAGTTCTTCTTCGTCGAATTTCCAAAGATTTGATCCCAAAATCTCTTGCAAAACCAAATAGAGAACATATTAGCAAAGCAAAAACATAAAGAAAGAAAAAAGAGTGCTACAATATGTGCGATCTACTTACCACAACTTCAGATCTATAAAGATAGAGGTCTGTTTAGAGAGAGAGAGAGAGAGAGAGAGAGGGAGGGAGAGAGAGGGAGGGAGAGAGAGGGAGAGAGAGTGAGAGAGAGGGAGAGAGAGAGAGAGAATGAGAGAGAGGGAGGGAGAGAGAGAGAGAGAGTGAGAGAGAGGGAGGGAGAGAGAGAGAGAGAGAGAAAGGGGGACAAACAAAGATCTTTTGTTGGCGCGTGCAAATCTGACAGGAGAAGATCTAGATTCAAAATGCCCGGAATGACGAATTTTGGTTTTGGGCTGGGTTAAAAAGAGGGCGTCGATATAAGCATCGGTAATTCCAGCAAATTACCGACGCTTATACCAACACAGTCTTTCGGAGGCAAAGCGGCTTTCCCAAATTGTCCGAGGGTCATATCGATGGCGACAGCTGATCGTCGGTATAGTGACGGTCGGTATTCCCTCGATATGTTGTAGTGGAAGATGATCGTCCACGACTAGAAACTCTTCCTCTATGCTGAAAGAATGCATGATCTCTCGAATGGCCACTTCCCGATGCATTCAAACCAAGTTTTACTTCTTCTGTCATGCAAAGAGCTACTAGCTCATCAAAATCTGGCATAGTGCCTCTCATTGAGATAGAAGTATCTAAGCTCTTGTACTGTGGTCCTAGACCATTTAGGATAACTGAAACCATATCATCATCCTCGACCATGCAATTTATGGAAGCTAAATCATCACTCATCTTCCTAATTTCAGCCACATAATCTGTTATGGACCTATTTTCATGCCATACGCTATGCAACTTTTGCTTTAAGTGAATTTTTCTAGCTTCCGTCGACGTACCATATGTCTTATGGATTATATCCCAAGTTTCGTTTGGTGTGCTAGCTTTCATAATATATGGAATCACGCTCTCTGATATACATATGGAAATCCAATGGAGAACCTTTGTAGATTTTTCTATCCATGTTTTACATTCCCTTTTCTATTCTACATTCTGGTTCTCTGGCAACTCAGGACACTCCTCCTCTCCATTCACTAGTCCCATAGACCTTTTCTCATCAAGACATTTTCCATCCTATATGACCATATATGGTAATTGTCTTTATTCATCTTATCAGCAACTATTTGCACAATATTATCACCCATTCTTGCAATTTAAGCACTTCTCTACGCAACGATAATTTTATGGCGAGGCCTAGAAAACATTCGACAGCATTTCAATTGTTTTTCTAGATATATGCACCAAAAACGCAATGTTCGCAAGTAATCTCAATGATTTCCCTCTTGTTCTAAGCACTTCCTGCGTCTCTATACTCTTATATGCTCATTTTTTACCTCTCCGAAAAAATTTTGAGAGAGTCTCCTTTGTCCAAAGTGTATATGAGCCAAGTCAACTATAGTGAATCCTCTCCAAAAACCCAAACTCTGGGTAAAATCATCAATAACAGTCCGTAATGTAAGCAAATATACTATGACGGGAGGCCTCAAAAATATACATTCATCCCGTGATCGATACACGAGGTCTTTGGACTATCTTCTCTTTGGTCTTCCACCTATATCACTAGAGTATCTCCAAGCATGAGAATACCCCGTTAAAACCTTACCACCTCCCTCAGTTTTTGTTTAAATTCAAGGTTTTCAGTAGGGTAATATAAAACCTCACAAGGTGCATGAGTTGTCCAATTAAGGACCCACAAAATGCTTATATTTGTCTCACAACGTGTGAGTATTGTCCATTCAAAGACCCAGAAGAAAAATGCATGATGTCACCTACCACATGCAATCGAAATGAAAATCTAAAATCAATTGTGTACCTGAAAGAGAATCCTCTCAATAATTCTCAAAATTTCCTTGTTTAGAACCTTATTTCCTTATTTGTAACCTTGTAACAACTCTCCCATATTCTACACGGCATACTAAGTTGCGCCCCTATCCTACATAATCACCTCAATAATTCTGTAATTTTCCACTGATCTCAATCAATCTTTCAAAGACATACAATGTCGTTGACAACAAGGATCTTGAAAGTCGGAGCACAGCAGCCCTCGGATTCTTTTATGCCCTCCGTTTCGTGGGTTGAAGTTAATTAGTCATTTAGATCTGTACTTGAGAAAGTTCCAAGCTGCGCATGACGAGACTACAGAAATCCAAGAAATGGATCGGAAAAGATTTGCCTAGGAAGCACGGTAAATGTGCATGTATGCTGTGGGAAATTTGATTCACTGTCTGAATCGGATATTAACGCCCAAGGGATAGGAGGGTCGGTCTCGGGGGAAGTTTGTTCAGTTTTCAAATATGCGTGAGGATCTCCTGCCTCAATATCCAAATATGTGTAATCGTCTTGTACCAAATGCGACGAGGAAGGAGAGCAGAATTCCGTAGGTGTAGTTCTTTCGTTGAAGTACCGCTGAGAGGGAGCGCACGTAGGTGTAGCTCTGATACCACTTGAACGATGCGCATCTATGGCCATATGCATGTGTATGCATATGCATTTTTATGCATATGCATTTATGTATGCATATGCATGTGTGTATGCATGTATGTGTGTATGCATATGCATGTGTGTATGCATATGCATGTATATGCATATGCATTTGTGTATGTATATGCATTTGTGTATGCATATGCATTTGTGTATGTGTGTATGCATATGTATGTGTGTATGGCCATATGCATGTGTATGCATATGCATTTTTATGCATATGCATTTATGTATGCATATGCATGTGTGTATGCATGTATGTGTGTATGCATATGCATGTGTGTATGCATATGCATGTATATGCATATGCATTTGTGTATGTATATGCATTTGTGTATGCATATGCATTTGTGTATGTGTGTATGCATATGTATGTGTGTATGGCCATATGCATGTGTATGTATGTGAATATGCATGTGTGTATGCATATGCATTTGTGTATCTGTGTATGCATATGCATTTGTGTATGTGTGTATGCATATGCATTTGTATGCATATGCATTTATGTATGTATATGCATTTGTGTATGCATATGCATTGTGTATGTGTGTATGCATATGCATGTGTATGTATATGCATATGCATGTGTGTATGTGTATACATTTGTGTATGTGTATGTTTGTATTTGTGTATGCATATGCATGTGTGTATGCATATGCATTTGTGTATGCATGTGTGTATTTTTGTATGCATATGCATGTGTGTATGCATATGCATTTGTGTATGCATGTATGTGTGTATGCATATGCATTTGTGTATGCATATGCATGTGTGTGTATACATATGTGATTGTGTATGTATATGTATCTCTCTCTCTCTCTTTATGTTTCTATAGATCTCTCTCTCTTTCTTTCATATCTCTCTCTTTCTTTCATTTCTCTCTCTTTCTCTCTCTCTCTAGATCTCTCTTTTTCTTTCATATCTATCTCTCTCTCTCTCTTTCTCTCTCTCTCTCTCTATGTCAATCGAAAACAAAACAATCACTTACATTGATGTAATTGTTTGAATCATTGTCGTCAAAATTCACTTAAAGTTGTCCTTCGTCGAATTTCCAAAGATTTGATCCCAAAATAGCTTGCAAAACTAAAGAGAGAAGATATTAGAAAAGGAAAAACATAAAGAAAGAAAAAAGAGTGTTACAATATGTGCGATATACTTACCAAAACTTTAGATCTAGAAAAATAGAGGTGTGCTTAGAGAGAGAGAGAGAAAAAGAGTGACAAAGAGAGATATGATGTTCGTGCGTGCAAAGTCGACAATAGCAGATCTAGTTTCAAAACACGATGAATGTTGAATTTTGAGATAATGTACCGACGCTTATACGGAAACTTATATGAACACTCATACCAATGCACATATACCGACGCGTACATTGCATAGTCGGTTTTCCAAAGTTTTTTGACAGTCATACCAATGCCGACGCGTGCCCGTCGGTATGCAGAACATCCGTATGCTTTTGATATATTATAGTGACATGATCCTTCCTGTTTTTTGCTTTTCCGTTTTGAAGTGTCTCATTTGCTTTTACGTTTTGAAGTGGGTGGGGTGTGTGTGTGTGAGAGAGACACTATAGCTATTGAAGAACAGATGTACACGGTACGCTCTTCAAACTTGTCTCCTTTGATTCTTTCTGCAGTTTACAAAGTGCTATGCAAAAGCACAACCGCAACCGAATCGCCAAACTTTCATTTGTTGTCTGCCCAGTGCCTACGCTGGTTCTTCAACTCTCATTCCAAAGGACATCGACACTCTTTTGTTGCAACAGATCATGCAAAAGACACACGCATTCAAGTGATTGAAAAGCAATAAGGCACTTCGCTTTTCTCATCACCTAGAGAAGAGGCGACTCTCGAGAATAGGAAATTCATTTTGTTACTTCCTACAATTAGACGACGGAAAAGACATAGCGTCAACTCTAATACCTGAGGTATGCATAATCACAGAGCAGAAATAAGCATGACGACTGGCAAACTATTTATGGGGACATTGATGCATATATTTGAAGTAAAAGCGGTTGCACGGCAATTAACAGTAGCACGTAGGTGGTATTATTTCGGTTTTCTATTACGGAATCCTCTCAACTCGGTAACGAATGGGTACTTCTTCACGTATATTCTCCATTTTAATCTGTTGTAACATTTAAACGAGCATCTGTCCTTAACTTCCCCATTTTGCACAAAACCTGAGCCCCTCCTCTCGCTGAATTATCAATATATTATACTCTACTTTCATTGTGAAGAACTTAATGATGGGGTTCTGTTAAGGATTATCTTCTGCAATGAGCATGATTTCACTACAAGAAATAGGGGGGCGTAGTGACGCCCCCAAATTGAAAAAAAAATGAGCACCGTCGCTTATGCGACACCAGCGTCGCATAAGCAACAGTGTTGTTTTTGAATTTGTTTTTTTTTTAAAGGGGATACATTGCATAAGTGATGCCTGCGTCGCGTATGCGATGCTCAATCTCTGCGTCGCAAATAGCGTTGTTTCCTAGCGACGTTATTTGCGATGTGGGCAAACTCGATAGCGACGCATATGCGTCGTCCTTTCCAGAGCATCGCATAAGTCACGCTTTGGAATGTTAAAAAAAAAAACAAATTCTTCCGCCACATTTGTGCCAAGATCTCGACAAGAGCAAGAGAACCAGAGAGAGAGAGAGAAACGCAAAGAGAAAGACCAAGTATGCGCACACACACACACTTACACACACATACATATGCATACACACACATATACACACATAGACACACACACACATACACATAGACACACACACACATACACACACAAATACACACACATATACACACATACACACATAATGTTGCATACACACACATATACATGCATACACACACACATATAAATGCACACACACATATATGCATACACACACATATGCATACATAATGCACATGTAGACATACACATACATAATGCATACACATGCACACACATATACACATACACCTACACACACACCCATACACACACACATACACACATACACACACACACATAGAGAGACATGCACACACATACACATACATGCATACATATGCATACATAATGCATATGCATATGCATACATAATGCATATGCATATGCATACATACATACATACTTACATGCATACACACACATATGCATACATAATGCACATGTACATACACATACATAATGCATATGCATACATAATGCACATGCATACATACACATACATAATGCATACACACACATATGCATACATAATGCATACACACACATACACACACATATGCATACATACATGCATACACATACACACATAGACACATACACACACATAGACACATACACACACATAGACACATACACACACATAAACAGATACACACTCATAGACACACACACATACACATAGACGAGCACACACATATACACACACACATACACACATACACACATACACACATAATGATGCATTCACACACATACATATGCATACACACATACAGATGCATACACACATACACACATAATGACACATTCACACACATACACATGCATTCACATAGGGATACAGGTCTTAAATATGACCTTTTCCCCTGGTGTAGAGTACACATATTTAGGCAGTGTAGTTGTGCATGACAGCGAGATAATGCAGTGTCATGTTGGCAATAAATTATTAACAGATTGCCATACGGGAATTGTCCCAAGTCTTTGCTATCAAATAGGGACTGAAAATGCTCTTCAGTTCCTAACATGCCTTCAAAATGTTCTGCATGAATGGCTTTTCCAAAGAGGGTTCAGTGTTGTCTTGAAAGACATGTACTTAATAGATGAAATCAGAACATATAAGAAACTTCTTGAAGAAGTTCATATTGCTGTAGATGATGGCAGATTGTCTTCTCAAAGAGTTCTCACTTTGGAAAGGCAGATCCGATTAGTCTTGTCAGGAAAAGAGGAACTCATTCCAAGAACTTTTATCAATCCATGTCATAGTGATATCCTTGACTATGGTTACCAAGAATATTTTCTTAGCTTAGTTGAAGAAATCAGTGTTAGAAGATCAGCAATTTGTGAATTTCAACATGTTCTTGGGGAAATACCAACTGTTGTTGAGAGGCACAGTTATCCATCCAATTCCATGATGGCAATGATAAGGGCTGGAAGCAAAGGATCATTGTCAAACTTGATACAACAGTGTGCATGCTTAGGTTTACAGTCTGTAAACGGAGAGGAGTTGTTCTTTTCTGACTTTCATGATGGTTTGGCAATAATTCATTCTTGCTTTTTAGATGGTTTAACCTCCAAAGAATTCCTTTATCAGTTAGTGTCTTCCCGAGAACCTCGAAAAGGGTATGGATCTGAGGGGCCTGGAGAACTTTTTCAAAAATGTATGTATGGGTTAAGGGAAGTGTATTTAGCATATGATGGTTCTGTTCGGACACGAACAGACAATCATGTAATAAAATTCAATTATGAAGTTTTGGAGAATATCGAAGAGGCAGAGTGGAAATAAAAAGATCCGTAGAGTCGTGGCTTTGGTTCAGAGCATGTTGGTGTACAGGCTGTGACATCATTGATTGAACCAGCTTATAGTTATGCATTTCGCCAGTATGCACCAACAAAGAGTAATCCCATTGAATTGCTAAAGGTAATTTTTGACAATTATGATCTCTTCTTATAGTTTTGATTTTCATGTAGTGTTGTTAAAACATAATTGGTTTTTGAGGTAAGACAAAACAAAGAAAACTCTGGGAAGTTCGATCATCATGATTTGTTTTCCCTTTTCATTTTCTAGGAGACCTTTGACAATTATGATCTCTTCTTATAGTTTTGATTTTCATGTAATGTTGTTAAAACATAATTGGTTTTTGAGGTAAGACAAAACAAAGAAAACTCTGGGAAGTTCGATCATCATGATTTGTTTTCCCTTTTCATTTTCTAGGACATCTTTGAAAGGCATAGATCACAAATCCATTCTTGCCATTTCTTTGAACACAATAAAGAGGAAAATTGATCTAGCAAGGGTAGCACTATAGATTCAGAGACATCTTCACTATTTCGCACTTGGAATGTTACCGGTTAAGACCATGATAGAGTTAGGTACCATCATCAAAATGTTTGTTAGCCCCTTTTTTTTCTTTAGTTCATAAAATACTATTTTAAACTTGAAGAAATCATGCATTTTTATTGCAACACATTCACATACACAGACACACATATACACACAAACAAACATACACACATAGAAACATACACACATATACACATGCATACACACACATATGCATACATACATGCATACACATAAAGAATCAATGGCTTTGATTTTAATATGCTATCCAAAAGTCTACATATTAGTGAACATTCGAGCCTACAACTGTCAATATCTTCTCCTTTGTCCCCTGACATGGGCCCATGTTGTAAACCCACAACATCTCTACTCACACTCAATGAGTTTCTCATGAAAAGAAATATAAGCTTATCTGTCTGCACATGATTTAACTCAAATAGGATTTTCTCCTATGAATAATTCACATAATTCACTGCTAATGCTCCTTTGTATATGCTTTCTATCAATGGTGCGCACTGACATCTCACCCGTATGCGTGCCTACATGTAAACAAAACCTCATTATGCCTCAGACAGTGACCTAATGTAATATCAAATATTATTAAATCTAAGCAAAGAACGTGAGCTGGAAACTGTGTCTTTTGCTTCCCATCAGCCCAGGCATATGGATTGATGTTGATCTCTCCATAGCTGTCTACCTCAAAAATACCATGCAAACTTTTATCAATGTGATTAAACAAAAATAGTGGCATCCTTGGTCGGATATTCTTTACATAGATGATATGAGAAGCTCGAAGGCCTGGACATGCACAAAATCTAATGATCAAGCTACTGTTCATGCATAAGGACGTCCGTAAAATAAAACCAAGCCCAGGATTCCAAGTAAGCTTTAGATTCAGAATTCTTCTCTGCGTTTGCACGAAAGCCATACCAAAAACATGCACACACAAGAACATGCAGTAATATGTGGAGGGAGAGAGAGAGAGAGAGAGAGAGAGAGAGAGAGAGAGATGAGGGCACAGAAGGAAATGGTGTCCATATGACCAAGACGTGGGAAAACATACTATCGAAAGCACAGTGGAATCTCAAAATGAGAAATCCAAACCATGATATGATGCATTATGCTTTAAAGGAAGAGATGTATATCTGTGATAGAAAGTAAGAGGATAGATAAAGTATACCTAACAGAAGTTGTGTGACGCATTCATTGTAAGTCACATGGTCACAGCCAAAAATCAAAGCAGCAAGCTCCTCCATGAGAAGGTTCAAGAATGGGAGTGGTGATGAAGGAGGACGGCTAGCCCCAGAGGAAGGAGAATGAAGGCCTTTGTATGCAACCATCAACATCTTCTCCTTTGTCCCCTGACATGGACCCATGTTGTAAACCCACAACCTATCTACTGACACTCAATAAGTTTCTCATGAAAAGAGATATACGCTTATCTGTCTGCACATGATTTAACTCAAATAGGATTTTCTCCTATGAATAATTCACATAATTCACTGCTAATCCTCCCTTGTATATGCTTTCTGTCAATGGTGCACACTGACATCTCAACCGTACGCATGCCTACATGTAAACAAAACCTCATTACACCTCAGACAGTGACCTAATGTAATATCAAAGATTATTAAATCTAAGCTAAGAACTTGAGCTGGAAACTGTGTCTTCTGCTTCCCATCAGTCCAGGCATATAAATTGATGTTCATCTCTCCATAGTTGTCTGCCTCAAAAATACCATGCAACTTTTTATCAATGTAATTAAACAAAATAAGTGGCATCCCTGGTCGGACATTCTTTACATAGCTGATATGAGAAGCTCGAAGGCCTCGACATGCACAAAAACTAATGATCAAGCTACTGTTCATGCATAAGGACGTCTGTAAAATAAAACCAAGCCCAGGATTCCAAGTAAGCTTTAGATTCAGCATTCTTCTCTGCGTTCGCACGAAAGCCATACCAAAAACATGCACACACATGAACATGCAGTAATATGTGGAGGGAGGGAGAGAGAGAGAGAGAGAGAGAGAGAGAGAGAGAGAGAGAGAGAGAAATAAGGGCACAGAAGGAAATGGTGTCCATATGACCAGGACATTGAGAAACATATTATTGAAAGCATAGTGGAATCTCAAAATGAGAAATCCAAACCATGATATGATGCATTCTAGTTTAAAGGGAGAGACGTATATCTATGATAGAAAGTAAGAGGATAGATAAAGTATACCAAACAGAAGCTGTGTGATGCATTCATTGTAAGTCGCATGGTCACAACCAAAAATCGCAGTAGCAAGCTCCTCCGCCGAAAGGTTCGAGAATGGGAGCGATGATGAAGGAGGATGGCTAGCCCCAGAGGAAGGAGAATGAAGGCCTTTGTATGCAACCGTCAACATCTTCTCCTTTGGACCCTAACATGGACCCACGTTGTAAACCCCCTAAGCTTATCTGTCTGCACATGATTTAACTCAAATAGGATTTTCTCATGTGAATAATTCACATAATTAGTTGCTAATGCTCCCTTGTATATGCTTTCTGTCAATGGTGCACACTAACATCTCACCCGTACGCGTGCCTACATGTAAACAAAACCTCATTACGCCTCAGATAGTGACCTAATGTAATATCAGAGATTATTAAATCTAAGCAAAGAACCTGAGCTGGAAACTGTGTCTTCTACTTCCCATCAGTCCAGGCATATGGATTGATGTTCATCTCTCCATAGGTGTCTGCCTCAAAAATACAATGCAACTTTTTATCAATGTGGAATCTCAAAACGAGAAATCCAAACCATGATATGATGCATTATGGTTTAAAGGGAGAGACGTATATCTGTGATAGAAAGTAAGAGGATAGATAAAGTATACCAAACAGAAGCTGTGTGATGCATTCATTGTAAGTCGCATGGTCACAACTAAAAATCACAGCAGCAAGCTCCTCCGCCGGAAGGTTCAAGAACGAGAGCGGTGATGAAGGAGGACGGCTAGCGCCAGAGGAAGGAGAATGAAGGCCTTTGTATGTTTCAGTCTTACGTCCAGCTCCCATGACAAAATCACTCCGCTGGCAATGAGACTTGTAAGAGTAATTTTAAAGTTTGTTGGAAAACGCTAATTACAAATTTATGTAATGAGATCATATGCTACATGTGTATTAATTACAATAATACTTTCATTATAACATTTTTTATGAATGAAGGCATTCTGTGGCTACTGTTCATGCATAAGGACGTTCGTAAAATAAACCCAAGCCCAGGATTCCAAGTAAGCTTTAGATTCAACATTCTTCTCTGTGTGTATATGTATGTATGTGCATGTGTACGTGTGTGTATATGTCTGTATGTGCATGTGCACGTGTAAGTGTATATGTGTGTATGAGTATGTGCATGTGCATGTGTATATGTGTGTATATGTATGTGCATGTATATGTGTAACTCTATGTGTATATGTGTGTATGTGCATGTATATGTGTATATGTAGGTATGTGCATGTGTGTGTGCCTGTGTATATGTGTGTGTACTTATGTGCATATATATGTGTATATATGTGTATAATGTATGTATATGCATGTGTATATGTATGAAACATGCATGTGTATGTGGATGCATTTCCATTTGCATCCATGTGCATGCATGTGAATATGTGTGCATGTGGATGTGCATATACATGTATTTGCATATATGTTAATGTATATATATATATATATATATATATATATATATATATATATATATATATGCAATAATGCATGCATGTAAGTTTTTTCATGTGGTTGTAGAAATGTTTGTGCATATGCATGTCTATATGTGTGTATGTCTAAGTGTATGTGCACATGTATCTGTGTGTATATATGTGTGTGTATGTGCATGTGTATATGTGTATATGTGTGAAAGTGCATTTTCATCATGTATAAGTGTATAAGTGCATATCAATAAGTGTGAGTATGCTATCTAATGAAAATAACACAATTCAAATGATATACAAAGAATAGAAATTGTACTTACAATAGTTAGCCATAATGAAAATAACACAATTCAAATGATATACAAAGAATAGAAATTGTACTTACAATAGTTAGCCATAGTTTTTGCTTGGTTAGTTTCTTGAATAACCTGCAATAAAGAGAGAGAGAGAGAGAGAATTCAAAGAGAGAAGGATGTAGAAAGAGAGAAACAGAGACAGAGGGAGACAATAAGAGAGAGCTTAGGCAAAACAACAATTCTTTATATACTTCCTTCAGCTCATAAGCGCAGCGCAATTGCGAACGTTGGAGAGCTCTTCGATCAGATGCGTGAAAATGCCGATCGAAGATCCCCAACGTTTTAATTTTTTTCCATCAACAGACTGTCGTGTAAGCAATGCTACGCATCGAGTCAGTGTCGCATAAGCGACATGTTTTGAGCGTTGCTTATGCGAGGCCAAAAAGCACCACTTATGCGACGTAGCAAAGCTTGGCTTATGTGATACTATTTAAAACCGTCGTGTTAGCGACGCTCTATGCGAGCGTCGTAGACCCCGTCATGCCAAAAGTCGCAAAAAACATTGTTTTCTTCGTCGTTTAATCGACTGTGTGCACGCGACCCTCATTACCACGCATTTTGCAATTTTATCGCGACAAAATTCTATCGCCTTAACCGTCGCTATACGTCCGTATTCCTTGTAGTGTTTCAATGCAAGTTTCGTGATGCACTGTTGATGCTGGTGGAGTTCCCTAATTACGAGGAGATGAATGCAACAAAACTCCGCTAGAAAGAGGTGGGGAAGCTCAGCGTTGCTCAAAAGCTTACAGCTGAAGTTCTGCATATCAAATCTTTACGGAGAACAAAGATTCAATACTTGATCTATTCTGAATATTTCTGGGCACTAAACGCTGTAGGCATCTCTCATGAAGAGTAATTCTTTGGGCTCTCCAAGTAAGGGCATGGGTTTGGGACCTAAATTATTTTGCAAAATGACTTTGTTTCTTTGTTTGCAGCAGCGCCAAAGAAATTCGGCTCTATAGAGCTGCCATAAAGGAAAATCAAGATGGCCACATTCACCCACCATACTTCCTTGCTCGGCAAGTCTTAAGGATGCGAAGGTCCAGAACCAGCATGCAAGTGTCGTGTTTGCTAGCACGACACTCCATAAAAATATAAGTGGTGGTTTCTTCTTAACAGAGAAAGAGCACATCCACCGTTGCAGCTTTTAGAACTTGGCAATAGTCCATATTCGATTATGAATTACAAACCATTGAAGAAAGCTATATTTTATGCTAGTACGGAAGTTCGAAGTCAAAGAAACTTCTAGGACCCTTGTTTTTGCATCTAACCATTCCCATCTATCTATTAATTGTGAATACTAAAGTTGTACCTCCACTTCTTGAGCACTCCGACTTCTAGTGAACCTGATGTGAAAAAGGGATGAGAGGATTGGAGACCGGAGGAACATGAGTCGTCTGTAAAAAGTGGAGCATATGGATAGAGAGAAGGGGAAGGCTTTGAGTTTTATACAAGTTGATTGGGTTCAACAAGGGTGGGTTCAGGTTCAGCATGGGTGGATACATGTAGGGATACTAGAAGGCGGGCTGAAGAAGAGGAAGAGGAAAGTGCTACCATCAAATGGGGGTTTGGATGGTGTGCAAAGGAATCATGGTGCTATGAATTCATAGTAGAAGCGATCCGTGGATGTTTACTTGCTCAGTGGAACAAGATGGCGAGGTATTCATCATCTTCATCAGAGAGTGCTCAAGGGGGTGGAGGACGGACTGGAGCACTGCTAGTTTCGAAAGAGCATGTGATGCACATAGACCACGATGGGGAAATCACCCACTAAGATGATGGTGAAGATGAATGATGATCTTGAATGGGCAAGAAGGCCTCAAGACATGTTACGAGTAATGGTTTGGCATTCTTTATGGATGCACCAAAAGAGGAAAGGCACTCAATTGATGTAGCAGGTCTAGGCTCTGGTGATCCAAATATAAAAATTATGGAAATTCCATCAGTCTTATGTTAGAGGCATTTGGGGTGACTACTAGGATGTTGCAAAGGACTCAAGAGGACCCAAGACAAGAGAGAGCAGGAAAGAGAAGAAAGAAGAGAGGAAAAGCAGGCCCCTAAAATTTTCAAGAAATGGATCACTTTCTTCTCTTAAAATCCATTGTAAAACATTGAGAATCATTGTCCTCTAGATGAACAATCCCTGAAGATTGTAATATTACCTTTGTACAATAGTAGGAAATTAGTGACTTATCGAGAAAAAGTTGATCTCTTATGTGAAGAAACCAAAATTAGGGCACATGTATATAAATCACTTGTGACTCTTTTGTAAAGACTTTTCGTCACATTGGTTGGACAACATGGTGGATGGATTTACTTCATCAATTGACAAATTGGATAGAGATAACTACTTAGCCTGGCCATTAGGGATGGAAGCTTATCTTCAAGGCAAGAATTTATGTGGTTATGAAGCTAGAGATGAATTTATGCCAAGCTTCAAGAATAAAAGTCAACCTACACAAGAATAGCAAGAAAAATTGAACACATGGTGCTCCAAGGATGCACTTGCAAGGTCTTATCTCCTCAACTCTATCTCAGATTTTTTGTTGCCTCACATCAGAAGTTCTACGACATCTCAGGGAGTGTGGAATGCACTTGAAGCCTTCTTCTCTTCAAGTACAAAGGCTAGGAAACATCAAATCTGGCTGGACTTTACAACTCTCAAGAAAGCTCCCAAACAAAATGTGACTGGTTTTGTCACAAAACTCAAAGACATTGCAGATCAGTTAGGAAGCATTAGAGAGGTAATAGAAGAAGAGCAAATTGTAAGGCAAGTCATCAATAGCTTAAAGGTAGATGACAAGTGGGAAGCATTCACCATAGTAATGGACCTATACATGGATATGAATGTACTAGACTTCAATTCACTTATTGGGCAACTACTCACTCAAGAGGCTAAACTTATGAAGAATGGAGAAGGCTCCAAATCTAATCAATCTTCTGCTCTTTATACTGATAAAAGCAAGTCCAAAGATGAAAAAGGAAGAGGAAATAATGTGGATGATGAAGCAGGTATACATCAAGATAATGCAAGTAGAGGAAGACATGGTAGAGGTAGAGGCCGAGGAGGAAGAGAAGGCACGCGGAGACCCCAAGAGTCTTATCCTTGTTCCATTTGTGGACTAACCAATCACACAACTGAAAATTGCCTTAGGAATTCCAAGAACCAAAGAGACAGAGGCTACAATAGAGGAAGTTATGGCTAGTCAAGAGGAAGGACTAACAACTTCAATGGCTACCACAACAATTACAACCATTCAAACTATAAAGGAGGCAATAGAGGAAGAAGAGACTTCAATAACTACATAGAAGACTCAAATCAAGAGGACTCATTGCTAATCATGAATATGGCAATGCCTCGAGGTCAATCTCATGAGCATGTTTTCTACATAGATTCAGGTTTCTCAAATCCTGTGGGAGGAAATGTGGCCCTCCTATTAGATTTAGAAGATCCAAGGAACAAGCATGAAGTGCAAAAAGGTGATGATACAAGGCACCTTGTGGAGAAGATGGGAAATGTAAAAGCACTTGATGGAAATATCAACCTACTTAGCAAGGTACTCTAGGTCCCTACCATCACAAAGAATTTGATAAGTGTAGGACAAATTGTGGAGAAAGGCCTACAAGTTAGGTTCACAAAAGGAGGAGCATTTTTTGAAGATCCAAGTCAAGGATTCAGGAGGATTGCAAAGGGTGAAAAGATAGGTAGACTATTCACATTTGAATTACAAGACTCAAGGAACATTGCTCTTTTTAATTATGGTAGTCAAACACTCATAGAATTGCAAGTATGGCACAAGAGGTTAGGACATATTGGTGAAAGATCATTATGAAAAATTTGTAGGGACCAAAGTGTACTTGGACTCCCTAATTTGTCAAAGCAACACATGATTTATAAGTGTACTGCATGTCAATTTGGAAAGTCTCTTAGGTTACCATTCATGAAGAAAGGATATGTGCATGGAGATCTCTTGGACTTGATTCATACAGATGTATGGAGACCTAACAAGGATGCTTCAATATCTAGATCAAGGTTTTATGTCTCCTTCATTGATGATTGAAGTAGATGGAGTATACTATACTTTATGAAACACAAGGATGAAGTTGTTTCATGCTTCCAAAGGTATGTAGCTCTTGTTTGCCCACTTATAGCCCATAGAATAACATTACACAATATACAAGTTTAGGAACGAGGATTTACGAATATGAATACTTATAAACATGCGTTTCTATTCCTTACTTCAATAAAAAGGAGTGTAAACAGAACAATCCATAAACACAATGTATTCGGAATCTTAACTTCACAATGAATAAGTTTTGAATTCCGTAAAAACCATCAGACATTACAATATCATAGTTACAATCAGACTTAACACTTCTAGACTTCGATCTTCACCGCTCTACGTATCTGTTCGTTCCGTATCTTAACATTACAATATCATAGTTACAATCAGACTTCCACTTCTAGACTTCGATCTTCACCGCTCTATGTATCTGTTCGTTCCGTATCCCTTACTTCTGGAATCTGCTTCCGCATAACTTAACACCGTAGTTCATAAGAAAGGGCTAAGGGTTAAAGGCTTCACACCATTCCGAACCTCCGAAATAGAAAGATGCGGAAATTACAATTTTATGAAAACTCTTGATATCTCCGTTATTTCATAAGAATGATGATTACAAAAATAGTTCGACCACACTGACTGCTAACACTGGCATGCAAGGTGGATCTGGACCCATAACTTAAAAATATATGGAGTTACAAATCATCATCTTGATTCTTCAATTTCGAAAACATAATCTTTCTACATCGTAGTGCAACTCATTGAACATTTCTCTAAGATTTTCTTCGACTAATAATATTTCTGCTTCAAAAAAATCCTTAGGATCTAATAATTGTTGACTAACACTTCTATAACTTACTGCAAAAGCTTCTAATTCGCAAATTCTCTATTGAAAACCCTCTAATAATTTATCAAAGTCTAAAGTTACATCTGATAATTTAGTGATACATTCTGTAGTATTTTACGTCATCTCTTCTAACTTAGACTGACAGGTAAGTTCCAAAATTGAAGCAGCTTTCCGGAGCTTATCCACTTCTACCTCTTTATCTGCCAAATTTACTAGATTTCCATCTGCACAATGCTGCTTCCATTGCTCTACCTATCTCTCCAACTCAGGTATTTGTACGATCTACGCTTGTACGGTGTTGAAGTTTTCTTGAACAGTATGAAGCTTTTCTTCCAATGAAGTCAGCTCCGAATTTTGGACTGCCAGTCTTTCTTCCACTTCTGTAGTTGAGAAACTTTGACTTTTCATTTCTCCACTCTGTTCTTTAACTTTAACTTTTAATCTTCGTACTTCCTGCTCAGCCTTTTGCAACTTCATAACTAACTTTTTATTACCCTTCTTTAATCTTTTATTCTATTTCTGCACTTGGCCTATTTCTACTTGCAATCGAGCTATGATTTTTGGTTTTTCCTCTATAGTGACTTTTAGAGTATTGTTCTCTATCAATGTCTCATTTAACTCATCAACTAGTTCTTCATTAACCAGGCTGACTCGATCCATATTCTCAGTTTTGATGGCTTCTATCTCTCCTTGGAGTTGATTGATCTCAGCTTCCATCTGCTCTCTCTCTGCAACGCAGCTATCTTTTTCCATCATCATCCCATTATACTTCTTCTCGAAATCTTCAAGTTTTACGGAACTCCAAGACAAACCACGAGCTAAGTCTCCAAGGAGTTTCGGTCAAATAGTCTCATTACTGTACATCCTAGATATATCACATCTCTAGACCGGAGTGGGGGTAACTTCACCCTGCCTTTTGTAGTTTTCCATTTGTCCACCAAACCACACTTATGAAAGGTATATAATACTGGTATTCGACTCGAAGACTCACTAGAATGACCACCTTCATCTTGTTGTTGGTTTCGGCATCGCTCTTCTTCTTCCTCCTTTCGTGCTGCCTCTTCTTCTCTTGCGCGTCTCTCTTCTTCTTGTTGTTTTTGCGCTACCTCTTCCTCGCTTGACTTCCTTTTGGCTTATTGCGCCTCGGTCTCTACTTCTTCCTCCGCCTTCCTTTCAGCTTCTTCCCTGTGATTCTCCTCCACCTGGTGCCTTCTAGATTCCTCCTCTTCATCCACCTCGGTTTCAACCTGATTCTTAGAAGTGTTCCCTCCAGATTTTTGCTCTACCGCTCCTTTCTTTAGAAGCTCTAAAAATGTTTTATTTGAGCATACTGTGTATTCTTGAGGTAAGTATTCCGGAGTGGAAAAGATTAGGGAGAAGATTACTCCCACTTTGGACTCTAGTATTGTGTTAACAGCTCGCCCGGTGCATCAAAACAACCTCCGAACTTACTTCTTCAGCTTTTGGAAACTAATTTTTGCCCAGTTTACCTGGGTCTTCGTAGATTCATTCACCAGAGCAAAGAGCTATTGGGACACCCCATAATTTTTAGCCTACAAGTTGATGACCATCATTATTAACAACATACCCCACTTCAACTAGTTGTCTTCCAGCAGCTGCACGAAACGGTATTCACCAGAACATGGTTTATCTAGCAATGCGCAAATCTCTACAACACCAATAGGCTGCGTGCTCAATGTGATATCCTCATTAACCACATGGTATCACTCAACAATGATTAGTTCAGCAAGCAACTAATTCAAAAAATGCATTCCCCGGTCCGAAACCAATTCTAGAGGTAACCATAACACTGAAAGATATCAGTCTGCAATTTCTGAGCGACCGTTGGTGTCGTAGCTTGCTTCGTTGCCCATCCTTCTACCATGATCGAATGACTGAAGTGGCCGCCAGCTATGCCAGCATGAGCCTCCGAAATGATAGCTTGCACCTCATGTGGGGGAACACAGCACAGCCAAATACTAGTGGGATCCTTATGATACAATTGGCCCATAATAATAGTAAACCGACGACTACGAAGGCCAAGTTTTGTCTGTGCTCCAGAACTCAAATGAGATGGGGCAACACCATTCTCTAGAAAACTAAGCATTTCTTCATACCATGTAGGGTAAGTGAGAGGTGCGGTCTCCACTTCAACAACTGAAAAAACATTTGCATCCGCTAGAGAATCGTCGACTCCATCAAGAGGTTCCCCATGATCGATGCTGGAAAGAAAATCAACAATCGCATGACTAGCGTCAGGGCACTGAACAATATCAAATTCAAATTCTTGTAAGAGCAGGACCCACCGAGCAAGACGGCCTACCAAATTTTGCTACTTAACCAAATATAACAACGCACTCATGGAAAGTGAAGGTGCAACCCAACAAGTAATGCCTGAACTTTCTGATGGAGTAGATGAGTCCCAAGCATTCGCATTCCATCCTCAAATAATTTTGTTCAGCCGTGGTAAGTCGCTAACTCGCATAGTACATTGGGCGGAACCAACTTCGATCCTCCTTCTGCATCAAAATACTTCCAATAGTGTGATCTGAAGCATCCACAAATACATGGAATGGGTGCGTCCAATCCGGAGCTTTCAGTACTGGTGTTGTGGCTAGCATTTTTCGTAAGCATTCAAATGCTTTTTGTGGGTGAGGTGTCCAAACAAAATCTATGGGTTTCACATGTGCCAACTTGTTTAATGGGTTTAGGGTTTCACTTTGACCTTTTCTAGATCCACTCCAATGCCCTTTGCTGAAATTACATGGCCCAATAGTTTGCCGCATTTCACTACAAAAGTGGATTTATTCGGATTTAAACAAAGGTGCACTTCTAAAAAGATGCGCATAAAAGAAGTAAGGTATGGGGCAAAGATTTGTCACATGCAGCACTGGAAAGTACTTGGCGCATTTTGTAATCCGAACCACATGATAGTACATGCAAAAAGGCCCAATTTGTAATAAAAGCAATTTTTGGGATGTCTACGTCCACCATCCGGACCTGATTATAGCCGCTAAATCCATCGAGAAATGAATACATTTCCCTTCCTGCAAGCTCATCGAGCTTGCTGTCCAAAAGCGGTAAGGGAAACGAATCTCGTACAGTGGCCGCATTGAGCTTCATGTGGTCCACACAAATTCGTAACTGTTTATTTTTCTTCGGAACAATCACTATGGGGGACACCCATTCTCGATTCTCAATCGGAACAATGTAACCAACTTTTATCAATATGTCCAGTTCATGCTTGACCTGTTCTGCAAAATTTGGGTTCATTATGTACTACTGTTGCATCACTAGGGTAGCATCTAGTTTAAGCAATATTCAGTGATGATAAAGCTTAGGATTCAGACCTTTCATGTCGGAATATGTCATGCAAAAACATCCCTATATTGTAACAGTGCAATCAAGGCCATCCAGAATTCTGGAGCAAGCTCCAAACAAATTGGGACTGGTTGAGGTTCCTCCGGAGTTCCCAAATTAACCACCTCTAAGGAATCCTCTTCCACGCGTATTCGGCCATCCTTCATAGGATCTTTGAGTACCGGCTCGATACACTCCTCCTCCTACAACTCTGGAGTTTCCATACACACCACAATTGTCGTACTCTCCCATTCGAAACTACTGATAGAATTCACATCAACGACCCTGAACGAGAGTAGATCTCTATTGGCTTCCAAAAACTATTGTTCCTCATCTTCATCAAACCCCTCCAACATTTGCGGAGGCTCTACTAGCATTGGTTTCTACTCCGAAAGAGAATGATGCTCTTCATCCAACGGAACGGAGAACTTAGCATTCCCTCTTCAAAAAGTAATTGTCTTTTCATCCCAGTTCTAATGAACTTTAGCATTGTGCAACCATGGCAGGCCCAATAATAAATTATAATCTAAATTGTTCCCCTTCACTTCTATTACAACAAAGGTGATGTTAAAGAGAACTTGTGCAATCTGAATAAGGATATCTTTAACCAACCCTACTGGTTGGACCCGTGATTGGTCTGCCTTCCGAACAAAGAAGGGAGCGAGGTCAACAATGTTCCAACCCATTTGCTTACACGTGGTAGTAGATGCGATATTGATACAAGAACCCCCACCAATAAAAACTTTTGGAATAACTTAATTTCCATACTGCACTATAATCATTGGTACTGCATAATCCACAATTTGGTCTGGCACATTTCATACCATTGAAACAGTTGGTTCCAGATTTTCAGAAGGTATATATTTGTTTCGTGGTTGTTGTAATAATTGTGTCAGGAATGCGGGGACTAATTCCAACAATGCCCATACAGACAATTTTATGTGTGATTCTTGTAGAATTTCACAATACTCTGTATTCACTGATGATTGGTAATCATTATACCCTTGCTTTCGTCCTTCTAAACTTCATTTCTATGGGATATTTTTATGCAGGCCGATACCCATTGATGACTCTTGCGAGCTCCCTTCTTCTTCCGTATCAACTTTACTTCCTTTACGCTCCTTTTTGGAAGATTCCACTGGGAACAGTGGAGGGTTCACATAGTGCGGCGGGTACTCTGTAGCCCACTGTACTACCTTCTTCAAAGTTTGTTTTTGTTCTATAGGAGGTAAGTAATCCATTTTTGGTGTACTGGAATGCTCTTTCTAAGATCGGGTAATTACTGATGCTTTTGGCTCCAAATAGCCCAAAGTCGCCACATTGGCCATAGGTGCCTTGAGCTTTGCTTCTTGCTTCTGCTGATCGTATTCCTTACCTTCCTCACATTTCCACCGTCTATGACCGTATTGGAGACAAAACTGACACTGAATTGGATGATTACCAGGATTACCAAGCCGAGGTTGTTGGAATCTCTATCCTCTACCAAATTCTTGTCTATCCTAGCGGAAACCACGTCGTTGCTCCGAAAATTGTTGTCAATCAGAATATTAAGAGGGCACTCCCAGTCTAGCATCTTGATTGTTCAACCATTTGTTGGAGCAAGTCTATGACAAGCCTAAGTATTGGCTTGAGTCCCACAAAGTAATGAAAAAAGCTTTAAAATAAAGACTATGTAAAGTTCAGTTGTGAACTACCTCTTGTAACTTTTGAAGAGTTTACTTAATGTAAAAGTAAGAGAATCTTAAGTGGTTGAGTCCACATGATCAAAAAGGGAAAGAGGAGCCATGAATTTGTGATTTGTGGTAGGTAGAGAATCAAATCAATCACTAATTGATTGGAGAGTGATTGAGGGAAGTTAGCCTCCCAAACTCAACTATAAATAGATGGCAGTTTTAGTCGTGGTTAGAGAGACCTATGTAAAGACCTCCAAGAGCTGAGCTTTATGCCATATCAAGGTGTGATTACAAGGCACACATATTTATCAGTAAGTCATTGTATTGTACAAGCAATATACTTTCATTTTCATGATTATTTGAGTTCATATGTCCATGTTCTTGTGAAGTGTACTACTCACTGCCATTACTCTCAGTTTTCTCAGGCCGATTGTAGAGATTGTTTCTCTGAGCTTGGTGCATCATTTTCAGTACTTTAACTTGGTAAAGTTAGCTCTATGACTCTATTATATGCTCACAAATTTTCATGTCATTTTGATGTTGCAAGCTTCCGTTATGTTCAATTGAAGTCAACAGGGTCTGTTCATCTTCACTTCTCTGTCAGGTACCTGACTTTTTTACTCATCTTGTCAGAGCCATTTCTTAGTGGTTACTTATCCAAATTCAGTGATTTAAAGCTTGTTGAATTCCGCTTACTGTCTAGTATAACCATACAAATTTTCATAATCATTGGATTCCTATATTTTGAGTTATGTTGATTTTTCGGCTCCCTCATCTCAAATTATAGCAGCCCGTGAAAATCGGGATGATGTCATCACTTGTTAAAACTCATTCTCAGTGTGTGGTTTATTATTTTGGATGAGATTACTCTTGAAAGTTAGCTCTTTAAGTTACCTAGACTTCCTCAACAGGAATTAAGCTAATTGATGCTGTGGTCAGAGAATTATGCAAAACACTAGACAGGTGTATGAACCAAATTAGCAAGTTTTTCACCTCTGAGCTAACTCCAACTTATCTGTTTTGATCTATCTTTTTGAGAGTGATCTTCCAAGGTACATAGGGTGTCTAATACATCCATTGGCAAGCTAAAAGGGCCCATCATATACTTCTGGAGTTCATTTGGATGGTGTAGACCAAGGATTTTGCAACACCTCTTCATCTTCAAGCACATACCTATCCATCTCTTCACAGTGGTATCAGAGAAAGGTTGGACAACATGGCAGATGGATTTCCTTCATCAATTGACAAATTGGACAGAGGTAACTACTCATCTTGGTCATTAAGAATGGAAGCTTATCTCCAAGGTAGAAGTTTATATGGTTATGTGGCTGGAGATGAAGTTATGCCAAGTTTCAGGAACAAAAGTCAACCAACACAAGAAGAGCAAGAAAGATTGAGCACATGGTGCTCCAAGGATGCACTTGCAAGGTCTTATCTCCTCAGCTCTATCTCAGATTTTTTGTTGCCTCACATTAGAAGTTGTAAGACATCTCAGGAAGTGTGGGATGCACTTGAAGCCTTCTTCTCTTCAAGTACTAAAGCTAGGAGGCATCAACTATGGCTGGATTTCACAACTCTCAAGAAGGCTCCCAAACAAAATGTGACTGATTTTGTCACAAAGCTCAAGGACATAGTGGATCAGTTGGGAAGCATTGGAGAGGTAATAGATGAAGAGCAAATTGTAAGGCAGGTCATCAATGGCTTGAAGGCAGATGACAAGTGGGAAGCATTCACCACAGCTATGGATTTGTACATGGACATGCATGTACCTGATTTCAATACACTCATTGGACAACTACTTACCCAAGAGGAAAAGCTTATCAAAATGGAGAAAGCTCTAAAGGTAATCAATCTTCAGCTTTGTACACTGATAAAAGCAAGTCCAAAGATAACAAAGGAAAGGCAAAGAAAGTGGATGATGAAGCAGGTACATATCAAGCTAACTATGCAGGTAGAGGAAGACATGGCAGAGGTAGAGGAAGAGGAGGTAGACAAGGCAGGGGGAGATCCCAAGACTCCAACCCATGTTCTATTTGTGGACTAACTAATCATACAACTTAAAATTGCTTTAGGAATTCCAGGAATCAAAGAGGCAGAGGATACAATAGAGGAAGTTATGGCTACTCCAGAGGAAGGTTCAACAATTATCATGGCAGCTACAACAACTACAATCATTCAAACTATCAAGGAGGCTACAAAGGAAGGAGAGACTACAATAACTACACAGAAGACTCAAACAAAGAGGATTCATTATTGATCATGAACATGGCTATGCCACAAGGTAAATCTGATGAGCATGTTTTCTACATAGATTCAGGTTGTTCAAATCATGTGGCAGGAAATGTGGCACTCCTATCAAATTTAGAAGATCCAAGGAATAAGCATGAGGTACAAACAGGAGATGATACAAAACATCCTGTGGAGAAAATAGGCAATGTCAAAGCACCTGATGGAAACATCAACCTACTCAGTAAGGTACTCTATGTCCCTACCATTACAAAGAATTTGATAAGTGTTGGGCAGATAGTAGAGAAAGGGTTGCAAGTCAGGTTCACAAAAGCAGGAGCATTTGTTGAAGATCCAAGTCAAGGATTCATAAAAATTGCAAAAGGTGAAAAGAGAGGTAGGTTGTTCACATTTGAATTACAGGACACTAGAAACATTGCTCTCTTTAATTATGGTAGTCAGATACTCACAGAATTGGAAGTATGGCACAAAAGGTTAGCACATATTGGTGAAAGGTCATTAAAGCAAATTTGCAGGGACCAAAGTGTACTTGGACTCCCTAACTTGTCAAAACAACATATGATTTATAAGTGTAGTGCATGTCAATTTGGAAAGTCTCACAGGTTACCATTCATGAACAAAGGTTATATGCATGGAGATCTCTTGGAGTTGGTTCATACAGATGTATGGGGACCCAGCAAGGAAGCTTCAATATCTGGATCAAGGTATTATGTCTCCTTTATTGATGATTGCAGCAGATGGACTATCCTATTCTTTATGAAACACAAAGATGAAGTTTTTTCATGTTTCAAAAGATATTTGGCTCTTGTGGAGAATCAAACAGGTAAATCACTAAAAAGGTTAAGGTGAGATGGAGGGGGAGAATACTTCTCCCATGAGTTTGATTCCTTTCTTCAAGAAAGAGGAATCAAAAGAGAGGTAACTACAAGGTACACTCCTGAGCAAAATGGAGTGCCAGAAAGGAGGAATAGGACAATTGTTGAAGTTGCAAGGTCTATGTTAAATGAAAAGCATTTACCTAATTACTTATGGGCTGAGGCTGTTTCTACAGCCACTTACTTGATTAACAGCTTGCCTTCAAAATCCCTTGATGGGATGACTCCATATGAGGCTTGGAATGGAAGAAGACCAAGCTTAGATCATTGTAAAATTTTTGGATGTATTGCTTTTGCTCATGTTCCTTCACAGGTTAGAGGCAAGATGGATCCAAAAGCAGAAAGGTGTGTATTTATTGGATATGAAAACAATCAAGAGGGCTACAGGTTATACAACCCTACCAACAAAGGATTCTTGGTAAGCAGAGATGTAGTTTTTTATGAGAACAATTCATGGTATGAAGATTCATGCAGGAAGATCCATTTACCATATGTTCTTGAAGAAGATTTTCCAAAGCTTGGTAGAGAACAACCAAAGATTGAAGAACAAGACACCTCAGAGGATGATGAAGAATCTCATATGGAAAAGATCAAAGCATGGAAGTCTAAAGGTAAAGCAAAATTGCAGGAACTTGGACATGAGGCAGAATCATCACATCATGGCCTAAGAAGATCTATGAGGGAAAAGAAAAAACCAGAAAGGTATGGGTTTGACACCTCATTAGTAACTAAACATTCTATCTACATAGCACAGGACATAAACCAAGAGGAGCCATCATCATTTGAAGAGGCCAAAGCAAAAACAGAATGGAAGCATGCAATGAAGGAAGAGATTGAAGCACTTGAGGAAAAAAACACTTGGGATTTGGTGCCCAAGACTTCATCCATGAAGGTAATAGGCTCAAGATGTGTTTATAAACTCAAGAAGAATTCTGATGGTTCAATTAACAGGTATAAGGCAAGGCTTGTAGCAAAAGGCTTTGCACAAACTCATAGAATTGATTATGAGGAGACTTTCTCTCCTGTGGCAAAGATGCCTACTATTAGGGTTTTGCTTAGTATTGCCTCTTCCAAGAATTGGAAGATACTTCAACTAGATGTAAAGAATGCATTTTTGAATGGTTGGATAACAAAAGAGGTATATATGGCACAACCACCTGGTTTTGAGAATCAAGTTTATCCTGATTATGTGTGTAAACTTAACAAAGCATTGTATGGTCTCAAGCAAGCTCCAAAAGCTTGGAATTTCAGGCTTGCTTCATGCTTGCAGGACAAAGGCTTTCAACCAAGCAAGGCAGATCCTTCACTCTTTATTAAAAAGAGTAATTGATGATATTAAATTGACAGGAAATGATGCAGATGGTATGAAGAAGATCAAAGATCAGATGAGAGAAGAGTTCAAGATAAGTGATTTGGGTTCGCTTACCTACTTCCTAGGTTTGGAAGTTGTCTACAAAGATCATGGTTTGTTTCTCACTCAAAGAAAGTACATTAAGGACATGTTGGCAAAATTCAAGATGCAAGATTGTAAGATTGCAGGTACTCCAATGGAGGTGAATCACAAATTGAGCTCACATGAAGGTGAACTCATAGAGGACATCACATCATATCAAAGTCTAGTGGGTACTCTCAACTATGCCACATTGACAAGAGTAGATATATGTTACAGTGTGAGTGTGCTAAGTCAATTTATGCACACACCAAGGAAACCACATATGGATGCTGCCAAAAGGATTCTCAAGTATCTCAAAGGAACCATAAATGAAGGACTTTATTATCCTTATGTATCTGATTTAGGTTTGAAGCTATTTTTTGATGTAGATTGGGCTGGCTCCAAGGAAGATAGAAGGAGCACTTCAGGTTATCTTACCTTTGCAGGTTCAAAGCTTATTTCATGGTCATCCAAGAAGCAACCCACAGTTGCTCTCTCTTCTACTGAAGCTGAATATAGAGGTCTTGCCATAGCTACTCAGGAAGCTATGTGGATGAAGACATTATTCAAAGATCTTGGATTGGAGTTTGGAACTCCAACTATTTTTGGTGACAATATGAGTTCTATTCACTTGGCTGCTAATCCTATTTTTCATGCAAGGACTAAACACATTGAAGTTCATTATCACTATGTATGAGAGAAGGTTCTAAGCAAAGAGATTCAAATATCATATGTGTCCACTCATCAACAATGTGCAGATATTCTAACCAAAGCATTGGATGGTAAAAAACTTTGCAAATTCAAGGCTATGATAGGTTTGTAGGTAATCTTGGAAGATTGAAGACCTCAAGCATACTTGGCTTGAGGGGGAGCTGTTGGAGCAAGTCTATGACAAGCCTAAGTATTGGCTTGAGTCCCACAAAGTCATGAAAAAAGCTTTAAAATAAAGACTATGTAAAGTTCACTTGTGAACTACCTCTTGTAACTTTTGAAGAGTTTACTTAATGTAAAAGTAAGAGAATCTTAAGTGGTTGAGTCCACATGATCAAAAAGGGAAAGAGGAGCCACGAATTCGTGATTTGTGGTAGGTAGAGAATCAAATCAATCACTGATTGATTGGAGAGTGATTGAGGGAAATTAGCCTCCCAAACTCAACTATAAATAGATGGCAGTTTTAGTCGTGGTTAGAGAGACCTATGTGAAGACCTCCAAGAGCTGAGCTTTATGCCATACCAAGGTGTGATTACAAGGCACACATATGTATCAGTAATTCATTGTATTGTACAAGCAATATACTTTCATTTTCATGATTATTTGAGTTCATATGTCCATGTTCTTGTGAAGTGTACTACTCACTGCCATTACTCTCAGTTTTCTCAATCAGATTGCAGAGATTGTTTCTCTGAGCTTGGTGCATCATTTTCAGTAATTTAAATTGGTAACGTTAGCTATATAAGTCTACTATATGCTCACAAATGTTCATGTCATTTGGATGTTGCAATCTTCAGTTATGTTCATTTTAAGTCAACAGGGTCTGTTCATCTTCACTTCTCTATCAGGTACCCGACTTTTTCACTCATCTTGTCAGAGCCATTTCTCAGTGGTTACTTATTCAAATTCAGTGATTTAAAGCTTGTTGGATTCAACCTACGGTTTAGTATAACCATAAAAATTTTCATAGTCATTGGAAGCCTAAATTTTGAGTTATGTTGATTTTTTTGCTCCCTATTCTCAAACTGTAGTAGCCCGTGAAAATCGGGATGATGTAATCACTTGTTAAAACTCATTCTCAATGTGTGGTTTATTATTTTGGATGAGATTACTCTTGAAAGTTAGCTCTTTAAGGTAACTAGAGTTCCCCAAGAGGAATTAGGCTAATTGCTGCTGTGATCAGAGAATTATGCAAAACACTGGATAGGTGTATGAACCAAATTAGCAAGTTTTTCACCTGCGAGCTAACTCCAACTTATCTGTTTTGATCTATCTTTTTGAGAGTGATCTTCTAAGGTACATAGGGTGTCTAATACATCCATTGGCAAGCTAAAAGGGCCCATCATATACTTCTGGAGTTCATTTGGCTGGTGTAGACCAAGGATTTTGCAACACCTCTTCATCTTCAAGCACATACCTATCCATCTCTTCACACCATTGTCTGCTAATAACTTGGGGCTTATACCCATTACTATTATCTTGCCACGATGTTCCTTCTACTTGCAGGGTGGCCACCAAGGTATTTCATGAATTAAAGCAGCATTCCTCCAAATTGTGATTAGTTTTGTTACAAATAGGGCAAAAGACCTGTTTAAGTGCAGAATCAATCGTAATATGGCTCGCATTCCTACATCGTAGGCAATACGGCTACTTTTTTGGGTTTGCACCCTTCCTGAACACCAAATTAGTCTTCTCCGAGCCCAAATTGGCAAACTACATCTTCCGATCCATACGGATTTCGCCTAACCGGTATTAGCTTAAGCAAGACAAGACAAGACCAGAATGGTGTAGCTTCTTGACTGAATCGCTTCTCAAGAAAACTTGTAATAGCTTTGCTTCGTAGTCCGGAATCATTCCAAGAATGCCGCCTTCAACTCATCATATGTGGAAAAGTAATCAAGAGGGTATTCAATAAGCCATTTGACTGCATCACTGACTAATGTGGCTTGAAACACTTGAAATTTGTGTCAATTATCATGCAGATTATGATGATTACATAAGTACTGATTCTCAAATGTACGTACATGCACGTCTCGATCTTCATCCATGCGTTCGTAAAAATGAGTGTAGTTTAGCACTCGTAGTGGGTGCATGTTGGCCATCGAGTTACCAAGCCTCTGTAAGGTAGTATTTTGAGGTAAGGGTATTAAAGCTAACTTCAATTCTCATGAGCTTACGCTGCCACCGCTTTGACCTTCTTCTACAGGGTATTCTTCTTCTTGTAGGTGGCTCTGATGGTGGGTCCCGATGAATTCCCCGTGCCACAATACTTTAGCTAGTTTTTCGTCCTTCCACTCAAAGACTAGATCCTTCAAAAGCTTGGGGGGTAAAACTCTAGTTTCCACCCAAAACTGTACTTCTGTAATAGTAATTGCTTCCTCAAGAGGAATATCTTCCAACTTCAATGTTGCAAGCGTCTATCGCACAAATTCATCTAGATAATCGGGATGATGAGGCTTTTGTGAGTACTCCTTGCCACTTTGCACCGGCATCATCTACTTTGTGCGGTGCTCTATTACCTCATCCCATCATGTTTGCCATATGTTTGCGCACTTATAGACGATAGACTAACAGGACACAATATATAGGTTCGGGAACGGGGAAACCTTAACTTCACAATGAATAAGTTCTGAATTCAGTAAAAATCATCGATTACATTATAGTATCATTACAATCGGACTTCCACTTCTAGACTTCTATCTTCACTGCTCTGCATATCTGTTCGTTTCGTATCTGTTACTTTTGGAATCTTCTTTTGCATAACTTAACACCGTACTTCGGGAAAGGGGTAAGGGTTAAAGGCTTCACACTGTTCCAAACCTCCAAAATAGAAAGATGTAGAAATTACAATTTTACAAAAACTCCTTATATCTCCATTATTTCATAAGAATGACGATTACAAAAATAGTTCGACCACACCAGCTGCTAACACTCTTGTGGAGAACTAAACAGGTAAAACACTAAAAAAGCTAAGGTCAGATGGAGGGGGAGAGTACTTCTCCCATGAATTTGATTCCTTCCTTCAAGAGAGGGGAATCAAAAGAGAAGTTACTACAAGGTACACTCTAGAGCAAAATGGAGTGGCAGAGCTGTGGCAAAGATGCCTACAATTAGAGTTCTACCTAGTATTTCTTCTTCCAAGAATTGGAAGATACTTCAATTGGATGTAAAGAATGCATTTCTTAATGGATGGATAATAGAAGAAGTGTATATGGCACAACCACCTAGTTTTGAGAATCAAATACATTCTGATTATGTGTGTGAACTTAATAAAGCTATACATGGACTCAAACAAGCCCCAAGGGCTTGGAATCAGAGGCTTGTTTCATTTTTGGACGACAAAGGATTTCAATTTAGCAAGCTAGTTCCATCACTCTTCATCAAAAAGAGTAATTATGAAGTCATCTATTTATGTGTGTATGTGGATGATATCATACTTACAAAAGAAGATCAAGGATCAGATGAAAGAAGAGTTCAAGATAAGTGACATGGGTTCATTTACATACTTCTTAGGGTTGGAAGTAGTTTAGAGAGATCATGGTCTATTCCTTACTCAAAGGAAGTACATTAAAGACTTGTTGAAAAAGTTCAACATGCAAGATTGTAAGATTGCAAGAACTCCAATGGAGGTCAATCACAAACTAAGCTCACATGAAGGTGAACTCATAGAAGATATCACAAGTTATCAAAGACTTGTGGGTAGTTTGAACTATGCCACATTGACACGAGCAGATATATGTTATAGTGTGAGTGTGGTAAGTCCATTTATGCACACACCCAGGAAACCTCACACAGATGCTTCCAAGAAGATACTCAGATATCTCAAAGGGGCCATAAATGAAGGGTTATATTACCCTTATGTATCTGATTAAAGTTGTTCTCTGATGTAGATTCGGCTGGCTCCAAGGAAGACAGAAGGATGACCTCAGGATACCTTACCTTTATAGGGTCAAAACTTGTCTCATGTTCATCTAAGAAGCAACCCACAATTTTTCTCCCTTCTATAAAAGCTAAATACAAAGGTCTTGCCATAGCTACTCAGGAAGCAATGTGGATGACTTTATTCATAGATCTTGGTTTGGATTTTGGAACTCCACATATATTTGGAGATAATATGAGCTCTATACACTTTGCTAATCCAATCTTTCATGCTAGAACTAAACATATTGTGTACATTATCACCATGTAAGAGAGAAAATTCTGAGCAAGGAAATTTAGCTATCATATGTGTTGACTCATCAACAATGTGCAGACATGTTGACAAAGGCCTTGGATGGTACTAAACTCAACAAATTCAAATCTATGATTGGCTTGCAGGTTATATTGGAAGAATGAAGAATGAAGGACTCAAGCACATTAGGCTTGAGGGGGAGCTATTGGAGCATATTCTTGAAGCTTATAATGTCTTAAGTATCACAAATTATAGGGTAATGATGAGTTCGCTTGTAAACTCACTCTTGTAAGTTTTTTAGTATTTACTTTCTATAAAGAAGAAGAATCAAAAAGTAGTTGAAGCGACTTGATGAGTAGGATAGAATCCCACAAATTCATAAAAGCATCTATCTCTACAAATTAGGAGTGAATCTTAGGTGAGAGATGATTCAAATTCAAATTATGGCTCCAACACACTCTATATAAGTGTGACTCATTTTAGTCGCGAAGCAAAGAGACACTAATGCAAGGCCTTCATGCGAGATTTGAATTTGATCCTATAGCTCATATATGTATCAGTAAGTCTACTATATGTCCCATGTAATATACATTGGGTTTCATACATATTTGGTCTCATAACTTCATGTCTAATTGAGTGAACTGTTCACTTTTAGGAAGGGTATTGGAATGACTGTGGGAAAGAACACTTGTTCAAAGACTATCCTAAGAACCCATCTAGAGCATCGCCTACATCCCACATCAATGTAATCAAAGTAATAGATTCCTCAAGAAGTGATAAAGAATACACCATGCCATTACAAGTTGTACTAGAGCTAAAGCAAAGAAAAACATAGACAATTGAAGACATGATAGTCCCAAGAGTGAGAAAAAAGTATAATCTTCACCCCAAGTAGTAGACGATTTGGAAGAACCATGAAACATCTCAAGAGGGAAGAAAGCTCGCATATAGAAAGCAAAATGGGAGAAAATTAAGAACAAGTAGATTAAGAAGTTAGTTGAAGAGAAAGAGAAAGTTTTAAATGACATTGAACCTACACTAATTGGTCCAACCAATCAGAACATGAATGTGGTAAAAGAAGAATAAAGGAAGGAATAGGCAGGATCAATTCTCGCTAACCCTAAAGGCAATCTCGAACAAGAAGGACTTGAAATATGTAAAAACTTAATGAAAATTGCTCAGAATATGCTAGAACAAGCAACAGCAAACATTTTTGAAATGCGAATTCCAGAAGAAAGCATCCAAAGATGTTTAGGAATTTCAGCTCACAATAGAAGGAACCAAAGAAAATTAGGGAAATTGAAGGAAAATTAGGTTTTGAGACCATAGAAAAGGACGCAATGATTTCAGAAGTGGAAGCCAGTTAGCCACATGACTTGTGGGCCAAAGTCCAAGAAGAGAGGTGGAAGAAAATCAAAACAGATATCCTTTTGTAGAACTAGATGCCTCCACGAACCAACCTCTGGTAGAGCACGAAGTGAACTCAGAGAAATTAAGCAGTCATGATCAGAATAGAGATGAAAATATTAGTGACTATAAGATGAGCGAAAAAACAATTTCTTTCATACCCCAACAATAAGATGCCAGGAGAAAATTGTTAAATGAAAGATGCTCCTCCTCCTCTATAATTTATTACAAAATAAACTAACTATGAAGGAAGGAACAAAAGATATGAAAACATGATGAATAAATTAAAATGTAAAGAACTTACCAATGATGCTTTATGAGCATGGAGACTCCATGAGGAGAAGAAGCACACTCTTGGCAATGGGCTAGAGTGAATGAGCTTGAGAGGAGTGAAGGGAGGCCTTATATGGATTTTGGGAGGATCTCCTTGCATGTGGGATAAATGTGCTTGTATGAGAATGCAAGTAATCTTAGACAAAAGGGTGGAGCATGGAACTCTCAACAGCCCCCCTTCATGTGATGACCCTTTTGTTTTTAGTGTGGAGCACTAGTGACATATGGGATCAGTTAGTCGATTTGACTTTTAGGATCTAAGGACATATGGGATCCTTAGACATAATCTTGGACATATGGCATCCAAGTGTGGGACATATGTGGGCTCTTTGGTAGGGTCCTTTTTTTGTGGACTCAGTTTTGTTGATTTTGAGCATGGCCTTAAGTTTTGAGTGTCTTGTGTTCAAGCCATAGGGAAGGTCTTACTCTTTTAAAGAGCACTGTCTAGTCCCTTTATATGAGGCTTGAGTGATGTGGAGCTCAATAAGATTAACTCTTTAGAGAGCTAGTACATTTCATTTGAGAGTATACATGGCTTCAAGATAGAAGTGTTTCAAATGGCATTGGGAAGGTCCTCCCATGTTTGCACATGATGGTGTCTAATCCCATTACTAGTGATTATTGAACTTGAATGAGCCTATACATGAAAATACAAACTCCTTTGGATTGCTTGAGATACATAATGAACAAAATTTGTGTGCTAATGTTTACATATGAAATTTGATGAGTACATTTAAGATAAAATCCTTGATCTCCTCATTTAGTGAAATAGCCCTCGTCTCAAAATACTCAAAGCATACATGCCCATGAGCTCATAAAAGCTTCTAAGCTGGACACACAAAATTTACGCTTAAATTTAGGTAAGATTTGGCACTATTTGTCAATGAAGGACCAGCTACCCACATGCCAAAGTATTATATTCAAAATGTAGCTACCTTTGCAACAATCGGGGAGTGATTATGATCAAGCATATATCACTACTTATATCATGCATTCTATAAAATCTAGGTTTCTCTAGTAAAGATTTGGCACGTGTCCATTAATATCTTGAGCCTACCAGTTATCTATTCCTTGCTAAGAACTTGAATCTGGACCATACAACCTTTGCCTGCCTACAGCTCAGTACATATGCATGACAAATCTTCCATCACGCTTTGTCAAATGGTGTAGAAAATCTGCAATATATCGAGCTCCATGTCACCATTCTCTTCAATAGTGGACTTCCTCATTTTTGCACAGTTCATTGAACTTTGAATTCTTTTGAAAGCTTCCAGATGTGTTCACTTCATGCAACTGAATGTTGCACATCTATCTGCATATAGAGAATAGAGAACACTCTATCATACAGCACTTTGGAGTTTGAATTACTCTGAATCATTGATCATCCTATCATCTACAGGTAGAGCTTCTTGTGCCTATCAATTTTTTAATGTGGTGATGTGACCTCCACTAGTGCCCAAGGGTAGGCACACTTGCACTCACAGTGACAAATCTCAGCTACCAAGACAATGATAGATACCCTTCATCACTGAGTTGTACAATGCATTTTCACCATTTTCATACCATTTTTCATGCATTATTGTGTGGGAAGGAGTTAGGAAGTGCAAGGGAGAACAAGCGCCTGTGTTTTTCATGATTTTCTGCTCATACGGAGCTCGCCATTGCTCGGGGCTCAGAAATTTGAATTTCCCGCCAAAAAACGCGATTCTGTGATGAAAATCGCGATTCTGTGAAAATTCAAAATTTTTTGAATAATCACGATTTTTTGTTTCCCGCCTAAAAGCTTGCTGAAAGAATCACGATTCTGTGGTCATTCTCAGAATCGCGATTCTAAGGTTGTGCTCAAAATCACGATTCTCACAAATCACGATTTTCAGTAAAAACACGATTTTGTGAAAAACACGATTTTGTAAAAAACACGATTCTGTGCTCAAAATCGCGATTCTCACAAATCACGATTTTTAGCAAAAACACGATTTTGTGAAAACACGATTCTCTGAGACGAAATCGTGATTTTCATGTAAAAAAAAAACACGATTTTGAGAACCACGATTTTGTGAAAAACACGATTTTGTAAAAAACACGATTCTGTGCTCAAAATCGCGATTCTCACAAATCATGATTTTCAGCAAAAACACGATTTTGTGAAAACACGATTCTCTGAGACAAAATCGCGATTTTCATGTCAAAGAAACACGATTTTGAGAACCACGATTTTGTGAAAAACACGATTTTGTGAGAACACGATTCTCTGCTCAAAATCGCGATTCTCACTAATCACGATTTTCAGTAAAAACACGATTTTGTGAAAAAGGCGATTCTGTCAAAACACGATTCTCAAGGCTCAAAATCGCGATTTTCAAAAAAAAAAACACGATTCTGTGCTCAACATCGCGATTCTCTAAAAACACGATTCTGTGCTCAAAATCGTGATTTTCATAAATCACGATTTTCAGCCAAAAACACGATTCTGTGAGAATACTAATCTCTAAAACACAATCCAAAAACACGATTCTATGAGAACACGATTCTCTAAAACACGGTTTTGTGAAAACACGATTCTCAAGGCTCAAAATCGCGATTTAAAAAAAAAACACGATTATGTGCTCAATATCGCGATTCTCTAAAAAACACGATTCTGTGCTCAAAATTGCGATTCTCACAAATCACGATTTTCAGCCAAAAACATGATTTTGTGAAAACACGATTCTGTGCTCAACATCGTGATTTTCAAAACACGATTTTCTGCTCAAAATCGCGATTTTCAAAACATGATTTTTTGCTCAAAATCGCGATTTTCAAAACACGATTTTGTGAAAACACGATTTTGTGAACACGATTCTCAAGGTACAAAATCGCGATTCTCTTGAAGTTCAAAAAATCACGATTTTCTTCAAGTTCACAAAATCGCGATTTTTTCCAAAAGGTCCTGTTTGCCTGTTTTGACCCCCAAGAGCCTGATTTGACACAACTTTTTCATCCAAAGTCCATTTTTTGAGCTCTATAGCTCGTTGGAAAGCTTGTTTCAAATCCTACACGGCCTCAACTGTTTTTTATAAGAATAATGCGTTGATTTTCAGATAGGATATTTTGAAGTTGACCCTCCAGTGGGACTAGGAAACCAAGGGGGCCCCAAGGGATTTTGAGCAATACAAAGGGGAATTTTGGGACTAGAAGACAAAGAACGTGAGGTCTGGTAGACACCTAGGCAAGGATAAACAAAGCATTAGATCTTCTGAGGCTAGTGTCAACCATACAGCTAAGTCTTGAGCACAACAACTAAGTGGTCATCCTTACAAACTAAGTTCAGACACAAGTGATTCAGAAATGTCTTTTAGCATGGGGAAACCTATAGGTGGCTCAGGAACTGATTATTTACAAACACCAGAAGGTCCCTATAAGACACAGTTGGAATATATTCCGACCAACCGATTAGGTGCTCGCATCTATGAGGATGGCCTGAGGCGATCAGTGGTCCAACTCAAAAATCCAGATCAACCCTTCAGACTTGAACACCCGGTGGTCAAGTTCGAAGAGGGTTCATACATTGATAAGGAAGGAACCATGTATGTGGTCACCAACCTACCAGATAGGACTGATGAGTTTGGAAATGTCATTCATGAGAATGAGATAGGAGACCTAGAACAAGGAAATGTAGGACAAGGACCCCATACTCCTAGAGGTAAGTCAATTCTGACCAGAGTGATCACACCAGATTGGATCCCTCAAGACAAAAAAAGCATAGAACTCTTCTTGAATAGAGAAACAGAGGAAGCCTTTTGGAGATTCAAGCCAGATCAACCTAGCCAATTGGGCATAGTCATCATCTACGAGTTCAAGGATCCAGAGATACCAAGCAAAGTTGTCTACCTGGATAACACGTCAGAGAAAATTTCTTGGTAACAGAACATGATAGACATGCATATACTTGGAAGAGTGAATTGATTTTCCCTCCACCAAGATCCAATGTTTCCCATGGCCTCCAAGGAGTAGGATCATCCCACGCTCATGAAGCCCACAGAGAAAGAACTAGAGAGAAACCTGAGGTAAGTTTTGCACACACCGTGGGCAGGAATAGGTCAGGATTTGAAAATGAAAGACCTGAAAGAGAGAGACATCAAGCACATAGGCAACAAAGAGATGAACAGGATTTTCCATTGCCTAGACCCCGAGAGCACCCAAGAACCCTTAGACCCACTCGAGTGATCAAGGCAATGAAGAATTATTTTGACGGGTCAGGAGATCCTTATGATCATGTGGCCGAGTTTAAACAAGTGTTAAGAGCTGAACAGGTTGAGGATTTGTTCACCCAGTACAAGGCATTTGGTTTGACTCTTAAGGGCGCTGCCTTAGCTTGGTTTCAACCACTGAGTAGTCGCAACTATCGCGATATAGGTCAACTGCTAGACGAATTCATTGTAGAATTTTCCAAGAGTGGTATCAGGCATAACACATCATCTTTGATCCACTGCTTCAAGCAGACACCCCAAGAAACAGTGCGGCTAGCAGGTAGAAGGTTCAGACAGTATCTAGAGAGATGCTCTGCTCTAGAGTTACCCACACCAGCCAAACAAGTGGCTTTGTTTTTAGATGGCTTACTAAGCACTAAGTTAAGATCATATGTGTACTTGAAAGAGCCTAGATCCATAGAAGAGTGTGTGCGGACGTGCATTGACATAGAAGATAACTTGGGAGAGGAATTAGGATCGTCCAAACTCTATAAGGATTCTGATAGTTCTATTAGTCATACTTCGAAAATCTCCACGGAAATAGAGGAGATAGCTGAGCAAGTTGCCAAGAAGCTGGGAGTCCAAACTAAACACACATAGAGAGTCACCCCATTGAATCGGTGTTATACTTGCGGAGGTGACCACATGGCTAACGTATGCCCAATGCAAAACCAAAACATTAGAGAAAGGAATGCTCCATATTGCACTATTGAGAGAAAATACACAAACCACACGGCTCAAGATTGTCCCTACAATAGGCAGGCTGTTAGGCAAACTTATCAATAACCTTACCAACCAGGTAGGTATCAAAACCAATACCAACAACCATATTATAGACCACAACAGCAATATCAAGCACAATATAGGCCACAACTAGTCTTGGAAAACCAACCACCAGCTCCTGCCAACGTGATTCTAGTCAAATATGCTGTGGGAGAAGAAAATCCAAATAGAGCATTGGTGCCACTAACCCCATTGATACCAGATAATGACTCTCATGCTCATAGTTCAAACTACTCCCATGAAGGTAGTCCACATGCTTATTACACAGAGTCACTTGAACATAGTGAGATTTACTCGTATCAATATGAGGCACCACCTATGGAGCAAAATTGGGAGCCAGAATACTCCAATGTCCTGTACACAAATCCTAACCCTAGGCCCCAATTGAGACAAGTAAGACCACAAGCCCCTAGAGGACCATGTTTCAGATGTCAGGGTGACCATTTCCTTCGTGATTGTCCCCACACACCATCTCCGAGTCAAGGACAGGCTATCACAATACAAACTTTTTGTGCTGATTGTGGCAAAGACCATCTCCCTTGAGATTGTCCAAGAAACCCCTCTAGTGCACCCAAGATTACACCCATTAATGTGGTAGGCTTAGTGGCGGAATCAAGTGCCAGTAGCAGCAATGTGGCTCCTATACAAGCTATCACTAGAGCACAAGCCTTAAAACAGGATAAACCAGCAGAACAATCAGAGTCGAGTGAATCAGGAGAGCCTAGTAAGAGGAAAACAAGAACATGGAAGGATACCAGAGAGAAGACCAATCGCAAGTGGAATAAAAAGTTATCGGAACTAGAAGAAAGCTTAAAAGAAGCGAAAACAAAAATAGAAGACATTGCATCTCAAAGCCCCTCGCATACCGAAACTCCATCCACTCCACCTCATCCCACCCCACCACCCACTGTAAATAGACCGCAACCAGGGTCTGTTCTTGCAGATCCAACCCCAGAAGGCTTGGACATGATGTTCAAGGCCTACCAGGCTCGACTTCGAGAATGGCCTACAGCTGCAAACCTAGACAAGAGTTACCCTAGAGCAGATTTAGAGATTGAACGGATGAAAATGTGCATGAAAATGGTAGAACAAGCTCAAGCTATACTCGAGACTAGTCAAAAGTTCAATCAAACAAACTCTGTCAAACTAGATTTGCATTTCCAAGGCTTACTAGAAAGATTAGAGCAATTGGTAAACAAACCACAAGTTTCTTTACCTCCACAGGCTCAACCAGTTATTGAAAGAGGAAGCTCACCACCAATGGGAGCTTATGTTCCTAATTCCACAGATGCTGGAATACCTCCTTCAATTCAACAGTATTCTCAAGAGTTCTTGCGGGAAATACAAGAAGAGAAATGGGCCAAGGAGAAGGGTAATTCCCCTCATATTCTTGAGATTGATGATCTTCATGATCAATTTCCCCAAGACATTCCATCTATTTACGGAGATGAAACAAAACAACAAGAAGATGAAAGATTAGATTTTGAATCTAATACCCTAGAAGAACTGCCTCATAAAGCAAAACCTGAGCTATGGAATCATGTGAAGGATCAGGTTCCAGAACTTGATTCCAATATGCCAAAAGCAAACTCTAAGCAAAAAGTACCAGAGATATCTCTAGACAAAATAGGGGACATGTGTGAGGGTGAAGAAGGTAACACTTATCTTCCAATCACCTACCAAGGTTGCACAACTAAAGCAATCATAGATTCAGGTGCTCGTGTTGCTATTGCAACCACCTCTTTGTGGAAGCAATGGGGCAAACCCACATTAAGACCAACTAGAATGAAGCTTCAAATGGCCGACGGTCATTTTGAAAGACCTCTAGGATTGCTCGAAGGGATAACTCTAACCACTTGTGGTGTGGAGTTTGAACATACATTTGCTATATGTGACTTTGAGAAAAATAATGTCTATGAGATGATCCTAGGAAGACCCTTCCTACGACAATTGCAAATAGTACAGGATTGGGGAACTAACTCCTTGTACTTACAGCACTTAGGGGTCACCACCAAGGTCAATTTGAAGGATTACACCTTCAGAGATGTACCACCCCTATAGTGGAATTCTATCCACAAAGCGAAAGAAGATTCCATCTCTGTGCATTCTGAAAGTTCATCTGATCCATCATGGTTGCATGAAGATACTCATTTGTGGATGTGCAAGGTCGCAGAGGAAGAGGAAAAACGTTTAAAGGCAAGAGAAGAAGGAACTTTGCCAGGAGATAGACCAATTAAAGATCCAGCCTATACACCGATGATCTTTCCAGATGAGGAATTTGAGCCTCATGGCTGGCCAAAAATCTTAGCCACCATGGACATTGCTGTCAATGAAGAACAATGGACACCTCATTGTGATGAGGAGGGTTATGATATCTCAGTGTTCATGTGTCAGCCCTTGCTAGAAGAATGTGACCCTAGTGATGTCATAGAAGAAGAAGAGAATGACGATGATATAGAATCCATTGTGATGGATAGTTGCTTTAACTCAGAGCAGCACTATCTAGAAGATATAGGAGTGTTCACCCAGAAAGAAGAAGAACCTCTCACAAGTATTAAAACGGTAAATTCGAAGGATGGAAGTGAGAGCAGTCAAAAGAAAAAGAAAAGAAAAGCAGTGAAACAAGAAGAGGAGGAATCATTGTTTGAAGTACCAGAAAACTTCAAGGAATATGAAGTTGACGACCGCAAAATTTTGGTACGAATGCCTAAGAGAGAGGCCATCATAGGAGAATCATATGATAATAAAGAAAAGACCAAGAAGATTGTAGTGACCATCGAAGAGAACGAAGAGAGATGCACATATATAGGAGATGACCTAAGTGCAAGAGAAGAAATGGAGCTTGTAGCTCTATTAAGGGAATATAGGGATGTGTTTGCATGGCACTATAGAGACTTGAAAGGGGTAGATCCAAGAATTTGCTCTCATACTATCCCCATGAATGTTGATGCCAAGCCCACCAAACAGAAGCCCTACACATATAATGATACCTATGCAGCCAAAATAAAAGAAGAAATTGATAGGTTGATTGAAGCTGGATTCATCTACAAGATTGAGCATACTGAATGGGTGTCCCCCATTGTAGTGGTGCCCAAGAAGAACGGAAAGTTGTGAGTGTGTATTGACCTTAAAAAAGTTAATGACACTACTATCAGAGATTTTGTATCCACTTCCAATCATGGAACACCTTTTGGAGCATGTTGCACGCAAGGAAGTTTATAGCTTCCTTGATGGGTTTTCAGGTTACAATCAAGTAGCCATTGCCCCAGAAGATCAACACAAAACAGCTTTTGCTACAGAGTGGGGAATCTTTGCATTTCGTGTGATGCCATTTGGGCTCACCAATGCACCTGCAACATTCCAAAGGCTCATGTGTCATGTCTTCAAAGAGTTCTTGCGAAAGAGCTTAGAAGTGTATGTGGATGATTTATGTGCTCATTCCCAAGAAAGAAGGTTTCACATCCCTGAGCTCAGACAAATCTTCAACAAGTGTAGAGAATATCGAGTGTGTTTGAACCCAGAAAAGTGTGTGTTCATGGTGCGTCAAGGTAAAATCTTAGGTCATATTGTTTCTAAGAATGGAATCTCAACAGATGAAGATAAGGTACAAGCCATAGCGGAGCTACCAAGGCCAAGGAATGTTAAAGAGGTACAAGCCTTTATGGGCCATTGTGGATATTACCGTAGGTTTATCCACATGTACACGATCATAGCTAGACCCCTTTATGCCTTGTTGTCTAATTTTGAGTGGAATGATGAATGCGAGAATTCTTTCAATGAACTGAAGAAACGTTTGTGCACAGCACCAATACTGACCACTCCTGATTGGAATAAGCCATTCCATGTCCATGTGGATGCATCCAATCATGCCATAGGATGTGTGCTCACACAACCCACAGGTGAAGGGAATTTAGATTTGCCCATAGCATATGCTAGTAGACAACTAAACCCAGCCGAAAGAAATTATACCACAACTGAGCGAGAGGGCTTAGGCATGGTATATGCTGTGAAGAAGTTTAGACACTATTTATTGGCCAACAAGTTCAAGTTTTTCACTAATCATCAAGCTTTGTTATATTTGGTCAATAAACCTTGCAATACTGGATGCTTAGTAAGATGGTTCCTCTTACTAATGGAATATGACTTTGAAGTTGTTGTCAGGAAAGGTAGAACCCACCTTCGGGCAGATCACCTTTCTCGCATCACTTCAGGAGAGTCACCGCAAGGAGTGTCTGATGAATTACCCGATGCTTATCTGTTCAATTTAGAAGTTGTTCCTAAATGGGCAAATAAGTTGGTACCAGTCCTAGCCTTCGGCCCTGCAAATAAGAATGTGAAAACATCACAAGAAGAAATTGTAAAATCACAAAAATATCACATATTGGCAGGAAGCATGTACAAACAAGATACTGAGGGTGTATTAGCTTGTTGTGTCGAGGATGATGAACATAGTAGATGGTTGCAGCAAGCTCATGAAGGATTGCTAGGAAATCACTATTCTAAACAACGAACATTGCAGAATCTGAAGCGTTTAGGAGTGTATTGGCCTAGCATGGACAAAGAAATACATGAGTGGATTACGAATTGTCCAATGTGCAGAGAGAGACCCCCGGTGGAGCATGCAACCCTTTATCAAGTGTCATTAATTCCAGATTGGAGTGCTCCATTGGTAGAGTTTATGAGATCGGGAAGATTACCCAAAGAGGCTAGTCTAGCAAGAAGACGAAGCATGGAGCAAGAGGCTCAAGGCTATGCCTTAGTAGGGGACAACCTATACCGAAGAGGCAAAGATGGTTACTTAAGACTATGCGTTCATGAATCAGACTATTTAAAGGTCTTAGAGACTGCACACAGCGGTGTTGCAGGTGGACACTTTGGTCCGGATCGAGTAATCGAGACCATTCTATTCTCAGGACTTTGGTGGCCAACTCTTCATATGGATGCACATACCTATGTGAAGAAATGTGACACATGCCAACGTGCGCAATATCCTATCAGAAAAGACGAGATGCCTTTGAGGCCCATGATGGGAGGACGTGCATTCTCAAAGTGGGGTATAGACTTTGTAGGTCCTATTAACCCCCCTGCTAGAAACTCCCATGCAGAGTACATCATTGTAGCCACAGATTACCTTACAAATTGGGTAGAAGTCAAAGCCACAACAAAGAATGATGCTCAGACGACGGCTAAGTTCTTATTCGAGAATGTGTTCACGAGATATGGACTACCAATAGAGTTAGTGAGCGATAGAGGCACACACTTCTTGAATGAAGTCATTGAAAATCTTCTCCAAGAATTCTTGGTGATACATAACAAGTCTGCCCCCTATCACCCACAAGCTAACGGACAAGCCGAGAGCACCAATAAGATCCTCTGTAACGTATTGACAAAACTAGTAAATAATAAACGCTCTGATTGGGACAAGCAACTTCATCATGTTGTTTGGGCTTATCGAGTTGCCTACAAAACGGTACTCAACGCCACCCCATTTCAGATGGTCTTTGGATAGAATGCTGTGCTACCATTGGATTTCCTAATTCCAGCTTTAAAGGTAGCACAAGAGCATGAGTGGAATGGACATGAGTTGTCCTCTAGGGTCTTTGATCTAGAACGCTTAGGTGAGACGAGGCTACGAGCGGCAGCAGGTATCTATGCTGCAAAGAAAAGGCAAAAGGCATACTTTGATGCACACATCAAGGATAAGGGACTGAAAGAGGGAGATCTAGTGTTGGTTTATAACTAAAACAACATGCCCGCAAGTTGGAAAAAAGAGGATATGGACCCATGATCATTAATAGAATTTCTACTAGTGGTGCAGTTCAGTTGGCCACTCTAGAAGGAGATATCTTGCCCAACTATATTAGTGGATGTAGAGTCAAGTTATACCAAGAACCTCTTACAGAGGATATGCTTACAAGACTCAACACTGCTAAGAAGAGAAAAGAAGAGGAGTCAAGGGTGAGAGAAGAAGCACAAGCAGAGGCTAGAGAGCGCATAAGGCGAAATAAGTTACGGCGATTAGGCCTAGATGTCAACTCAAAAGCCCCAAAATATCACATGGATATGTGCCAAAAATCAGGCATAGCGACTTCTCAAGTCATTGACTGACGACCCTTTGTGACCATAGAGATAGGACAAGGGAAGGATGCAAGGACTGTGAAAGCATTAATTGACTCAGGTGCAGCAAGTAGTGCAATTAGACTTTCCTACTGCCAAGACTTGCAGTTGAACATCAATCCCATAGAAGCTTATCTCATAGGATTGGGAGGTGTGGAAACCCCTTGTTTGGGTGAGGTGGAACTTCCCAACTACCTTCAAGATGTTCGAATGAAAGTCAAAGCGCTAGTGTGTCATGATGAGAACCTTACAGAATTTTTGGGTCAAGATTGGATTTATGACCATGCAGTAAACTTAAACCTAAGAAGTCAAATTCTTCAAGTTTGGGTACATGAACAATGCATTACAATAGAATTAGAGAACTGCATGCTCCCAGATCATGGCACCACACACTCTCTTAGTTCTTCTAAGACTAATCATATGGAAGAAGATGTATGTGTCAAAAGCTCTATGATGCAGAAGAAGTCAATCGTGGAAGAACAGGCTCAACAACAAGCGGACTTCTCCTTTGGGGTAGGGACTAATGCCACCACAACAACTCAACCAACAAAGCAAGCACAACCAAACAGAACAACTGCTATATCAAATAGACAACGAGATTTCCAAAGGAAGGTAGTGCCGAGCATGAAGCAAATCTGGATACGAAAAGGAGAGCAGCCATCACCCTTGGCCCCACAAACCCCATCCAGACAAGTCAACCAGGCTAGAAGACGAAGGAAGAAGATCGAACAAGCTCAACCACAAGATCTCCGACAAATTTGGGTGCCTAAGAAATTAGCTGCAGCTCAACAAGGGCGATTACAGGTGTGGGTACCTAAGAAGCCCTTACATCTACAACAACCTATGTTCTCCCACATGCGAAAGGACTCAACAAAGAAGCCAAAAAGAGAAAAGGGTAAGAACCATGTACAGAGACCAAAGGAAGATCAAATCAGCTCTTCAACATTAGTAGGAAGACATGCAAAAAGGATATGGGTTTGGAAGCCAAAAGTACAAGTAGCCTCCACCAAACCAAAGCACCAACCACATTGGATATCACAGTTCAGAAAGCATCCAAAGAGGAAGACGCCTGAAGTGACCTCTACAGTGCCAAATGATGTTCTAAAATGGACTCCAATAAGGAGGATTACATTGGTTCGAGACTCAATGGATACCTCCACCAAGGTCGGCATCAACCTCCGCAAATAACATCGAAAGCCTCAAACGAGCGACAACCATGTGCTCCTTGCACAACCCTGTCTTTTGCACCATTCAAGTCATGCAGTTCCAAAGTATGCATTAATATAGGGCCACATTACACGGCCGTGCATAGACACACTTGAGAATCCCAAGCACAAGAGCAGAGTGACATATGTCAAATATTTCTATTGCTACTAACTTTTGTGTTCTTGTTTTGTGATATCTTTTTCCTCAAAAAAAAAAAAGGAAGCACTTGTTCCCAGGTTTGGCTCATGAAACATGAATGAGTCATGCTTGGTTAAAGGTGGAACTGTTGATTACTGGGCATTTATCAGTTTGGATAGAAGTGTGTCTTGGCTAGTAGATGATATAATTGCTGCCTTATCTCATAGATGCCAAGAACTTGGCATGAGCATGGCATCCACAACTATGGTTTCCTCTTACTATGGTAGGAGTGAAGAGCTTGAAGGTCTGCAACTTGAATGATGCATAACTATTGCATGTACGAGAGCATCCAGGGAGATATTTGCACGGGGTAGCTCTGGTACCCTGCAAATCTTTGTATGTATACTGGATGAGAAGACTCCTGCTTATGGTGAGCTAGAGAGAATATGTGAAACTAATCTTGGTGTAGTTCTCAAATGTTGTTTGTCAACGAATATAAAGAAATTCAATTCTCTATATTTGACAAATGATGCTTTGAAAAGAGGAGACAGGATCAGCCACTCAAAAGATCTCATAAGTGGACCATCAACATGAACTTTCATCAATAATGTTCCATCCCAAAGGCCGAGTGTACAACACGAAGAGATGAACATCGATCGACCTTCTCCATGGTAAGTATCTTTACCTTCGAAACATCATAACCATGATAGCTTAGGAATCCTCTTCGTCGGCATACCCTTGAGCACTTAGCTCAAGACCCCCAATTTTTGCACCATACTTCTTCCAATGCATTTTCCAAGTAAGCATTCATAGGGCTACATTACAAGGCCGTGCACAAGGCACATATTTTCCTCAACCCATGCACAAACACACTTACCCATCACTCAATATGGTTTATGAGTACTGGGCATGACTACTATGAACATCAACTGTGGAAGATCTAGAAAACATCAACGGAGACTCACAACGACACAGTCATGCTGGAATCCAAGGAAGAAGCACATACCAAGAGACTACAAATTGCAAAGACTCACAGTGATAGATGAAGAACCAGACACATCTGGAAGTCAGACGACTTTTGTTCATACAGAAGGGACACTCACTCTCAAGGCACAACTTGGAACAACCACTACAACAAAGGTCTGTCAGGGACGACAGACTCGAGAGGGGGGGGAGTGTTGAAGCTCAAAGTCAAGGACAAAGCATGGAAGCACATCAAAAGGTGGACACACAAGGAAAGGGAGCAAGTAGGAAGCTCCAAGAACTGTATGTCAAATTTTCAGAAAAATCCCCTACAAAAATAGTGATTTTCATCACTAAAAACCTAAATACCATTATCTATTTTTATAAATCCATTTTGTTCAGGCCGAGGAGTCCTTGAGCTTGAGGCGTATTAGAACTATCATCCTACCAATTTTCATAACTTTTAGACTCCGTTTGAGCCCTCAAATAAGCCCTGGAACCTAATTTTTAACTAGGCCGGACACTAGGTCTGGACAGGGCCAAAACTAGTCAAAAAACTATAAAAAGAGCTAGAGAGCTCATTTTTGGGGTTAGCTTGTTAGAGAATAGAGCTTTTTTAAGAGAACTCTTTTGCAATCGAGGCTTTCCATTGTTCCTCTCTTTGATCTTACTTTATGCGCGTGTGTGTGTATGTGTGTGCATGTTTGTGTGCTTTCACTCACACACTTGTGCCTTCACTTGCTCGTGGTCTTCATACCGGTCCTCACGTCTCCGCGGATTGATAAGTAAAGGAGGTGGTGTTTACGCTTGAGCTACACCAGGAGGCCTTGCTTATATGGAGTGTGGGAGAATCTCCTTGCACGTGGGATAAATGTGCTTGCATGAGAATGAAAGTAGTCTTAGACAAAAGGGTGGAGCATGGAACTCTCAACAAAAAGAATGTCAGAGGAGGTGTGGACCAGCCCACAAGACTTGAAGAAAGTGAAAGTTCAATGTTCCATAACCCTAGAAGAACTCTTACATGTGAAGCGGAAACTATGGAAACAGTTGATAAATCAATTGAATTTGACAAAACATAGCATATCAAATAAGGAAGAGAAGGTGGAAGGAACATCAATCATAAAGATACCTGTGGATATAGAAATATGAATGGATAAGACATGAACTATCCAACCAATTGGATCAAATTGAGAAATTGCATGAAACTAGATCACAAGCCATAGCATGCATTTATGCTACTAAGAGAAGACAAAAGGCTTATTATGAGGCTCATACCAAAGAAAAAGGACTTAGATTTTTTGATCTAGTTCTATATGCTAAAACAACATGCAAAGCAATTACAACAAAGAGGGTATGGTCCTTTGATCATAAATTGTATCTCCTCAGGTGGAGCTATTTATACAGCCATAGTAGATGGAGACATACTAAGAAACTACATAAGGAGTTGTAGAGTCAAAAAATACATGGAACCCTTAACGAAGAAAATGTTGATTGGAATCTTAGGAGCTCAAAACAAAAAAATAAAGATGAGGAAAGGATAAGAGAAGAGGCCAAACTAGAAGCCCTAGAACAAATAAAAAAAACAAAAGAATGGATTAGAGAGCGCAATGAGAGGTGCTTACAACGGGAAGAACCCATTCCCATGGCAAATTATCGTGCCATGAATATCAAAACCTTGGGAAGCCAAGTGAGACAACCTTATTTGAACATAGGGATTTGAGAAGGAGGAATACCACTTGGTAGATTGTTTGACTGATACAAGAGAAGCCCTAAGTAGTGCATGTGCTTGTTTCGTTCAAAAATTAAAAATGTTACTCGATCCTTGTACCTAAGTCACGAAGTCTTAGGGACTTGTGTCAAAGAGACTAAACCTCGTTTGCCACACAAGTGCGTATAGTGGTAGATTGACACATGCTTAATTATCAATCCGACGAACCAACCTAACCAACGTATGATGATGTGTGCGCATGTGATGGGAAGTGAAGTGGTTCAGCTTTCATGCATGAGAAAAGACTAACCTACCTCTCTAACTCGCTTAACTGCTGAAAGTGCTTGCCGTGATACCACTTACAGTAGTTTTCACTAAATTGAGGACATCTCCCAGCTCAGGACTCCGAATATGGGCAATAGTGGGTTCATTTCGAAGCTCTCAATAAGACGCTTCTATTGAAGATGGTTTCACTCGATTCTGGCAACTATGCTTCAAGTTATGGCAGAAATAGTGAATGGCAGGAAATGCACACACTCACTCCACAACTCGTGCTTGCTCACACACACACTACAGTAGCTCAAAAGTGATGGGGAGGGATAGACAACAGTCCTACACACATATTCCAAGATTCTCACACACACAAAGATCATAAAGAAGATGAAAATCTACAGGAAAGAAGCAAATTCGAAATTCTGAAGCTCTCCTTCTTCAAAATGGCAAAAAAGTCCTTACAAAGATTCACAAAGTGACTTATATACATGTGCCCTAAAAATGGTCCTTTCACACAAGTGACCGGCACTTTATTGACTAATCTCTATTCTCCTACTATTTTACAAGGTATATATTACAATGTTTTGGGATTATGCATCAAGAGGACTCATCTAGTGCATTTACATAGCTTGAGGGAGTTTCCTAAGACTTTGAAGAAGAAAAATATGCCCATTAATTTTGAAAAATTATGGGCTCCTCTTTTGTGCCTCTTTCCTCTGTAACACTCTCCCCCTCTTTGTCTCTGTCATCCCTTGACAGGCTTTTGCTTCTCATTTATAGCTTGTCTAAGACTTCTGAACACACGCACCCAGTGGTCGAAGAAGCGATAAGGATTGTCAGGCAATTTTTTACTTTATCCGAGGTATGTCCTTTGCTTCTATAATCCCCTTGGTATTCCGTACATTCATAAATCTAGGTTGCTGCATTAAATCGGGCTGCCACGCACGCCATAATTTGTTGAACTCTACTCTCTTTTAAGAGAGCGTTATGTTTTAAAGGTCCTATTTCTGAATCTTCTTTGTCATCCTCTAGGACCTGTTCCATTTCTTTTCATTGCACGCATCCAGTGGACGAGGAGGCACCTAGGACCTTCAGACAATTGGTTATCCTATCCGATGAAGATTCCTTTGTGTGTTGTCTCTCTCCTCAGCTTGTTTCACTTCATCGCCTGCTCCTAGTGGATGAGGAAGCTATGTGCAACCTCCCATGAAATGTCTTGGTTGTTATCTTTCTTTAATTCCACTCCTTAGGACCTGGGCCTTTGGCGTTGTTGCCTCATGCGTGCCCCTGTGGGGCTTTGGGCAAAGAGTTGTTCTTTTTCTTGATAATCTTCATTCCTTATTGAGCAACTTTATTCTTTGATCTTCTTCTTCTTCTCTTTTTTCTTGATTCCCCTTCCACACGTCCCTCCTCCTGAACTCTGTCATCCTTGACAGGCTTTTCCTGGTGACGTGAGTACGTTTGTATTGCGGCTTGCTCTCGTTGATTAAGCAGATTGGCCTGATATATCATGAACTCTTTCCATTGGCTGGACTTCACCCCATCCTCTGGTGCCTGTCGGTGATCAGCAAAGAAGCTTTTTTCATAGGCCACCAGTCTTGCATTAAGATTGGAAGTCATTTTTACAAAAATTTTTGAATCAATTTCAAAGAAGCCGATGAAAAATGCTTCTTCAAAAGTTTGCATATATGTGCTTGGCAAGAACATAAGCCGTGAATAGAATGCCATAATTGTTAATCAGCTCGGGATAGTCCAGAGATCAAAAACAAGTGCTTCGATAGTCGAGAGATAAAAAACAAGTGCTTCGGATCGCTGAGTAATGCCGATGAAGTTCAAAAAAGTATATTTGGCATGTTGGAAGACTTTGATGACTGTAAGTAGCATGCTTAGAATCTTATTAGTCATTTCGACTACCAAATTAGGTACAATGGCGTAGCGAGCAATCCAAAATTCCATGGTTTTAACCATGTATTCTTCAGTTGGTAGATAGTTATGTAGTGGACTTGGTAATAGTGGATAGTTGAGCCACTGGTTATTTATGCTACCCTGGCATTGTCCTTCCCAAAAATGCGACCAGGAGTGTCTGTGGAGTGCTGGGCAAAAAGATGGATTTACCTGAAGTACGTATGGCAATGATTCCCGTTGTACCCAGAGCGTAGGGTTTTTTTCCAGAAGTTTTCTCCTCCATACAAGGTCAGCTCTTTCGAATTCCTCTTGAGTATAGTTGAATGTAGGCCTACTAAACTGGAGGTTATTGTCGGGCTTCTTATTTTTCGTGGTCTTTATATATTGGCATGTTTTCTCTTTAAGGAGTCGATATGGTATATTAAATGGTTTTAATATCTGTTCCAAATTTCTGCTTTCAATCTGTGCTTCCTTCATGACCTTGATGATTTGATCTTGAACTTCTGCAGTACGCTGGGACACTAGTAGTGCCCTCTCATGACGGCTTAGTCAGGCAATATCCTGATGAGTTTGTGCAGAGTGGATCTTCGTTTCCTCCCTTATTGGTGAATGATGTAAGGGGGGAGAAAGAGGATGTACCTCAATCTCCTCAGTAGCCGCTGTGGAGTGTGGAACTACTAGTGTCCCCTCTGTTGTCTTTTATGCTAGTTGATCTTGTAGTTGCTTTATCATTTCATCTTTGCTTTTAATTTCCTCGGTGGCCTTTAGAATGGTTTCTTTGTTTTTTAAGAGCTCCTCACCAATGACCGCGAGTTAATTTGCATCTTCATTGCATTGCTTAAGATATTTGTTTTATGCCACCTTCCACTTCCTTCGTAGTTCTGCTGTGTCATCCATGTACCTTTTCTCCCATTCCGCAATGATGGTCTACTCCTTGAGTTGATCTTCATACTTAGCTAATTTCTCCTCCAATGCCTATGTGTTCTTTTCTCGCATTTCAGGAGCTTTGATAGGTTGGTTACATAGAAGAGCTGTCATTAGCTCCTTGTTTCTGTTCCGTAAGCTCTCTACTTCTTCCATGTATATTCTGATTTGTGATTCCAGTATTTTGCTTCTAGCATTCATGTGTATTTTCTCGGCCTCGCTAGCTTCATATTTCCTTCGTAAATCTTGTAGTTGGTCTTTTAATGTCTAATTTTCTATCTCTAGTGTTTTACATTGCTGCTTGACCTCGTCGACTTCTTTCTCTTTATCTGCTATGTTTTGTTGTGCCTGAATCAGTTGGGCGGAAAGGTTCTCACCCATTTCCCGAAGTTGATTCTTTTCTTGCATTGCCTTGTCTTAGTCAGCATCAGCATCAAGCATTAAATGTTGAGTGTCCATGGCTGTTTTGATCATAATGCTCTACATGTATAGTTTCATTATGTGGTTGTCTGATTTGAAGCTCCACCTTGTTCTCTGTTTTCGTCTTCTTTATTAGCAACCTTCGTGTCACTCCCTTGAAATGTAACATCCATAGGGGAGGGTTCTGCCACTACCCTTATTGTCTATGAAGGGTTCTCACTCTTCCACCGTAGTGTCTTTTGGTTCTTCTTTGGTATTCTTGAATGATCCCTCTCCTGCAAGCTATTGGAGATAGATGTCTGTGGAAGCACGCGAAAAGCACAAGGAAGAAGAAGAAGCTTGGAGCACAAACACAAAATAATGAATGAATTACTAGAGAATGTACAAAGATAAGTAGCCCATTAGGGCAATTGTAGCTCAAGCGTAAGCACCACCTCCTTTACCTGTCAATCCGCAGAGACGTGAGGACCGGTATGAAGACCATGAGCAAGTGAAGGCACAAGTGCGTGAGTGAAAGCACACAAACATGCACACACATACACACACGCGCGCACAAGGCAAGATCAAAGAGAGGAACAATGGAAGGATTTTGATTACAAAAAGAAATCTATTACAAAACTGAAATCTACCAGAAGCTGCCCTCAAAAATGAGCTCTCTAGCTCTTTTTATAGTTTTTTGACTAGTTTTGGCCCTGTCCAGACCTAGTGTCCGGCCTAGTTAAAAATTAGGTTCCAGGGCTTATTTGAGGGCTCAAACGGAGTCTAAAAATTATGAAATTTGGTACGATGGTACTTCTAATGCTCCTCAAGCTCAAGGACTCCTCGGCTTGCACAAAATGGAGCTACCAAAATAGAAAATGGTATTTACAATGATATTTGTGATGGAAATCACTATTTTTGTAGGGGATTCTTATGAAAAGTTGACAGTTACTTCATGGAGCTCCCTACGTGCTCCTTCTTCTTGTGTGTTCCCACCTTTCTGATGTGCTTCCATGCTTGTGCTTGACTTTGAGTTCCAACACTCCCCCCCCTCTCGAGTCTGTCGTCCCTGACAGACCCTTGTTGTAGTGGTTGTTCCATGTAGTGCTTTGAGGGGTAGTAGCCATTCTGTATGAACGAGAGCCGTCTATCTTCCAAATTTGATAGTGTTGGTTGTCCGGTTCTTCATGTGTCACTGCAAGCCTTTACAAGTCGTCGTCCCTTGGTATGTGCTTCTTTCATGAATTGCAGCATGAATGCGTCGTTGTGAGCTCTCAAAAATCGTGAGTTGCTCAAAAGAGGTTGTCAAGATCGAGTTAGAGCAACTACTAGCTTCGAATTGCTTCCTAGGTATGGATGTTGTTCCCAACCGCTAGCTCTTCCAAAGATGATGTTGAGAGCAGTCATGCCAACTACTCATAACCCATAATGAATGATGGGTAAGTGTGTTCGTGCCTGGGTTGAAAAAAGTATGTGCCTTGTGCACGGCCTTGTAATGTAGCCCTACGCATGCTTACTTGGAAAATGCATTGGAAGAAGTATGGTGCAAAAATTGCAGTTCTTGAGCTAAGTGCTCAAGGGTATGCTGACGAAGAGGTTTCCTAAACTATCATGGTTATGCTGTTTCCAGAGTAAAGATACTTACCATGGAGAAGGTTGATGGATGCTTTGTCTCTTCGTGTTGTACTCTCGGCCTTTGGGATGGAACCTTGTTGATGAATGTCCATGTTGATTGTCCACTGATGAGATCTTTTGAGTGGTGAATCCCCTTTCCTCTTTTCAAAGCAACATTTGTCACTAACAATGTGCATTTCTGAGCTTGGGCTCATGCACGTTCACTTCCCTATATTGACACTCAGAGGAATATTGGACACGTGCCGGTTTCTAAGAGATTACCATGCTGATTGACATAGACCATTCACCAGTGCTACTGTTCCATACTGGTTCAGGAAATATTGAGAATTGAATTGCTTTATATTCTTTGGCAAGCAACATCGGGTAACTACACCAAGCTGAGTTTCACATATTCTCTTTAGCTTCCCATATACAGGAGTCTTCTCCTCCAGAACTACCTTTTGCAGATATCTCCTTGGCTGCTCTGGTACATACTGTAGTTAAGCATCACTCAAGTTGTGGACCTTCAAGCTCTTCACTCCCACCATAGTAAGAGGAAACCTTAGTTGTGGATGCCCTGCTCATGCTAAGTTCTTGACATTTATGAGATAAGGCAGCAATTAAATCATCTGCAAGCCAAGACACACTTCTATCCAAACTGATAAATGCCCAGTAATCGATGGTTCAATCTTCAACTAAGCATGACTCATTCATGTTCCATGAGCGAAACCTGGGAACAAGTTCTTCCTCGTTTTTTTTTTTTTTTTTTTTTTTTTTTGTGGGAAAAATTATCACAAAACAAGAACACAAAAGTTAGTATCAGTAGAAAAAATTTGACATATGTCAATGTGCTCTTGTGCTTAGGATTCTCAAGTGTGTCTATGCACGACCATGTAATGTGGCCCTATAATGATGCATACTTGGGAAATGCATGACCTGAATGGTGCATAAGACAGGGTTGTGCAAAGGGCACATGGTTGTCGCTCGTCGAGGTTTTCAATGTTATTTGCAGATATTGATGCCATCTTTGTTGGAGGTATCCATTGTATCTCGAGAGGACAACTGATCATTCCTCCTTGTAGGGATCCATTTGAGAACGGTCTGCGATTGGGTAGAGATCACCTTTGGCCACTTCATATTTGAATGATTTCCTAAGGGTTTGATCCATTGTGGCTGGATCTTTATTTTGGTGGATGCTATCGGTGCTTTCGTCTTCCATATCCTTGCAGAAGAGGTTCTTTGATCTTTATTGGAGCTCTGTGCTTGATTCAGTTCTTTACCTCGCCTTGGTGTCTTTGTTGTGTAGGTTGTTGCCTTGAAGTCCCCCCTTGGATTTTGTCTGAGCTTAGGCTTGATTGCTTGGGATCCTTGGGTTGGAAGTGGTCTTTCTTGAGGATAAGTCATGGTAGGCCTAGACCATAGATATTGAAGTCTAGTGTGAGGGGACTGATTTTGTGCAAGGGCTTTCTTTGGTACCCATATCATAGTGCGATTTGGTTGGGCTCTAAGTAATTTCTTGGCCACCCAAATTTGTTTGACATTACCAAGAAAATGTGATTTCTGTTTCTTGATGTAAGGGTCTTTTGGGCCTTCTATGTGGGTTTTTTGAGAAAACTCATCCTTACATGGGGAGTGCAACAAGGGTTGATCTTCTATACCTACACCAGACTTATGCAAGGGATTCATGGGCTGTGTGGTTTGAGATTGATCTAGAGATTCATCAAGACATTTATCCTTATTACACATAGAATCCCTAGGTGTACAAATGGGTGATGGATTGTCATGATTCACCCTAGAGTCGATCTCCTTTGTCACATCAATGATACACAACAGTGGTTGATCATCTCCTTTTTGACCATCTGAGTGCAGATCATCCCTACTTATGGCTCCATGAGGGGGATCCAAATTTACAGGAAGAGAGGGTCCTTCCACATCCCCCAAACACTTGGAGTCCTCCATATCTCCATTCTCTAAGGTTTCCTGTGATTTACTCAAAGAAGGATCAGATTCAAAAACATGAGTAGAAAGAGAAATTTTCTCATTAAAAGCACGCTCTGTGAAAAGATGATTTTGCCCCCAATCATCATAAGGTGGATAGTCATTGGGATTGTCCATAGACATATATGTAGAAGCATGGATGATGGGTAGAGAAGGCACTTCAAATTCTTGATGATTTTGTTTAATGAACCTTTGGGTGCCAATGATCAAGCCTTCATCTATACAATCCATGACAAGGAATGTTTCCGAAAATTGCATATCACCCACCATAACAGGCAACACAACTTGACCCATGCATTCATAATGTTCACCATCCATGAGGATAGAAGAATGAGTTGTTGGTTGTATGTCTTCAAAAATAATGGTCAAGAATTCAATATGAATCAAATTCCACTCACAATGAGGATTGATATATGCACTCAACCTTCTACAGTCATATCCTATTCTTATATCCACCAAAGTGTTGTGATATTCTCTTGTTGCAAATATGGATCCGACCCCCCTAGACATTTCCCCCGTTTCCTCGATTTCTTGCAAATTTTCTCTAAATGTTTCACCTTGATGTGATATTATCTCATGTATTCCATGTTTATCGCCCTCCGTTTTTTCGATCTTAGCCCCTTTTCTTCTATCTTTTGCTTTTTTCTTTCCCATGACACAATTTTCTCCCCCTTTGTGTTGCTCAAAAATCCTTGGGAGCCCCCCTGGTTTCCTAGTCCCACTTGAGGGTCCACTTCAAATTATCCTATCTCAAAATCAACGCATTATTCTTGAAAAAAACAGTTGAGATCGTGTAGCATTTGAAACGAGCTTTCCAACAAGCTATAGAGCTCAGAAAATGGACTTTGGATGAGAAAATTATGTCAATTCAGGCTCCTGGGGGTCAAAACAGGCAAACAGGACCTTTGGAGAAAATCGCGATTTTGTGCTTTCTAAAAATCGTGATGCTGTGAAGTCAAAAAAATCGCGATGTTGAGCACAAAATCGTATTTTTTGAAAATCGTGTTTTTTTTTTTTTGACAAGAAAATCGCGATGTTGATCACAAAATCGTGTTTCTGAAAATCACGATGTTCAGCAGAAAATCGTGATTTGAAAATCGCGATTTTGAGCACAGAATCGTGTTTCAGAGAATCGCGATGTTGGTCACAAAATCGTGTTTCAGAGAATCGCGATGTTGATCACAAAATCGTGTTTCAGAGAATCGCGATGTTGAGCACAAAATCGTATTTTTGAAAATCGCGATTTTGACTCAGAGAATCGTGATTCACCAAATCGTGTTTTTTTTGCTGAAAATCGTGTTTTCTCAAAATCGTGTTTTTGACATGAAAATCGCGATGTTGAACAAAAAATCGTGTTTATGAAAATCGCGATTTTGAGCAGAAAATCGTGAATTGAAAATCGCGATTTTGAGCAAAAATTCGTGTTTTCTCAAAATCGTGTTTTTGACTTGAAAATCGCGATTTTATCCCAGAGAATCGTGTTTTTCCACAGAATCGTGTTTTTCTCAAAATCGTATTTTTGGCTGAAAATCGTGATTTGTGAGAATCGCGATTTTGAGCAGAAAGTCGTGTTTTTTTCTCACAAAATCGTATTTTTGCTGAAAATCGTGATTGGTGAGAATCGCGATTTTGAGCAAAGAATCGTGTTTTTTGAAAATCGTATTTTTCACATGAAAATCGCGATGTTGAGCACAAAATCGTGTTTTTTTTGAAAATCGCGATTTTGAGCAAAAATTCGTGTTTTCACAGAATTGCCTTTTTCACAAAATCGTGTTTTTGGCATGAAAATCGCGATTTTGAGCACAATCACAGAATCGTGTTTTTCTCAAAATCGTGTTTTTGGCATGAAAATCGCGATTTTGTCATAGAGAATCGTGTTTTTCTCAAAATCGTATTTTTCGCTGAAAATCGTGATTTGTGAGAATCGCGATTTTGAGCAGAAAGTCGTGTTTTTCACAAAATCGTGTTTTTGCTGAAAATCGTGATTGGTGAGAATCGCGATTTTGAGCAGAGAATCGTGTTTTTTGAAAATCGCGATTTTGAGCAGAGAATCGTGTTTTTTGAGAAAAAACACAGAATCGCGATTCTTTTCAACCAACTTTTAGGCGGGAAAACTGAAAATCGTGATTTTTCAAAAAATTTTGAATTTTCACAGAATCGCGATTTTCATCACAGAATCGCGTTTTTTGGCGGGAAATTCAAATTTTTGAGCGCCGGCTATGGCGAGCTCCGTATGAGAAGAAAATCATGAAAAAAAACACAGCGCTTGCTCTCCCTTGCTTCTCCTAACTCCTTCCCACACAATAATGCATGAAAAATGGTATGAAGATGGTGAAAATGCACTAAAAAACAAGAATTTTCTATGAAGAAGAAGATGGAAGAAGGTGGAGATGATGATGATGATGAAGATGAAGAGGAAAAAACAGAAAATGAACTGAAATGACACACATCACTACCTGAACATATCAACAAATCCCCCCTGGGAGTGATGCGGTGAACAAGGAGCTGGCACTCATGTATAAGGAAGTGCCAAACTATGTGGAAATCACTCCACAAAAGGAACTAAGCCCAAAGCTTTGCGGAAAGCTTCAAACTTCTCCCTAGGCAGAGCCTTCGTGAAAAGGTCTGCAATGTTCTCCTGCGTCGGCACATATGCCAAGTTTATCTCCCCAGCAGAGAACCTCTCCCTGACATAGTGATAATGCACCTCAATGTGCTCAGTGCGAGCATGGAACACAGGGTTCCTCGCAACTGCCAATGCGCTCTGACTGTCAGTGAAGATGGTGGTGGCAGAAGACTGGCCAACACCCAAATCAGCGATGAGGCGTCTGAGCCACACACACTCAACAGTCGTTGTGAAAGCTGCCCTATACTTAGCCTCACAACTGGAAGTGGCCACAGTAAGCTGCTTCTTGCTCAATCAAGATATACATGAGCTACCAAGCATGAAGCAAAAACCACTGGTGGACACACGAGTGTCATAGAAACCAGCCCAATCTGAGTTAGAAAAAGCATGCAAATCTGGCGGTAGTGATCCCCCCTTGGGATAAAACAACCCAAGTAGCCGAGTACCACTCAAGTAGCAAAAGATGCGCTTAAGCGCCTTCCAGTGCATGACTCCTGGGCAATGCATAAACCTGCTCATCTGTGAGACAGCAAACTGAATATCTGGCCCAGTAATGCATAAGTAAATCAAGCATCCAACACCCTGCTGATAGAGAACAGCATCAAATGCATCTCTAGCATCATGAAGACTCAATCGTAAACCTGTCTCCATAGGAGTGGCAATAGGCTTACAGTCTTCAAGGCCAAAACGCTGCAATAATATGTCAATATATTTCATTTGACACAAAGCCATTCCACCATCAACTTGCATAAACTGAATACCCAAATAGTGATGCAAATGCCCCAAATCAGACATCTCAAATGAGGCATGCAAATCAGCCTTGAAATCAGCAATATGCTTCTCAATAGGACCAGTGAGCAGCATGTCGTCAACATAGACAACAATGATCAGAAGCACATCATTAGCACGCTTAACATATAAGGTGCTTTCAGTTCGACTGTTCTCAAAACCATGTGCAACCAGATAGGCATGTATCTTCTCATACCAAGCACGTGGTGCTTGCTTTAAACCATATAATGCCTTCTTTAACCTGCACACCTGGTTTTCATGCCCTTTTTGCACAAAGCCACGAGGCTGAAAAACATACACTTCTTCATGCAAGTCACCATTCAGAAATGTTGTTTTAATGTCCAATTGATGTACATTCCAACCATGATGGGCTGCAAGTGCACAAATGATCCGAACACTAGTCATACGGCATGTAGGTGTAAAGGTCTCATCAAAATCAATGCCTCTTTCCTGCGCATAACCCTTTGCAATAAGCCTAGCCTTATACCTCTCAACTATACCATCAGGTTTATGCTTCAGCTTGTATACCCACTGTGCCAATGGCCTTCTTGCCAGGAGGCAAGTCACATAAAGACCATGTACCATTCTTCATTATAGCATCATATTCAGATTGCATAGCAGCCATCCAATTTTCTGAATTCTGTGCTTCATCAAAAGAAAGAGGCTCATTCTCATCACAGAGACTAGACGTAGCCATAGCATAGCAATCTGGTGCAAAGGAGGTAGTATGAGAACCTGAACGAGTATGATAAGACAAAGGTGCATCTAATTTGCTGTCACGCAAAGTATACACCAGCCATTTTGGCATAGTTTTTGCCTGCTCAATATCAGCTCTCTCATCAACAAATGCATCATGTAAATCTGCATCAAAAATGGAATGATCTGCATCATCATATGAAACCTGCAAAGGCTGAGAAGTTGCCTCATTAGGACCATCACTAGACTATCCACCTGTAAAAAGAGGCATCAAAGTATCATACATGTCTTTGGAGCTAACAGATGTCTCCTTAGTACATGAAAGGAATGGCTTCCACAAAGACAACATCACGGCTAACCAAAATGTGTTTGGTCTGTGGATGATATAGACGATAGCCTTTACTTTCAGAACTGTACCCAACAAAAATACATTTTACTGCCTTATCATCCAATTTTCTACGATGTTGTTCAGGCACTAGTGCATATGCCAAACAACCAAAAACACGCAGATGAGTAACAGATGGCTTGCGGTCATGCCAAGCCTCATATGGAGTGATAGACTATAGTGATTTAGTGGGACACCTGTTCAGCACATATGCTGCACACATGACAGCCTCAAGCCAAAAACTATGTGGTAAAGCGTGACTCTTGACCATGCACCTCGCCATCTCCATGAGTGACCTCTTCTTTTGTTCAGCAACTCCATTTTGTTGAGGTGTATACGGCACTATACACTGGTGTTTTATCCCACGTTCAGCCAGAAATGCATTAAAATCAAAACACATATATTCCCCCCCTCGATCAGAACGGAGGGTGCCCATTTTACATGCTGACAGATTTTCAGCCAAAAGCAAAAACTGTTTAAATCACATGAATACTTCCGACTTTACTTTGGGTGGATATACCCATGCATGCCTAGAAAAATCATCAATGAAAGTCACAAAGTAAAGGTAATTTCCAAAAGAGGGTGTCTGCATAGGACCACAGACATCGCTATGTACAAGCTGCAATTTCTGTGTAGCCCGAACTCAACCATCTTTTGGAAAGGAGGAACGCTGCATTTTGCCCAAAATACAGCCTTCACAAACATGTTTTCCAGGTGCCTCAAGTTTGGGCAAAGAGGACACCATTTCAGATTTCTGCAGGCGTAGCAAACTAGCAAAATTTAGATGACCAAAGCATGCATGCCAAAGCTTTGCATCTCACATAGCCTGAGAATCATTTACTACACATGCCAAATCATTTTCAGATCTTTCATAGTCTATGAGCTTATACAACCAACGACATAAAATGCCAGAAGCAATAATAACATCCCCATTTGACAGATCATGAACTGTACATCTGTCATCAACAAATTTCACAACCAAGCCAATCTTGGCTAATGCAAAAACTGATAACAGATTCTTCTTGATCCCTGGCACAAATAAAGCATCTAACAAAGTGAAAGAACTACCATCAGCCATAGTCAAAATGATCTTACTAACTCCCATAACAGGATAAGAGGATTTGTTGGCGCATGTAACAGTATTCCCTATAGGGGCAGGCTCGAGTGAAGAGAAGAAACTGCGCTGCAAGGTAATATGTTTGGTCGCCCCACTGTCAAAGTACCAAACATCTGAGTCTACTGCAGACATGCATTGATCATGAGAAGATGGGTCAAACAGTAATAAACGCCCATTCTTCTTCCTGCACAAGATTTGTAGACTCTATTTTTGGTGTAGAGGCATCTACAACAACCATTCCAGCCTCTTTCTTATTTGCCTCTTGAGCAGCGAGTTTTGGACAATTCTTTATGATATGATCGTTCCCTCTACAGTACTTACAAAACAATTTCTGCTTTTTTGATTTCTTCTCATCTTTATCTTCCTTCTTCGAATATGCAGAATTAGCAGATTTCTGCTTACTAGTTGAAGAGCTCCATTTTCTTTTGCCCTTCTGACTAGCTAGGAAAGCTTGATTGGACTTGTTTTTCCTGGACTGATCTTCCTGCAACAGAACAGAGACTAACTCCTCAAACGACAAGGCATTTGGATTTCCTTTCATCATCAACCGAAGAGTAGAAGCAAAACTCTGATATGAATCAGGAAGACCATTCAGAACGGTCTGCACAAGTGAGGTATCTGGTATAACCTCATCAGCAGAAATCAACTGTTCCTTCAAGTCTTTGATCTTTGTTAGGAAACTGTCCATAGAATCACCTTCATTCATGTGCTCACTCTCCAACTGTTTTCGGAGGTAAGCAACACGAGCCTCATTCCTAGCTTGGTACAATGTGGTAAGTGTATCCCAAGCATCCTTAGCTGTTCTGCAAGAGCAAATATCTAACAGCACAAGGAAGAAGAAGAAGCTTGGAGCACAAACACACAATACTAAATGAATTACTAGAGAATGTACAAAGATAAGTAGTCCATTAGGGCAATAGGCGTATATACAAGCCGGGGGAAAAAAACCTCCTAAAGAGGGAAAAAAGTGTCCGGCGGTCCTAGTGTGTTCACACACATCACTACCTAAATATATCAACACAAGCCTAGTCTCTTGGATTTGAATGTTAGATGTTTCATGTAATTTGATGACATGTACTGTTTCTTGGGATACCTCCTTTCCTACGGTGTCCTGATTGGGGTTGGTGGGCGTGTGATTTACCTTCATGCCCTCCTCTTCTGCATTGTAGTTCACTTCATTTAACTCCTCCCATTGTCCATCATCTTTTGACTCACTTTGAATGTCCATATTCAATAAGGAGGTGTCTCGTTCCTCTTGTGCATCTAAAGATGAGCTTGAATTTACCAACCCTAATTCCCTGTATCGATGCACCTTGGTTAGCCTCTTTTTTTGTTCCATATCTTGGTGGGCTTGCTGATAATGGTGCCCTTGCACTAATAGATTTACTTGACCTTCGGTATATTGATGTGTGTCTTCTAGGGCGCTTGTCAATTCCTCTTCGGTAATCGATCGATGGTCTTTAATTCTTGTCTTTGGAAGCACATGTGCCCTTTTGGTGGCTGGGAGTTCTGCTTCCGCTTGCATCATTTCTCTTAGTCTTTTTGTACCTCTCATTTTAGGTTGGGAGCTAGATTCTGCCTCCTCAATGACCTTGACTCCTTTTTTCTTTCTTGGGACTGTAGCGACCTTTGCGTATTTGGCCATGGCTTCCGATGATGGCATTTCTCGCAAATGCTCTCTAATGCCCAAGGCATGATATATCAATGTAGTCAGAGCCACACTTCCGTTCAGGAACTTCTTGTGATTCCACTACTTCTTTGCCTCGAAGAGCCTCTCTTGAATATAAGGAGTCATATTGATTTGATTTCCAGTTTGTTTAATAGCATGTGATAGCATCTGTACTATGATCTTCTGAGGAGCGGTGTATCTATGCATGTTAGGAAAACAGAAGTGCTGATGAATGAGTCTTACTTCTTCTTCAATATCAATGCGATTAATGTCAGTAAAGGTCCTGGTCTTTGCCCCTCGACTTTCTTCTTTTAATACCGTATTTCCATCCTTCTCCCATCCAAAAGCTTCCTTGATTAAATCATGTGTAAATTGAATTATGACCCATTCACCTATTGCATCCATGACTCTAGCCTCCGGCACCAATGGATCATGTAGTGCTGGCTGTAACGTATTCATAACTTGCATGCACCTTTGAAAGTCAGGTTTGTAGATTGGCAATTCAAAATATTTGTGAATGCCCTCTTTCTTCATGATGTCAATGGTAGATGGGAGCTCATGTACTACCTTGAAATATTGGGACATCACAGGGAACTGATGATCCGTGTCCATGATCTTGATGGTCACTAGGAATAGATAATCCCCAGCTAGTTGATCCTCTCTAAACCAGTGTCCTTTTGCTTCAGACATGCTTTGAGAGGGAATTCCAGCACTTCCTCCTGAACGGTTGCTTCAGAATCTTCGGAGGCCATCTGCACTTGTAATGAAAAGAGCATTAGCTTCTACGGAAGACATGTCTTTAGTGATGTGTGTTGTAGTGATATCTCATTCGTTGCATCACTCCGTCCCCCTTGCTTGTATAAGTAAGATCCCTTACCGCATATATTTTTTCATTTTATCCTGTAAGAAACAAGAATTAGCATAGCCGAAGCATTTATTTATTTACATAGTAGGTCCATTCCTAGGAAAGTAGAAGCTATGACCTGTTCCCAATTAGAGAATGTGCACCACTAATTTTGTTATGTGTCTCATGTACCAAATGTTTGGCCATGTAATGTGGCTCCATTATGCATACATTAGGTGCATTTGATGCTTCATGAGTGCAATTGGAATCTTTTAGGTCTCGATGTTCTGATATTTGCTGCTCCTTCGGTTTCCATATCCATGTTGTTTTTTAATTTTGAAGCTTCGTTCTCTTGTCGTTTTGTTGTGTTCCATGAGTTTCTCTCATTTTATCCATAGTCTGAGTCGTTGGTGTCTTTCTTGTTCGGTAGTTGTGCCGAGTCACCCTTGGCTCCATAGCTTTGTTGTGTCGATGTAATGTTTCCTCGTACTTTCCTTTTTCTTGAGTGGCCAATTGTCTGACGTTCTTTGGGACCCATATTTGTTGTCGAGTTCTTTGGGATTCTATCAAAGGTTTCGGAAGCCATATTCTCAAAACTCGTTTTGGTTCTGATTTTGTTGAAGAAGAACCCTTGTCTGCCCTTTTCTTCTTCATATGATGAATGACTTGTACTGGCGTTGTCACCTCTGATTTCTTCACTTGATCCTTACGAACCGATTTAAAGTTAATGTTTCCTGACTGCGAGTAGTTGATGGTGGATTTCCAAGTTGTTGATCGTTCTTTTGCATGGAAGACTTTAAGAGCATTGTTCTCCTCGGTTTCCTTCTGTTCACCAATGAAGGAGGATGAATCTACTTTCTCCTTGGATACATTAGGGTTTGAAATTCCTTCTTCTATCGGACCTCCTTCTAATTGATTTGTGCTGGAATCATTTTCTACATGCTCTTCTACGATTTGTTCAGCACTTTCGATGACTCCCGGTCTATGAGAGGGTTTCTCTCCTAATAGACTAAAGATTTCCTTGTGCCCTATTTTGGCTGAAATGTATCCTTGGGCTAGGTGCATGCTCACTTCATTCTCAATGATCCAGTCTTGTCCTAGGATCAAGTTTTCTATTAGATCCTCATCTTTGCACACTAGAACTCATTGTTCCGTGGTTGAATTTCCTAGGTGGAGGGAGATTATGGCTTCTCCAATGCATGTGAAAACTTGATCTTCCACACCTATCATATGTGCTTTCGTGGGTGTCATAATCAATTGAAGATCCACGATGACCGTATTTCGTATGCAACTGAGTGTTGCTCCTAAATCTTTCAAGGCATCTATCAGTTGATAATCCATCGTTCCAATTCCTAGGTTTAAGTATTGTTGTGACATGCAGACATTGGTTGTGTCAGACTTATGAACCCGATAATTAGCCATGGGAATAGGCTCTTCTCCTTGTAGATACCATTCATCTCTTTGCCTTATCCACTCTTTCGGTTTCTTGATACACTCTAAGGCTTCTTGCCGTGCTTCTTCTCTAATTCATTCTTCCTTCTTCTTTCTATTTTGTGCACCTATGAGGTGTGATAGCATTTGATCCATCAATGGCTCCATATATATCGTTTTACTGGACATCCACTTATGTAGTTAGGAAGAATATCCCCATCCAGAGTAGCTAAATTGATTGCTCCACCAGTGGAGATCCTATTGATGATTAGAGGCCCATATCCGCGTTCTTGTAATTTCTTGGCATGTTACTTCAAGGTGTAGACCAGAACTAAATCTCCTTCCCTTAATCCCTTGTGTTTGATGTGTGCATCATAATATGCCTTTTGTCTTCTCTTGGGTGCATAAATACCTGCGACAGCCTATATTCGAGTCTCATGTAGCTTCTCAATTTGGTCGAGTTGCTTGGATAATTCATGTCCTATCCATTCATACTATTGGGCTACTCTCAAAGTTGGTACTAAAAAATCGATCGATAGGATTGCGTTCTGTCCGTACACTAGATTGAATGGGGTAGTTCCAATGGTAGTATTGTAAGCAACTGGGAAGGCCCAAATTGCATGATGCAATTGTTTGTCCCAGTCAGACCTTCCACTATTGACTATCTTCGTCAATATTGTGCATAACACCTTATTGGAACTTTCCGCTTGACCACTGGCTTGAGAATGATAAGGGGCTGATTTTTTATGGATCAGTAAGAACTCATTCATTAAAGACTCTATTACTTCATTAATGAAATGCGTTCCTCGATCACTCACAATCTCAATCCGAAATGGGTGAAAATGTGCTCAAAAAGAAACTTGGCAATGGTCTAAGCATCATTCTTTCTAGTAGCCTTTGCCTCCACCCATTTAGTCAAATAATCTGTGGCTACTATGATGTATTCGGCATGTGACCCTTTGGCTAGTGGGTTAATGGGTCCTATGAAATCAATACCCCATTTGGAAAAAGCTATAGTGCAAACCATAGGTTGCAATGGCATGTCATGTCTCCGAATCGGGTATTTAGTCCTTTGGCATATCTCACAACTTTGGACATAAGTGTTAGCATCCATATGTAGGGTTGGCCACCACAAGCTCGCGAATAGGATCATTTTTAGAGTTCTCTCAGCGAAAAAATGACCTCCTGTAGCACCTGCATGTGCCATCTCTAATATGGGTAAGTGCTCTCCTTCATGCACACATAAATTTAATTTATTGTCTTTTCCCCTCTTGAATAATTGTCTTCCCATAACTACATACTCGTTACTCATTTCTTCTAGGGACCGTTTCCTTGCTATGCTGACTCCTTCCTCATGTTCTCCTGTCTTTAGGAATTTTACTAATGTCGCACTCCATTTGGGTGCTATTGTAGAGATGAGTAAGGATGTGTGATCATCTGGTATAGTTTCCTGACATTCGGCATAATTATTGACATAATCATGGACATCTGTAGGCATATCAGGCCAGTATACTCCTAGTCGTTTCAATTCTCTTAGAGTTCTGTAAATTCCTTTGTGCATCCTCCATTTTTTTACATGGTCTTGTTCAATCAACTTCATTTGTTTGTCTTCCTCAACACATCTCAATAATACACCGTTAGGCTCTTTATAGTACACACTTCCTACAATAATGTGCAAGTTACGTGACTGCAGAATTTCCTTTTTACTCTCTTTATTAATTGGGTGCTGTGGGCCATGAGTGAGTATTGGAATCATCTACTCTACCCACTTTGGGCACACAACCAAATTAAATAGGTAAGTGTCTGGCAGATCGTCTAGTACTCCACTTGGTGGTTCTCCATGTGTTAATCTTGAGAGGTGATCTGCCCTCACATGATTATTTCCCTTTTTCACAATTACTTCAAAATCGAACTCCATCAATAGCAGAAACCATCTCACAAGTCTACCCGTGTTACAAGGCTTATTGACTAGGTACAATAAGGCTTGATGATCTATGAAGAACTTGAAATACTAGCAGGCGCATTAGTGAGTCCAAAGGGCATTACTCTGAAAGCATAGACTCCCCATTCAGCCGCGAATGCAGTCTTATGTTGATCCTCAATAGCAATAGCTACTTGGTTGTATCCAGAGAATCCGTCTAAGAAGCTATAGACTTCTTTTCCTGCAACTCTTTCCAATAGATGGTTGGTGATAGGTAATGGATAGCTACCACGGATCGTGGCTGCATTGACTTTTTTTAGGTTAATGCATACTCTGAGTTTTTCGTTCTTTTTAGGCACAACCACAAGTGGTGATACCCATTAAATGTGTTCTATTTCATAAATGAATACAGCCGCTAATAACTTGTCTATTTCTTCTTTTATTTTAGCAGCATAGACCTCATTGTATGTGTAAGGGTGTTGTTTAGATGGTTTTGCCTCCGCCGTCATTGGTATTCTATGAGAGCAAATAGAGGGTTCCACACCCTTGAGATCCTTATATGTCCATGCAAATACATCTCTATATTCCCAGATCAACTGTATTAATTCTTCTTCCCCTTCTGTCGACACGTCTTTCCCTATGTATGTACATCTTTCTTCTCTGTCTTCTACAATCACGATGATCTTTTTTGTTTGTTCCTTGTTGTCGTACGCTTCTCCTTCTCTTGCCTCTCTCTTAGGCATTTGAATAGCTATTTTTCTCTCTTCTACTTCATATCTTTTGAAGTGCTCTAGAACCTCAAAAAGGTCAGGTCTGGTTCGGTCTTACTCACACTTTCCTCTTGTTTTGGCACTATGGGGGCTACTTCTATTGCTAACACTTTGGTCATTCCATACTTGTCTTTAGTTCAAATGGCTTCTAGGAAATGTTCTTCAGAATCAAATTCGAGTTCCATCTCTATGCTCTCGTATTCTTCTTTCCACTCCTTTTCCGATATTTCCCCTGCTTCTACTTCTTGAAGGACAACCATGTACAAATTTACGTCGTAGCCTTCTTCGTCCACACATTCATTCATCGTCAGAACTTCTTCATTCACACATACATCCAAGGTTGCTAGGATTTCCATCCATCCATGCGGCTCAAAGGCTTCATCAGGAAAGATTTGAGGCATATACATTGGGTCCTCTACCGGTCGATAGTTAGGATGTCCTATTGGCCATGACTGCATCTTGTTATCCTCTGTCTTGGCTTCTTTACAAATCCATAATTGAGCATCCTCATGCATCCATGATTAGTCGCTTGATCCAGCACTATGGATAGACAAATAATCCTCTTCTTTATGTATGGGGTTCCATTGTAGTGGTGGTACATCTCTGTAAGCAAAGGTATGCAAGTTTCTTTTGGTGGTGTTTCCTTGATGTTGAAGGTACAAAGAGTCTCGTCCCCAATCTTGCACTACCCTAAGTTGTCTCATGAAGGGTCGTCCTAATATCATCTCATAGTTATTTGCCTTTCCAAATTGACAGATTGCTAAAGTGTGCTCAAATTCAACTCCACAAGTGGTTAATTTGATCTTTTCTAATATTCCTAATGGTTTTTCAACATGACCATTTGCTAATTGAAGCTTCATGCGAGTGGGTCGTAAGGCAGGCTTTCCCCATTTCTCCCAAATCTCTTTAGTGGCAATACCTACTCCTGCTCCTGTGTCTAGGATGGCTTTGGTCATATAGCCATTGTAAGTGACAGGTAGACACGTGTTACCTTTGTCTCCTTTACTAAATTCTCCAACCTTATCCACTAGAATTTGTACTCTAGGTGGGTTTTCTTTTCCTGATTTCCTTTTCGTCCTTCTCCTACCCTAATTCTAGTTGACCTGCTAATTGTTTCCATAATTGCGGTTTAACACGAAGTAGTTCTTCCATAGTCAATTGGAATTGTATTTTTGTCTTTTTAAGTTCTATTAGATTGTGTGAATTCTAATCTGAGTTTCCCTTTCCTTTTCCTTGTATTGTGGGTGCTCAAAAGATCCTGGATTCTTTTTCGTATTCTCCCATGTAATTTGGTAGGGTCGAAATGCTCTCAGTTTCTTCCCTCTTTCCGTCTAGTCTCGATACTTCCTCATATACTTCTTCCATGTTGGAACTTGGCTGATAAACATCCACACCTAATTCCTCAAAAGGAGGTTTGGCCACTCCATTCCTCTTCCACTGTTCTTCTCGGATTCTATTCCATAATTCTTTTGGCGAGTCAGGCTCTAAATTAGGAACTGAGGACATAGGTTCATCATGGGTTTTCACTAGCTCACATTTATCATCCTTCTCTTTAGGTTCCTTGTCCTTGGCTTAAACACAATCCTTGTATTGATCCTCCGCTATCCTTGTCTCGGAGAGGGCTAGAATGGTCTTCTCTAGGGTGGCCTGACCTACCTCTATGAGTTTTCTACATATAGCAAGCCTCTCCTTTTCTAATTCTCCTTGTGGGTAAAGCTTTTCATGTTGATCCACATTCAGTCCAGTCTTAATCCTAGCTTGGTATGCTTTCAACCACATGTCCAAATCATCAGGTTTTGGGTCGGCTAGAATTGATCCTGGATTTTCTGACTCTCGGATAGGTGGTGGAATGGAAACTTCTTCCTGAATCTCTGGCTCTTTAGACTTCTTATTTCTTCACATATGCTTCTTGTTTTCTTGATTTTTGTTTTTCATCCATTTTTCCTTGAGCTTTTCTCTTCTTTCCTTCCACTTTTGGTTTTTCGTTGTTTGAGTACTCTCACATGGGTCTTCTGAATCTTCCACTATTTGAATGTTGGGGTCTAAGGTTTTACTGCTTTCTTGTTCAAGGTCCGGTTGTTTTCCTTCTTGTTTTGTTCGTGCTCGTGTAATGGCTTTTAATGGTACGGTGTATTCCTTGTCACTTCCCGGTGCTTCTATCACTTTGATTACATTAATAGGTGTAGTGTCTTGAGCCTTGTTGGGATTTTTTGGGCAATCACTGCAATATCCTTCCCAAGTCCTAAGAGGTGGTGGTTTGTATGGCCGAGTGCATTCTCTGATAAAGTGGTCTCCTCCGCATCTATAACACGGTCCTCTTGGTACAGGTGGTCTGATGGGTGGTCTTACAAGCGCATGTGCTTTAGGTGCAGTGTACATTAATGTCGCCACTTCTGGTCCATAGGTATAGTCATATCCTTCGTATCCATAGTGTTGTGGATCATACACTTGCTCATACTCCATTATACTATCATCATAGGAATAGTACTCCCCTTGGGATTGCTCATATCTTGGGTTCGTTGACTCTACACTAGCTATTGGTGATGCCGGCACTATGGCTCTTTCTAAGTTTTCCTCTGGTTGGGTATACTTGACAGGTACCACATGTTGTGGGAGTGGTGGTTGTGGTCCTAATACTAGCTGAGGGTTTCTGTATTGCACTTGGTCATATGGTCTAGGTGCTTCTGGTGATGTTGGGTAGGGATTGTACCTAGGCATCTCTCTGCCTGGATCTCTAAGTGGATATCCATATGGCCGATACTGAGGTGGTTGTAGAGGCCATGTCTGCCTATTGAATGGGCAATTTTTCGTGGTGTGATTGGTGTACTTTTGTTCTATGTGGCAATACAATGTGGTTCCTTGATGGGGCGGCCTATTGTAAGGGTATGCTTGAGGTATGCATTTTCCTCCTCGTACACACATGTGAGTGGGGTGATCACCTCCACATGAGCTACATCTTCGCAACATGGGTACTCTTAGGGCTGGGTGTTGATAATGTCTCTCTCCTTGGACTCCCAATTTCTTTGCTACCAGCTCTGCTAATTCTTCTACATTACTAGAATTGGATGTTACTGTGCTTCGAGTGTCCTCTGATTTAGTAGGGCTGGTTGTACTTTTGAGATCATCTGCTAGGTTGTCCTCTAAGTCGATACATTCTTGCTGACATTCATTCAATGTCTGTAGTCTCTTCACATAGACTAATGTTCTTAGAGTTCCGTTCGTTAATCCGTCCGAAAATAATGATATCATTTTTTGTTGCGTAGGTCTTTCTGCTATAGGACATCTATCCACATATTGATTGAATCTTCGGGCAGCTATTTTCATGGTTTCATTAGGGTTTTGTTTAAAACCATGGATTAAAGACGACGAATCGTGTTTAATCCCTCTCTTAGTGAACTCTCCTATGAATTCTTGAAAGAATTGCTCCATATTTCCAAATTGATTGGGATCTAAAGGTTGGAACCACGTCATAGCCATTCCCGTGAGGGTGAGTCCAAAGGACTCATACTGCACAAAGAAATCATCCACTTGTTCAGCTCTTAAAACTTGTTTAAATTGATCAATGTGGGCGTATGTTTCTCCCAATCCATCATAATGATTTCTTACACATTTGGCTACCTGAATAGGTCTTAATCGTCTTACGGGCTCAGGCTGTCTGGTCCTTCCAATTCTCCTCTCTCATTGATCAATTTTGGGTGTTCTATCACCACATAGACGTGACCCAACATACTCCTCCTTCATACTTGACAGCTCATCTGGGCACAATTGTGGCATTGGTGGAGGTTACCATCCTAGCAACTGATCTATTTAATCCATCCAGGAAGATAGGAATCTCCTGGCCATTGGTAGACACATATTGCAAGGAGGTGCGGTACTCCCCTTCTACCATAGACATGAAGTTTCTTCCGAGAACATGACCTTCCATGTCTTCTGAAGCCATGGGTATCTCCTCCTCCGAATTGCTAGAGGTGTCGGAATAGGTAGAATGGTGACTGACCTAAGCGATGCTTCCTACGGATGATATGACACTTCTCCGGCTACTTAGAACTCTTCTTGAACTCAAGTTCATTCACCCTCTTGGGGCTCTCTTGACCTCTAAAACTCTCCCTAAGTGGCTTCTCAAATGCCTCAATGTCACCCTTGAAAATGCTCAAAGTGTTCTGGACGATACCACTTTGGCGATACTGCACTAGGCGATACCAGCTTGTCAACGATACGATACCACTTCAAGACACGATACGATACTAGACTTTGCCAATACGATAGCAAGTATGCTCACGATATGATACTTGGAAAATCCACGATACGATACCACCCGAAGAGACGATACGATACTACTGGAGGGCACAATACGATACCTTTGCACTATGCAATACGATACCGGGAATTCTAACAATACGATACCAGTGCAAGTCACGATACGATACCGCAAATTTGCACGATACGATACTAGAATTCGCACGATACGATACCACTTTTTGGATGATACGATACCATACTTTTTTGTGATATGATAGCTCTGCACTAGGTGATACGATACCACAAGAGTCGGCAATACAATCTTGGGTGCACGATACGATACCGATTCTGTGGACTATACAATACCAAACTTTTTCACGATACGATACCAGAAAGGTCGCGATATGATACTAGAAAGTGAGGCGATACGATACCGCTAGGTCAACGATACGATACCAGAAAGGTCACGATACGATACTGGAAAGTGAGGTGATACGATATCGCTAGGTCAACGATACGATACCGTGACCGAGACGATACGATACCAAAGTGGACTGTGATACGATACCACTTGGCAGATCGCGATCGCGATACCAACTACGCGATATGATACCAAAAAATGGTATCACGATACCAGAGCTAGTAACCGGCGATATGATACTTCGGCGAGTATCGCGATACAAGGGAATTTTTGGTATTGTGATACCAAAAATTCAACCGATCGCGATACTACAGTCGAATCACTTCCAAATTCCCAAATTTTTTCACCCCCTGGTTCTTCTCTCACCCCTCTTCACTCCTAGACTTCTGTTTCACAAATAGAGCTCCTCAAATCACACTGTCCCACCCCGCGATACCGTTCGGGCCTTTAATCACGTGTGAGTGCAATTTTTCATAGTTTTTGAGATTAATATTTGCATGTAGCTTATCTTGAGGTGGTTATGCTTAGGCCTTGAGCTCACTAGGTAAGTGTGGGGGCTCTGTTTGCACGATACCAAACTGGTGATACCGGTCGCTACTCTAAGACGATACCACACTAGAAGCAAGTATCAACTGAACTTCTATCTTTTGGTTTTTATAGTTCTTGGTGACTAAAGCCTACACTACACTAATTTGGCATTTTTTTTGGAATTTTTCTTGATAATTTTGACTTACTCCTACTCCATTTCTCTTCATAGCCTAACCCTAACTCTTTCTCCTCTCTCTCTCTCTCTCCAAACCCTAAACCTAAACACTCATTACACACGCCTCTAGGATGTGAAGTAACAAGTGTTGAAGCATCGGACTACTTGCCACTGAACGAATTCACTCCTACAAGTAGGATTTTGTCACTCTAGAGCTATAACCATCACGACGGCACCTTGGTTGAGTGTGTTCCCCGGCAATGGTGCCAAAAACGTGTGTACCTAAGTCACGAAATCTTAGGGACTTGTGTCAAAGAGACTAAACCTCGTTTGCCACAAAAGTGCGTATAGTGGTGGATTGACACACACTTAATTATCAATCCGACGAACCAACCTAACCAAGGTATGATGACATGTGCGCATGTGATGGGAAGTGAAGCGGTTCAACTTTTGATGCATGAGAAAAGACTAACCTACCTCTCTAACTCACTTAACTGTTGAAAGTTCTTGCCATGATACCACTTACAGCAATTTTCACTAAATCGAGGATATCTCCCAGCTCCGGACTCCGAATATGGTCAATAGTGGGTTTGTTTCAAAGCTCTCGACGAGATGCTTCTATTAAAGCTTGTTTCACTTGATTTTGGCAACTCTACTTCAAGTTATGACAAAAATAGTGAATGATGGGAAATGCACACACTCACTCCACAGCTCGTGCTTGCTCACACACACACTACAGCAGCTCAAAGGTGATGGGGAGGAATAGACAACAGTCCTACACACACATTTCAAGCTTCACACACATACACAAAAGATCATAGAGAAGATGAAAATCTGCAGGAAAGAAGAAAATTCGAAATTCTGAAGCTCTCCTTCTTCAAAATGGCAAAAAAGTCCTTCCAAAGAGTTACAAAGTGACTTATATACATGTGCCCTAAAAATGGTCCTTTCACACAAGTGACTGGCACTTTATGGACAATCTCTATTCTCCTACTATATTACAAGGAATATATTACAATGATTTGGGATTATGCATCTAGAGGACTCCTCTGTGCATTTACATAGCTTGAGGGAATTTCCTAAGACTTTGAAGAAGAAAAATATGCCCATTAATTTTGAAAAATTTGGGGGTCCTCTTTTGTGCCTCTTTGCTCTGCAACAATCCTAAAAAGGCTTATATGATTGTATTGGAAAAAATATCATTGAATTCCTAGGGGAAGTGACCTTATCCTTACCTTTAGGGAACAATAGGATGCAAGAAAGACTTTTCGTCTCTAAAGATTATAATCTACTAGAAGAAATAATTATAGGAAAATATTGGATATATGATTATCAGGTTAAAATACATATAACATAAGGACATATTTCAGCCAAGGCAAGACATAGAGAAGTCTTCAGTCTCCTAGATGAGTAATCAAGATAGTTGAAATGGAAAACCCTAATGTACCAAATCGATATATGCATGTCGTAGAACCACAACCAAACTCCTTATCTAAGGATTCTATTTTTTAGTCTACCTTAAGTGACAATGAACATTCTTGTTCTAGTATGTGTGAATAGTCAAGCCCTCCTTCTCAAAAGATCGTATTCGGAGAGCCTTAGTGAGGTCACTCATTCTACAAAGGAACGTGGAGAATTGGCAACAAGCCTAACACCAAGAAGAACTAGACACCAATCGCACAAAGAAGTCAAACAAATATGGATTCACAAAGAGCATAGCTACAAGAAGTGATAAGCACAATTGGCAAACCCTAGAAAAAGAAAGTCATTCAAGGAAGAACTATACACCAATCGCAACTTCAAGAGCATAGCTACAAGAAGTGACAAGCACAATTGGCAAAACCCTAGAAAAAGAAAGTCATTCAAGGAAGAAACAACCTAGCAAGTCAACTCAAGGAAAATCCACATATGCTACCCAAATGACTCATTGAAGCTCAAAGGCCACAAAAGCAAATCTCAATCCCAAGGAGGATAATGGAACAAGCTAGAAAGGAAATTAAATTATTCAATGATGTTTTCAAACTGCAACCAAAGCATACACTAAGTCTTCAAAGGGATCGAAGACTACTAAAGACAAAGAAACCAAGGTGCCACATAACTAATGCAAATGCATATGGAAGTCCAAAGCAAAGAAAGTAGCATAAGAAATCATGCCAACCAACATTGAAGGAAAATAGAAAGAGAGCTACAAAGACATATCAAATCTAGAGACCAAAGGAAACTAAAGAAAAAACAATAGAGGGAGAATTATTGTCCATATTGCACTCACAAGGAGCTAAATGCACTAGAGTATACAAAATAGGACCACATTACAAGGCCCCACATTTGGCACATGCCTTCTTTAAACTATCTTGTGGTGCACATGTCCTTCAATAGAAATATGTCTTCACTTGTACTATAGTAGTATAGGGTGTTTACTAACTACAGCTAGCTTTTTGCTTCATCAAAACATATATCTTGAGGTATCATGATTCTCTCAAGTATCTTGAGAGGGGACTCATTTAAACGATGGACATCCAATGCATGAACACCATGAAAAATAACAATTTTTATAATCTCTCATCTTTACTAAATATTAGGTTTAAGTGGAAATGGCTTCCATAGACTCTTAGACAACACAACCAATGGAAGTCCTAAAATTTCCCTTAGAATGTGTTTTCAAAGCATGTGGCCACTATTTCAGAGATGACCAACCCATTAGTTCCCTGATGGGTTGGTCATGGACTATGACCATCATTTCCATGATTACAATATGAATCATGGACCATGACCATAAATTCCCTCGATGAGTCAAGATTTCCATATTCTCCAGACTTTGCCTCGTACCATAGTGTTATGCCGTCGGGATGTAATTAGTAGGAAATGTAATTGGAAAGGACGCACATCGAAAGGATGTAATGTAATAGTTGTAACCCTTTGATAATGAAAGAGCACATTGTCCCGGGGTCTCGTGGAAAGGGGGGTATGCTACAATGATGGGATCCCAATTACTCATGAGCTTTCTCGAAGAAATTCTTCCCTTCAGCTAATATTTCAGGTATAGAGAGTCACAAGATGAAGCAAGTTTTTCAATGTGCTTAGGTTTTTAGTATTTCCAATTATGTCAAGCAGATAGCATTCATAGGATAAATACTAGCAATCAATTCGATGCAACTTTGGGAATGGTTTTGAAACACGCATGACGCTTATAGCCGACGGTTAGAAGTTCAAAGATCCGCAGAGATTGATGACCAAAGATGTCGTATGGTTTTTAAGTGTAAGTGTTTTGTACCCAAAAAACAAAGACTAAAACGTACAAATTGAACCTAAATCTAATTCATTTGCATTTGGAAATGCTCTATAGGATGAAAGTTTTTATGGAAATGGCTTTGATTCAATTTGTGATCTTCGTTTTCTTTTTACTTTGATTTAGATCGGTTTCAAAGTCTCAAGAGAACGAGGGAAAAGAATAGATATCCAATGTTCCCTTCCGCAGAGTGGACTGGTCGACTTCTTTTACAGATCGTGAATCCCTTCTTTCTTCTGCCGCCGCGAAGCGTCTCCAAGAACCCAAAAAAAAAAAACTAAGAAAAAAAAAACCTTTGCGACTTGCCCTCCCTATATCTTGCAAACATATACATGTTCCTTCATTCTCTTCTCATTCGAATTTTTCCTCCATTCTCTTCTCTTCCAGACGGTGAACAGCCGCCTCCCCTTCTTCTCTTAAAAAAAGAAAGAAACGAGGGCATACCCCCCTCTCTCCACGTAGTCCTTTCCTTTTTTTTTGTGATCATTCACCTTGTTATACATTTTGCAACGATTAAATATATACATCTCAGGCAATAAGTATAACGTGGGTTCACACACTTGTGTGCATACATATGTGCACAAAGACATTTGACTTGCATACATATGTGCACAAAGACATTTGACTTGAAAAACACATGCACACACATGTACAAATGCTTGCATTGGCACACATGCACACAATGCATCTACGTATGAACTCATTCACACTTTTTTTTACACAATACACATGGACAAGTATGCTCATGCACTAACACATGCCCACATATTTGCATTAGTTCTTTCCCTTTTTCTTAATCATCTTGCAGTCACACATAAAGTGACATCAAAGATAACAAACAAACTATCTGTCGTACACATTCAAGTAGATTGAGAAGTAATCAATATGCAATAGATTCACAATTAAGGCTTGAAACCACCCGATCTTGATGATATTTATATCTTTCCATTTGGATTGTTTTGGTGCTCTGTAATAGTTCGTACATTTGGGTTTCGATTCTTGACCACAGGGTGGATGCGATGGGCGAGAGAGAACACGCCAGATTGTGGGTCTACGCGGTGTGCCTGCGGATTGGTTCCAGCACAAGTTACTCATATGGTTGTACTGCTCTCTTACTATTTTGGGTTCTGAGTTAATGTGGTGATCTTGTTTATTTCATGCGTTCATTGGTGAAATATAAGTTAATTGTGGTGGTGCGTTAATTGTAAGTAAGGAAATCTGTGTATTTCATTGCGGCGAACACTTCGTTAACGTTGAGTAACTTGCTGATGAAATTAGTAGTTAAATTCTGTTGGAATATTCAACCTAAGGTAATGAAGAACACAGTGCAATGAATGTTTGAACTGGGAAAATAAATATAGGGCCTCTGTAATGCAGACCCCTAACCATCCCAAGAACCCAATGGTAGTCTTATCCGAGTAATAGTTTAACATTGGTGTCGGTTTCGAATCCTCCGATGAATACCCTTCTATTGCACGAAGAATCTGAGTAGATCATGGGCTTTGATGATGACAACGAAGATCTTTTTCAGTTTTTTCGAGAGAAATGTAGGAAAGTCAACCCTTCTCAGAGTCAAGCCCAAGTTTCTTCCACTAAAGTACTCCTTCAAGACACAACCTTGTCCTTGCATGCATCTTCCGCTCCACCCTCACCTAAAGATCAAACCGTCAAAGATACAGTTATGGAAGATGCTCAACACACCGAGACGGCCGATCACCAACAGAAGGAGGTTCTTGACACAACATAGGGCACAGTGGTGGAAACCCTTCATCAAACCATGCAGGCGCATATTGTTGCGTCCCTTGTTCATCAGGAAGCCCAATCGGATAACATGGACTCCAATGCGCCTCCATCCTCATTGAAGGTCATGGGTGACGATACCCATACCGCACACCTGGTAACCCCCCCTCCTTCACCTTCTCGGGTTCCCTTACCTCCCAGTCCTCCAGTACACCCTTCATCTCCTAATAATTCGGTGGCATTATCCCACTCTCACCCTATTCCCTCTTCTTCCGATTACTCTCCACCTTCCTCTTCTGCTACGATCTCTATTAAACCCTCTCAACCATTACCAACTTGTTTAGTACTGGATGTGTTTGCCCAGTTAGCCCAGATTGGTGACTTCCTCCTACACTTATCCAAGAAACTCACTACTCAATTGCATGATGCTCACTAGTCTCTCCGCACTGAACATCAAGCAAAAGTGGATATGTTGGAAGCCGACATCGCTCCCCTGCAAGAAGATATTTTGGTGGTCAAAGCCAATGCATGTCTATTATAGGAACATGTAACAGTGAAGGATGAGATTATTGCGGCCAAAGATGCAGAGATTGCCTTGCTCAAACACGTTGTGATAGATAAAGATGATGCCATGAAAGCTCTCAGTTGTGAGTTAGCTAACACTCGCACCAAATTAGTAGCTCTTGAACAGTCCTATCAGGTATTGTCTGACAAGGTGCTACAAGGTGAAGTTGAATCGGGTGAATGATAGATTGTTTGCAACATATGAGCATCATTCTTCATTTTCTTCTATTGGTATGACCAATTTATTTGTATCCTCTTTATTTTCATAACTGGCTCCCTTGATCTTTTCACATTGTGGAATAGAAGCAATAATTATATGTTCCTCAACTTGATATTTCTTAAATGCTCATGAACTTCAAACCTTGTTGTTTGATATGAATCCTTGCTACACGTACTAGCTTGATCAATGGAAATTTCATTTTCATGAAACCGGATGTGTGTTAAGGAATGCATAGGTGTGGAGGATAATTTAGAGAATAACTTGAAGTTTCCTCAGCCTCCATCTATGTCTAAAGACACATCTAGTAGTGTATCCACATCCGAAACTGTGAAAGAATTGCTTGAATTGGTTTCCAAAAATCTTGGAGCAAAACCAAAAGAGATTAAATCCTTATTAGGATCAACCCATGCGGATGCCAATGTTGAGAAGATGTGTTCACTATGGAGGTGACCATCATCATAAGAATGGAATCAAGGACCATGAAAGGTAATGTATTGGATATTTTTTATCATATAGGATAGCATGATTCGGCACATACAGGATGCCAAGAATCCAAAATAGACTTGGAACAGTCTGGTCACATTGTATGAGACCAATACAAAGGCACCAAAATTGCAACTCAAGAACAAGCTGCATACACTAGAGAAAAAGGGCATGTTGGTAAGTGACTACACCCTGAAAATCAAAAGCATATGTGAGTCACTTGCATCTATTGGCATGAATGTAGATGATGATGATAAGGTGGAAGTAGGCCTTCGTGGTTTAGGAGCTGCATATAAACAATTCAGAACGTCTATTGAGACCAAGGAAAATATCTCGAATTTTGTTGATCTGGTGTCCATGTTGATTATTGAAGAAAAGAATCTTGGTGAGGACTTGAACTCCTAAGGAAAACCTAGTTCGTAGTAGGAATTCTACTTTGGCAGAGGAAGAGGTAGAGGTCGAGGCTTCAAAAGTGGAAGAGGACACAATAACCAAGACCAAGTTCCACAACAGAATCATGTAGGAGGTAGAGGACATTTTTGAGGCAAGGGGAGCCAAAGAGGTCGCAAAAATATCCAAAGAAATGATTCATGTAATGATAGTAAAGGATGGTGGAATTGTGGTAAACTTCGACACTTGGAACGTGATTGTAGGTTGAAGAATCAAAATAACAAAAGGTAGCAAAACAACTACGCATCCACAAATGCAAATGATTCTGAGAAGTTGTTCATGGTTCAACATCACACGATGAATACGATGTTTAATGATGTTCCAAAATCGAATTATAATGTCTGGTATGTTGATTCAGGTGCTTCAAATCACATGACCAGTCATGCAGAATGGTTTAGCACCTTGCAAAAATTACCAGTTCTTGGATATGTTGAAACAAGTGATAATACATCACACGCTATCAAGCATACAGGAAATATAGCACTATCTATGAAGGATGGAAAGGTAAAACATCTTGTTGATGTGCTGCATGTTCCAAATATAACAAAGAATCTGGTTTCTGTTGGACAAATGGTTGACTAGGGATTACAAGTGAGGTTCAATGTTGATGGGCTAAATGTAGAAGATAAAAACAAGATAGAAGATTGATTGCCAAAGGAAACAAAGTGGGTAGGATGTTCACCTTAAATGTGAAAATTCCTAAAATGAATGCAGCAATGTTTGCAAAAGGTTTAGGAGTTGTTGTTGATATAGAGATCTGGCACAAAAGAATTGGACATGCAAACTTGTAGAGGCCAAAATTGATGCCATCAAAGGATATTGTCAATAGACTACCGAATTTCAAAGTTGTAGAAATGCAAAAGGTATGTGCAACATGTCAATTTGGTAAACAGTCAAGAGCATCATTTTTGCATGACAAGCATGTTAGTGAGAATGTACTGGAAATAGTACATATAGATATTGGGATCCTGCAAAGACCACATATATGGGCAGTTGTAGGTTCTATGTTACTTTCATGGATAGAAATATATATGGACCGGCCACAAGGATATGAAGATTCAAAGCACCCAAACTATGTTTTCAGGTTGCAAAAGGCTTTGTATGGACTTAAGCAAGCTCCTCGTGCATGGCATTCAAGGATTGCTGATTATTTAACCATAATTGGGTTTTCTATGTGTGATGTAGAACACTCATTATATGCAAGGAAAGGTGATGATGGCATCACAATTATGGCTATTTATGTTGATGACTTGATTGTAGGAGGTGACAATGAAGCAAGCATTAAAGAGGTAAAGCAACTCTTTATGCAATAATCTGACATCAAAGGAATTTATACATACATAAACACGTATATGGATATCACAAAGGCAATATGCTACAAAAGTATGGTATGGCTGATTGTAAGCCAATTTCTATGCCACTAGATCAAATTTGAAGTTGGATATTACATCAGATGAAGCATTGGAAAATGCTTCTATCTACAAGAAAGTTGTGGGAAGCTTGATATATCTCACAATTACAAGGTCTAATCTAAGCTACACTATTGGACTCGAAAGTCAATTTATGCAAGCTCCCAAGAAGCCACATTTGGATGCTTTGAGGCACACTCTAGGTTATGTAAGTGCTACTTGGATTATCCATTGTTTTATGAAGCTGGTGTACATTTGCAAGTTCATGGATACACTGATGTAGATTGAGTTGGTAGCATTCTAGATAGAAGATCTACTAGTAGTTTTCTATTCTCACTTGGGAGGTGCAGCTATTACATGGAGCAATAAGAAGCAAACCAGTGTTTCTTTGTCAAGTATAGTGGCTGAGTATAGAGGTGTTGCAATGACAGCATGTGAGGCATCATGGCTAGAGATCCTACTTGCAGATTTAGGTGTGGAAGTGCAAAATCCTATCACCATCTATTGTGATAATCTTAGTAGCATATAGTTAGCAAGGAATCCTATTTTCCATGCTAGACCAAAGCATATTGAGGTACATTATCACTTCATCAGAGAGAATGTATTAGCAGGTGATATTGATCTTGTTTATGTGAGACCAGATGAGTAGGTTATTGATATCTTCACTAAAGCACTTGGAGCAGAGAAGCTGAAGAAGTTTCGAAAGATGCTTGGGTTAGAGGATATGACATTGAGCTTGAGGGGGAGTGTTGAGATATCAAGCTCAACATGTGATGATCCAGGATGACACATATCAATTTTTCATTTCTCTGACATGTATAGTGGTTAACCCAATATATGTCAGGGATACTTCATTGAGCTTTAATAGATTTATCCACCGAGAGTGATTGAACATTTGTTTCTTGCCAGCTCGCTCATTAACGGACATTAGGATTTTCCTCATGTACTTTTCTTTATATATGGAACTTGTTGTATTGTTGTTTTTAGGTCATTCTTGTACATTCCTTTTATGTAATAGAAGAAGAAGAAGAATAAGAAGATAAGTCTTCCTTGCCTTAATCCGTGTGTGCTTCTCTTTGATTGTGAGTGTGTGTGAGCTCTCTTCCGTATCTCCTTCCTCGTGACAAATACAACAAGATGGTAGTTATTGTAGGATAAGGAGACAATGCAGTTGCTCATGGAAGAGAATCCTCTTGGTTGGTCATAGAACCAAGCAAGGGAGAAAAAAATCAAGGAGGGCAGTGGAAAGTTCACACACTTAGCCAAAGGAAAGGAATCTATGCATAGTGATAACTCATCGTTCAAGCCACCCTACTCGAAAATGGTATATTCATAGCAGTTGTAGTAACCATATGAGTTGCATCCAAAATTTTTTCACTAATCTACATTCTTCAAGTGGTAAGGGAATGTGGGAATAGATGAGAATACATCTCATGAGACCACACGCATAAGTGATGCACTTGTTCGAGTTAGATGTCTACAGAATCATGCGAACAACACAAGGAGGAGGAAGAAGCTTGGAGCACAACACACAATATTGAATGTATTAACACTAGAATGTACAAAGATAAGTAGCCCGTTAGGGCAATAGGCATATATACAAGTCGGGGGGAAAAAACCTCCTAAAGAGGGAAAAGTTCCCCATCAATCCTAGAGTGTTCACACACATCACTACCTAAATATATCAACAAAACCTCCCTAGGAGTGATGCAGTGAACAAGGACCTGGTACTCATGTATAAGGAAGTGCCAAGCTATGTGGAATCAATCCACAAAAGGAAGTTAGTCCAAAGCTTTGTGGAAAGCTTCAAGCTTCTCCCTAGGCAGAACCGTTCTAAAAAGGTCTACAATACTCTCATGCGTGGGCACATATTCCAAGCTAATTTCCCTAGCAGAGAACCTCTCCCTAACATAATGATAATGCACCTCAATGTGCTTAGTGGGAGCATAGAACACAGGGTTCCTTGCAACTGCCAATGTGCTCTGACTGCTATTGAAGATGGTGGTGGTAGAAGACTCACCAACACCCAAATCAGCCATAAGATATCTGAGCCACACACACTCAATAGTCGTTGTGAAAGCTTCCCTATACTCAGCCTCACAACTGGAAGTGGCCACAGTAGGCTGCTTCTTGTTCAACTAAGATATACATGAGCTACCAAGCATAAAGCAAAAGCCACTAGTGGACACATGAGTGTCATATTGATATATTTAGGTAGTGATGTGTATGAACACTCTAGGACCGTCGGGGCACTTTTTTCCCTCTTTAGGAGGTTTTTTCCCCCAGCTTGTATATATGCCTATTGGCCTAATGGGCTACTTATCTTTGTACATTCTAGTGGTAATACATTCAGTATTGTGTATTGTGCTCCAAGCTTCTTCTTCTTCCTTGTGTTGTTTGCCTGCTTCCACACACATCTAACTCCAACAATTGGTATCAAATCAGGTCGCCGCTTCATCTAGGGTGTTGTCTACACCTCTCTGATTGCAGTCTCACAATCACACAAAATTTGGTAAGCATACTCAGGGTGTTTCAAAGATCAAAATGGCTTCGCTTTGTGGTGCCGAAATCACGATATGAGCTCGTTTCGGCCTCCAGACGCACTATCACAGCGCTTGTGCAGGCTATTTTGTGTTTTTGTGCCAAAGGTATATACCATTTTTGGTTTTCTAGTATAAGCATCTCGAAGTCTGCTATAGGTCTAGCTGAATTTTTTTGGGTAGTTATGTTCAACTTTTTGAGATAAAATCAATTTTCTACATCAAGCTATTTTAGTCACTAGCCATGGCTGAAAGTAGTGATGTATTCTGTATGTTTGCCATTGAGGATAAGTTGGATGGTACCAACTACCCCTTATGGGCTTATATGATGCGACATGTATTGGTTGCAAAAGGACTATGGAACATTGTGCAAGGTGTTGAAAAACGTCCTATCACACCTGCAACTGTTACAACTGTAGGTACTAAAGCTGATGCAGGTGTCAAAGATGATAATATTATGCATATTCCTATTCATGCTACGATTTTTGCTCCACCTACTATAGAGCAAATTCATTAGGATGGTAGAGATGCCCAAGCACATACATTGATAGATTTGTTTGTCAAACATGCCATTATTCCTCACATACGCTCTTGCAGAATAGCTAAGGATGCTTAGGATACACTTACCACATGTACCAAGCGAGGATTGAGGATCGTGTTGCTTACCTCCAAAAACGATTGGAGAGTGAGCACATGAATGAAGGTGATTCTAGGGACAAATTTCTAACAAAGATCAAAGACTTGAAGGAACAATTGATTTCTTCCCATGAGGTTATACCAGATAGCTCACTTGTGCACACCGTTCTGAATGGTCTTTCTGACTCATATCAGAGTTTTGCTTCTACTCTTCGTTTGATGATGAAAGGCAATCCAAATGCCTTGTCATTTGAGGATTTGGTCTTTGTTCTATTGCAGGAAGATAAGTCCAGGCAAAACAGGTCCATTATGCGTGTTGTAGATCAAGCTTTCCTGGCTAGTTAGAAGGGCAAAGGAAAATGGAGCTCTTCAATTAGTAAGCAGAAATATGCTAGTTCTGCACAATCGAAGAGGGAAGACAAAGATGAAAAGAAATCAAAAAAGCAATATTGTTTTGCAAGTACTGTAAAGGAAATGATCATATCATAAAGAACTCTTCAAAATTGGCTGCTAAAGAGGCAAAGAAGAAAGAGGCTAGACTGGTTGTTGCAGAGGCCTCTACACCAAAAACAAAGTTTGCTAATCTTGTGCAGGAAGAAAAATGGGTGTTTACTACTCATTGCAGTTTTGACCCAACTTCTCATGAGTAGTGCATGTCTGCGGTAGACTCAAATGTTTACTAGTACTTTGCAGTGGGGCGACCAAACATATTTCCTCGCAACGCAATTTCTTCTCTTCACTCAAGCCTCCCCCTACAGGGAATACTATTACATGCACCAACAACTCCTCTTATCCTAATATAGGAGTTGGTAAGATCATTTTGACTACAGCTAATGGTAGTTCTTTCACTTTGTTAGATGCTTCGCTTGTGCCAAGGATCAAGAAACATATGTTATGAGTTTTTGCATTAGCCAAGATTGGCTTTCTTGTGAAATTTGTTGATGACAGGTGTACAGTTCATGATTTGTCAAATGGTGATGTGATTATTGGCTTCTCGCATTTTATGTCGTGGGTTGTATAAGCTCATAGACTATGAAAGATCTGTGAATGATTCGGCATGTGCACTACATGATTCTCAGGCTATGTCAGATGTGAAGCTTTGGCATGCATGCTTTGGTCATCTAAATTTTGCAATTTTGCTATGCCTGCGAAAATCTAGAATGGTCTCCTCTTTGCCCAAACTTGAGGTACCTGGAAAACATGTTTGTGAAGGCTATATTTTGGGCAAAATGCAGCATTCCTCCTTCGAAAGAATGGTTCAGTTCGGGCTACTCAAAAATTGCAGCTTGTACATAGTGATGTCTATGGTCCTATGCAGACACCTTCTTTTGGAAATTATCTTTACTTCGTCTTTCATCGATGATTTCTCCAAGCATGCATGGGTATATCCATTGAAGGCAAAGTCCAAAGTGTTCATGTGCTTCAAACAGTTTTTGGTTTTGACTAAAAATCTATCAGCATGTAAAATGGGCAAACTCTGTTTTGATTGAGGGGGGGAATATATGTCTTCTAATTAAATTCATTTCTGGCTGAACGTGGGATAAAACACCAGTGTACAGTGTCGTATACACCTCAATAGAATGGAGTTGAATGAAAGAACAGGTCACTCATGGAGATGGCGAGGCATGTGGTCAAGAGTCAGGCTTTACCACATAGTTTCTAGCTTGAGGCTCTCATGTGTGCAACATATGTACTTAACAGGTGTCCCACTAAATGTAGTCTATCACTCCATATGAGGCTTGGCATAATCGCAAGCCATGTGTTGCTCATCTACATGTTTTTGGTTGTTTTTCATATGCATTAGTGCCTGAACAACATCGCAAAAAATTGGATGATAAAGCAATAAAATGTATTTTTGTTGGATATAGTTCTGAAAGTAAAGGCTATCGTCTGTATCATCCACAGACTAAACGCATTTTGGTTAGCCGTGATGTTGTTTTTGTGAAAGATGTTATTCAGCCATTGCTTTCATGTACTAAGGAGACATCTGATAGCTCCAAAGACATGTATGATACTTTGCTGCCTCTTTTTACAGGTGGACAGTCTAGTGTTGGTCCTAATGAGGTAACTTCTCAACCTTTGCAAGTTTCATGTGATGATGCCGATCATCCCATTTTTTATGCAGATTTACATGATGCTCTTGTTGATGAGAGAGGTGATATTGAGGAGGCAAAAAATATGCCAAAATGGTTGGTGCAGACTTTGCGTGACAGTAAAATAGATGCACCTCCATCATATCGTACTCGATCAGGCTCTCATAGTGCCTCTTTTGCATCAGATTGCTATGCTATCAGAAAAAGCATGCAAATTTGGTAGTAGTGATCCCCCCTTTGGATAAAACAATCCAAGTAGCCGGGTACCACTCAAGTAGTGAAAGATGTGCTTAACGGCCTACTAATGCTTGACACCTGGGCCATGCATAAACCTACTCATCTGTGAGATAGAAAACTGAATATCTGGCCGAGTAATGCATAAGTAAATCAAACATCCAACAACCTGCTGATAGAGAATAACATCAAATGCATCTCCAACATCATGAAGACTTAATCGTAAGCCTATCTCCATAGGAGTGGCAATAGGCTTATAGTCTTCAAGGTCAAAATGCTGCAATCATGTGTCAATATATTTTGTTTGACACAAAGCCATTCCACCATCAACTTGCATAAACTGAATGCCCAATAGTGATGCAAATGCCCCAAATCAGACATCTGAAATGAGGCATGCAAATTAGCCTTAAAATCAGCAATATCCATGTCATGAGGACCAGTGAGCGGCATGTCATCAATATACACAACAATGATCAGAAGCACATCATTAGCATGCTTAAGATGTAAGGTGCTTTCAGTTGGTTTGTTCTTAAAACCATGTGCAATGAGATAGGCATGTATCTTTTCATACCAAGCATGTGGTGCTTGCTTTAAACCATATAATGCCTTCTTTAACCTGTACACCTAGTTTTCATGCCCTTTCTGCACAAAGCCATAGGGCTGAAAAACGTACACTTCTTCATGCAAGTCACCATTTTAAAATGATGTTTTAATGTCCAAGTGATGTACATTCCAACCATAATGAGTTGCAAGTGCACAGATGCTACGAACAGTAGTGATTCGGCATGTAGGTGCAAAGGTCTCATCAAAATCAATGCCTCTTTCCTACACATAACCCTTTACAATAAGCGTAGCCTTATGCATGTCAACTGTTCCATCAGGTTTACGCTTGAGCTTGTATACCCACTTAGTACCAATGGCTTTCTTGCTAAGAGGCAAGCCACATAAAGACCCAAGTACCATTCTTCATTATAGCATCATATTCAGATTGCATAGCAACCATCCAATTTTCTAACTTTTGTGCTTCATCAAACAAAATAGGCTTAGTCTCATCATAGAGACTAGATGTAGCCATAGCATAACAATCTGATGCAAAACATGCACTATGATAGCCTAAATGAGTACGATATGATAGAGATGCATCTAATTTACTATCATGCAAAGTCTGCACCAGCCATTTTGGCATAGTTTTTGCCTGCTCAATATCAACTCTCTCATCAACAAGTGCATCATGTAAATCTGCATCAGAAATGGAATGATCTGCATCATCACATGAAACCTCTAAAGGCTGAAAAGTTGCCTCATTAGGACCAGCACTAGATTGTCCACCTGTAAAAAGAGGCAGCAAAGTATCATACATGTCTTTGGAGCTAACAGATGTCTCCTTCGTACATGAAAGTAAGGGCTCAATAGCATCATCCACAAAAACAACATCACAGCTAACTAGAATGTGTTTAGTCTATGGATGATATAGACGATAGCCTTTGCTTTTAGAATTGTACCCAAGAAAAATACATTTTACTACTTTATCATGCAGTTTTCTAATTTGTTGTTCAGGCACTAATGCATATGTTAGACAACCAAAAACATGAAGATGAGCAATAGATGGCTTGCGACCATGCCAAACCTCATATGGAGTGATAGACTGCAACGCTTTAGTGGGACACATGTTAAGTACATATGTTGCACACATAACAGCCTCAAGCCAGAAACTGTGGTAAAGCCTGACGCTTAACCATACACCTTGTCATCTCCATGAGTGACATTCTTCCATTCAGCAACTCCATTTTGTTGAGGTGTATATGGCACTGTACACTGATGTTTTATCCCATGTTCAACTAGAAATGCATTAAATTCAAAATCCATATATTCCCCCCTCAATCAATACGGAGGGTGCCCATTTTACATGCTGACAGATTTTCAACCAAAATTAGAAATTGTTTGAAGCACATAAACACTTCGGAATTTGCTTTTAATGGATATACCCATGCATGCTTGGAAAAACCATCAACAGAAGTCATGAAGTAAAGATCATTTCCAAAAGAGGATGTCTGCATAGGACTAATAGATTCAGGTGTTGGTGTTGCTATTGCAATCACCTCCTTGTGGAAGCAATGGGGTAAACCTGCATTAAGACCAACTAGAATGAAGCTTTAGATGGCTGATGGCCATGTTGAAAGACCTCTAGGATTGCTAGAAGGGATAACTCTAACCACTTGTGGTGTAGAGTTTGAGCACACCTTTGCTATATGTGACTTTGGTAAAAGTAATACCTATGAAATGATTCTAGGAAGACCCTTCCTATGGCAATTGCAAATAGTACAGGATTGAGGAACCAAATCATTATACTTGCAGCACTTGGGGGTAACAACCAAGGGAAATTTGAAGGATTACACCTTCAGAGATGTACCACCCTTAGAGTGGAATCTGATCTAGAAGGAGCTAGAAGATTCAATCTCTATGCGTTCTAAAAGTTCATCTGGTACATCTTGGATGCATGAAGATACTCATTTGTGGATGTGCAAGGTCGCAAAGGAAGAGGAAAAATGCCTTAAAGCAAGAGAATAAGGAACTTTCAAGGAGATAGACGAGTTAAAGACCTGGCCTACACACCGATGATCTTTCCAGATCAGGAATTCGAGCCTCATGGCTAGGTAGAAATTTTAGCCACCATGGACATTGCTATCAATGAAGAACAATGGACACATCATTGTGATGAGGAGGGTTATGATATTTCAGTGTTCATGTGTCAGCCCTTGCTAGACGAAAGTGACCCTAGTGACTTCATAGAAGAAGAAGAGAATGATGATGAACTAGAGTCCATTGTGATGGATAGTTGCTTTATTTCAGAGGAGCACTATCTAGAAGAAATAGAGATACGTACCCAAAAAGAAGAAGAACCTCTCATAAGCATCAAAACTGTAAGCTCAAAGGATGGAAGTGAGGGTGGTCAAAAGAAGAAGATAATAAAAGTAGTGAAACAAGAGGAGGAGGAATCATTGTTCGAAGTACCAGAGAATTTCAAGAAATATGACGTTGAAGACTCGAAAGTTTTGGTACGAATGCCTAAGAGAGGCCATTACAAGAGAAGCATATGATAACAAAGAAAAGACTGAAAAAGTTGTTGTAACCATTGAAGGAAACAAGAGTGATGTACATACATAGGAGAAGACCTAAGTGCCAAAGAGGAAATGGAGCTTGTAGCCTTATTAAGGGAATATAGGGATGTGTTTGCTTGGACCTATAAAGACTTGAAGGGAGTATATCCAAAAATATGCTCTCATACGATCCCCATGATGACTGATGCCAAGCCCACCAAACATAAGCCCTACACATATAATGACACTTATGCAACCAAAATAAAAGAAGAAATTGATAGACTAATTGAAACTCGATTTATCTATGAGATTGAGCATACTGAATGGGTGTCCCCCATTGTAGTGGTGCCCAAGAAGAACGGTAAGTTGCAAGTATGTATTAACCTCAAAAAACTTAATGCCGCTACAATTAGAGATAGCTATCCGCTTCCAATCACTGAACATTGATTGGAGTTGTTGCGGGTAAGGAAGTGTATAGCTTCCTTGATGGATCTTTAGGCTACAACCAAGTAGCCATCGCCCCAGATGATCAACACAAAATAGCCTTTGACATAGAGTGGGGAATCTTTGCATTTCATGTGATGCCATTTGGACTCACCAATGCACCTGCAACATTCCAAAGGCTCATGTGTCATTTCTTCAAAGAGTTCTTGCGAAAGATCTTAGAAGTATATGTGGACGATTTATGTGCTCACTCCCAAGAAAGAAGATGTCACATCCCTGAGCTCAGACAGATCTTCAACAAGTGTAGAGAATATTAAGTTTGTCTGAACCCAGAGAAGTGTGTGTTCATGGTATGACAAGGTAAAATGTTAGGTCATATTGTTTCTAAGAATGGAATATCTACAGATGAGGATAAAGTAAGAGCCATTGCAGAGCTGGCGAGGCCAAGGAATGTTAAAGAGGTGCAAGCCTTTATGGGCCATTGTGGATATTATTGTAGGTTTATTCACATGTATGCAATTATAGCTAAGCCTCTTTATGCCTTGTTGACAAATTTTGAGTGGAATGATGAAGGCGAAAATTCCTTCAATGAGCTGAAGAGACGTTTGTGCACAGCACCAATATTGATCACTCTTGATTGGAGTAAACCATTCCATGTCCATGTAGATGCATCCAATCATGCAATAGGATGTGTGCTAGCACAACCCACAAGTTAAGGCAATCTAGATTTGCATATAGCATATGCGAGCAGACAACTAAATGTAGTAGAACAAAAGTATACAACAATTGAGAGAGAAGGCTTAGGCATGGTATATGCCATAAAGAAGTTTAGACACTATCTATTGGCCAACAAGTTTAAGTTTTTCACTGATCATCAAGCCTTATTATATTTGGTCAATAGACCTTGCAATATCGGATGGTTAGTAAGATGGTTCCTCTTACTAATGGAATATGACTTTGAATTGGTTGTTAGGAAAGGTAAGACCCACCTCAGAGCGGATCACCTTTCTTGCATCACTTCAGGAGAGCCACCACAGGGAGTGTCTGATGAATTGCCCGATGCTTATCTGTTCAATCTAGAAGTTGTTCCTAAATAGGCAAATAAGTTGGTACCAGTCCCAACCTTCGGACTTGCGAATAAGAATGTGAAGATAAGCAAGGATAAAATTGTACGATCACAAAACTATCAAATATTGGTAGGAAGCATGTATAAACAAGATACGAACGGTGTTCTCGCTTGTTATGTCGAGGACGATGAACATAGTAGTTGGTTGCAACAAGCCCATGAAGGATGGCTAGGGGATTACTATTCTACACAATGAACATTGAAAAATATAAAACGTTTAGGAGTGTATTGGCCTAGTATGGATAAAGAAATACATGAGTGGAATAAGAATTGTCTAGGGTGCCAGGAAAACCCCCAGTGGAGCATGCTACCCTTTATCATGTGTCATTAATTCCAGATTGGAGCGCTCCATTGGTAGAATTTATGAGAATGGGAACACTACGTAGCATGGCAAGTCTAGCAAGAAAACAAAGCATGGAACAAGAGGCTCAGAACTATGCCTTAGTTGGAGAAAACCTATACCGAAGAGGAAAAGATGGTTACCTAAGATTGTGCGTTCATGAGTCAGACTACTTGAAAATCTTAAAAACTGCACACAGTGGCGTCATCGGTGGACACTTCGGTCTTGATCGAGTAATCAAGACCATTCTATTCTGAAGACTTTGGCGGCCCACTCTTCATATGGATGCACATACCTATGTGAAGAAATGTGATACATGCCAATGTGCACAATATCCGATAAGGAAAGATGAGATGCCTTTGCAGCCAATGATGGGAGGATGTGCATTCTTGAAGTGGAGCATAGACTTTGTAGGTCCTATTAACCCCTCAGCTAGAAACTCCCATGCAGAGTACATTATTGTAGCCATCGACTACCTTACAAAGTGGGTAGAAGTCAACGCCATGACAAAGAACGATGCTCAAACTACAGCTAAGTTTTTATTTGAGAACGTTGTTGCGGAGATCATAGAAAGGAGGGAGAAAGAAGATGCACTCCGGCTTGAGTGAGTTCGATGGCGACTTCCCAAAGAGCTTAAAAGGAAAACCTTTTTTATTAACCTCCTAATCATAGAACAAATATGAAGTCGTTATATACCCTTTCTTATTCGATGCGTTATAAGACATTCTTAGCGTTTGAGTCATGAGTTCAACTTAGACTCAAGATTTAGGAGGAAACTTTATATATACAACCTTTGGCAAGATAAATGAGAAGCAGCATAATCATGTGTTTATTGTGGCTGTACATCGGAGGGTTCATTGAAAGGAAGGGAAGAGCTAGGAAAGTCATAAAAAATTGCAAATCCAAATAATGCACATCCAAGGTTCAGAGTAGGAGAGATTCAAGCAAGCCTTTATTTCCAAGCGAATCATTCATGCAAAGGGGTGCAATAGTTGTTGTATCAGATATCAACAACCAATTGGATAATGGAGTCCGCTGCCTGTGAAAGTTCTCTTCCAAAATATCAAGCCTATATTAGCTTCAGGGCAGAATGTCCGAACGAAGAACAACCAAAAACAAATAAATAAATAAATATACATTATTTAGTAGACTTTCTAAGAGTTACGATTAATCTTTTTATCAGGGAATGAACATTCACATGGGCTACCAATAACGTGAACAGAGTTTAGTTCATGCAGTTCACCTTGACAATTTTTATTTACATATGGCTGAAACTACAACGTACGCAGCGGTCATTCGCATGAAGAACATGTGAAAGTCATTGTGCATGACGAATCTAATTGAGAGATGATTGCTACGTGCAAATTTTTCTTTTAACACTCCTTGAACGATGGCACTATGAAAACTAGTGAAGAATGTAGGTGAAGGAGTGCTTCACAGTGGTATGAAAACATCTTAGACCTCAGTAATTCCTCTTCTAATGTGTATCTTGTATCTTTTTCATGTTTCGTTTTACATAATTTAAAGCGCTTCCTGAAATACATCTAATTTCGAAACTAAAAAAAAAAATGATATTTTTATGGCTAACACGTTGTCCTTTCAACATCAATTTCAAAGAGATTAAGTTACGTTCATGGTCAATAGCTTGTCTATCAGTCCTAAAGTTACTTTGCGCTCATGGAAATATTTTTGTTTTTCTTTTCCCGAATTACGACAAAATCAAGCCACTTAAAATATCTTAAAGATTACCATTTCTATCAAACATTGCAGCCCCAGTGTGAATGATAAACGCAGACACAGATCAGAAGTGCATTGTTTCTTACTATACATTGACATTCTATTCTACACAAAATGTAAGTTTTTCCATGCACTTTAAGATCAGGGAAGCTCCTCTTTCAATTACTTCTTGATTAGTAGCATATTAGACTAGGGAAAGCAAGTTGTGAGATGCGACATAAAACTTGCGTCTGAACCTGAGACAGAAGTCGCAGACCAACATGGCATTAACGTACAAGATTGATAAAAAATAATGCATAATGATGTACATTCATATGCAGCTACGACTGGAATAAGACCAACTGAAAGGAAGTCAATTTGCACATGGCAAGAGCAAACCTCAAACTTTTGTGATGCGATCATGCGAGATTGGACAGAAATGTCAGTTGCTTTATTTTCTTTGTTGTTTGAAATGTCTTCAGCAGCGGCCAACATTCTGTTGTTCTTTTGTTCGCTTCTTCTTCGCACAAACAGCACAATATGAATTCAGCCTGCAGCGAACCTGCAAATACTTTTCCCTTAATTATCTTAAGTACTAATTGCTTCAACTCTGATTCATTATTCTTCTGAGATTTCGCGAGTCTTCATCTTTCAACTTTTCTGATAAGAGTCCTCAGCATTCGATAAAACACCCAGCCATCACTTCCATGTTCTTTACCACAAAACAAGTGCCTCCGCTCTCCCTGTACGTATCTTCTTCACTGCATATCAGAGTGCGCATACCGTGATACACACATCTCCTCTTCCTTCCTGCACTGTTTACGATACGATACCTCTCTTTGCTCTATTTACCAGTCATTCAGTGCTGTCCTTTGAAGATGAGCTGCGCTTCTCTGCGCAGTAGCCCCTTCTATGTTTCATTCATTTTTTTCTTCAAAAACCTCTGTCGACACACCCATTATGCCTCTCCATCTTTGAGTAGTAGAGCGTAGAACTCCTTCGACAGTTCTCCCCCCCTAGAGCCTCTGTCCTTCCCCTCGTCTCTATCTGTCCTACCTTCTTTTTTAGGACACGGGTCTGTATCCCCCATTGACCTTGTGCGATAAGCTCCAGGAAATCGACGCCAATCACTCCTGCCTTCCAAAAGCAAACCTTCCTTTCTTTTTCTTCTCGAATCTCATTGTTCTATTTCCATGATATTCACTTTCGTTCATGATTACAGCAGCCTTTCTCCGTAATGAGAAATATGTACCACCATAAAAGAAAGCAAAACCCCAACATATCATTTCATAGCATCAAAACAGAGTTTGACTACAATCTGTCTATAGTATGACAATGCTAGATTCCAAAAAGAGCACCGTAAGAGTAAACACAATGGCGAACACCACATTTATAGTAGCAAGGCATCTGACACTAACACCACAGGGGAATGCAAGAGCAAGGACAATATCATCGATATGCATCTTCTCGTCACAATTCTAGCCTCAAGGTCCATTGTGTCCTCATGGTTGATTACTAAGCCCGACTTCGAGTCTCGACCACAACGTGTTCACCAGATACGGACTACCAGTAGAGTTAGTGAGAGATAGAGGCACACACTTCTTGAATGAAGACATTGAAAATCTCCTCCAAGAACTCTTGGCGATACATAAGAAGTTTGCCCCTTATCATTCACAAGCTAATGGACAAGCAGAGAGCACAAACAAGATCCTATGTAATGTATTGACAAAATTGGTAAATAATAAGCGCTCTGATTGGCATAAACAGCTTCATCATGCTGTTTGGGCTTACCAAGATGCCTGCAAAAGGGTACTCAATGTCATCCCATTCAAGATGGTCTTCGGACAAAATGTTGTGCTACCTTTGGACTTCCTAATCCCAACTTTAAAAGTAGCACAAGAGCATGAGTGGAATGGACTCGAGTTATCCTCTAGGATCTTTGATCTAGAACACTTAGGTGAGACAAGGCTACGAGCGGTTGCAAGCATTTATGCTACAAAGAAAAGGCAAAAGGCATACTTCCATGCACACATTAAGGATAAAGGACTGAAAGAGGGAGACCTAGTGTTGGTTTATACACTAAAGCAACATGCCCGTAAATTGGAAAAAAGAGGATATGGACCCATGATCATTAATAGAATTTCCACTAGCGATGTTGTTCAATTAGCCACCCTAGAATATATGAACAATGCATCACATTAGAACTAGAGAATTGCATGACCACAAATCCAAGTAGCACATATTCTCTTAGTTCATCTAGGCCCAATCTAAGCAAAAAAGATGTTGTATGTGTCAAAAAATCTATGATCCAGAAGGACTCAATCATGGAAGAACAGTCTCAAAGGAGAGAGGACCCCTCTTCTTTTTCAAGGACTACTGCAGCCACAACAATTCAACCACAGAGGCAAGTAAAATAGTACACGAGCATGGCTACACCAAATAGACAAACAATGTTCAAGACGAAAGAAACGCAGGGCATGAAGTAGATTTGGGTACGGAAAGGAGAGAAACCACCCACTTTGCCACAACCATTCCCATTGAGGCAAGCCAACCATACTAAACAAAACACCAAGAAACGAGGAAAAGCTCAATCACAAGGTCTTCGATAAATTTGGTTAGCGAAGCAATCGATGAAGGCCAACCTTAACAACGTACGAATTTGGGTGCCTAAGAAATTAGTTGCAGCTCAACAAGGACAATTGCACATGTGGCTACCCAAACCACTCTTCCATGCACAAACACCACTAATCTCTCTCACAAGAAAAGTCTCAACAAAGAAGCCAAGGAAAAGCAAGGGTGAGAACCAGGCACAAAGAGCCACAGAAGATCAACTCACCTCTTCAACAATAATAAGAAGACAACCATCAAGGATCCGGGTTTGGAAGCCAAAAGCACTAGTAGCACCCACAAAACAAAAGCGCCAACCACGAGGGCTACAAAATTTAAGCACCCACTCAAAGATGAAGAAGTCAAAAGCGACCTATACACAGCCACACATAGTTCTAAGATGGATCCCTATCAAGAGGAAAGATCAACTATCATTTGAGGATCCAATGGATGCCTCCAACAAAGGCTACATCAACATTTGCAAGAAACATTGAAAGCCTTGACATGCAACAACCATGTGCCTTTGGCATAATCTTGTCTTTTGCACCATTCAGGTCATGCATTTCCCAAAGTATGCACTATTATAGGGCCACCTTACACGGCCGTGCATAGACACAACTGAGAATCCCCGGCACATGATACACATTTGACATATGTAAAATAGTTTACTGATACTAAATACCCTCTTCTTGTTTTGTGACATTGTTCCAAAAAAAACATAAGAAGAAGAAATAGGACCAGGTTCTCAAAGAACCTCATCAGCAAACCGTCAACAAGGACATCCATCAACAGAACGACAAGCTAATGGTCAATCACTCTGATGGAAGTACAACACCAAGAGATAAACACAGACTGACCTTTCACCATGGTAAGCACCCTTCAACAACACTATAACCATGATGGATTAGGAAACCTCTTCGTTAGCATACCTTTGAGCACTTAGCTCAAGACCAAATTTCTTGCACCATACTTCTTCCGATGCATTGGCCAAGTACGCATGCATAGGGCCACATTACAAGGCTGTGCACAAGGCACATATGTTCTGCAACCCATGCACTAACACACTTACCCATCATTCATTATGGGTCAAATGTACTTAAAATCCATGTCTAAAAGATGGACATCCGCGTTACAACATCATTACCTATAAAGCAACTCACAGTTGACAGCTACTCAAGATCAACATTGACAACCTCTTTGGAGCAACTCACAATCTTTGGAAGCACACCAATACACCATCCCGCTGTCATAGAGATTTTCTCTCCTCTCTCACTGATGAAGGCCTACAGGAAACACATTCGATGAAGGTAGCCAGAATTCCCAGAGAAGTCCAAGATGCATCAAGGATGTCAAAGGGAGTTCACATGCAAACTTTGGAAGAAATCGAGCAAATCTAGGGTAGCGGTCAAAGCTGGTCAAACTTTGGAAATTAGGGCAAAAATTTCAATATCTCCAAATCACATTAAAATTCATATACTTATAAAGCCTATCAAAGGCACTATATAGCCTGAATTTCACATGTAAATGGATTTTCTAGCACATTGATATGCCATGTGCATTTTGTAAAAAATGTAATTTTTCCACTTAGACCCGACAAAATCTTGTATAGGAATTTTCGTTAGCCATATGGTTTGGCATGTATAAAGACCATATGTGGCTACATATTTGTACAAAGTTTCAAGGCTATCAGAGTTTCCTAGACACCTTAATGCCACCTTGCAAGCTTCCAAATGTAGTCAAACTTGTACAAGGGAGATTTAGATACAAGTTTTTTCTGCATATTCCTGAAGGAGATCTTTGGAAACATAGTCCTACAAAGTTTCATCTTCATCAAAGCCTTTTTGGAGGGTCAAAGAGCACAAAGTCCAGTTTTCAAGGTCACCATAATTTTCTAGTTTAAGCAAATTGAAGGGTTGAAGGGCTTCCACATTGTGAAAGCTGATTGAGCCATGTTGTACGATAAGATGAGCTCATATTCAAGGGTGGAGATGAACTTATGCTTAAAGCAAGGAGAATCCACGAGTTTTTTTCATCAAAGAAGACTTTTTTGATAGTTAAAGATCAATAATGCAACTTTTCTCTAAAAATATTGGCATATCTTATCTGAATTGATGTCAGCACTGATCCGAGGGTCCAAATCATCCCCAGATCCAATGGTGGAGAATGAAGGCGCCTAAATTTCACTCTTTTACACTAGATTTGATAGAAACAACAATTCCAAGCCATTGATTTGATTAATCAAATGGTTGTAATCGAAAGTAGTGATCCTAGAGTTGAGAGTTGATTTTTCTAGATCCAAGGGCCCAAATTCATTCAAAAAACAATATAAACCCCCCTCCAAACTCCTTGAGCATCATTGTTAGGCATCCATAGGGTTCTTGCTAGCTTAAGGTTTCCTTGAGACGATCACCCTCGGTTGAGCGAGTGAGGATCCAAGGTGGGCTATTATGAGTATAGTACCTAGTTTCAAATTTAAGTTAGAACTCCAATCTAGGATAGGCTCTTGAAACCAGCATCTCTATCTTGACTCACCCTCGGTGGAGCGTGTGAGTGAGTTAGAGCTAGTTTTAATGAGTCTTAGACTTCTTTAGTTAGACGTTACGAGCCTAGACATGCCTAGTGTCAATGAAGTGTTTGTAGCCCATAGACATAAAAAATAATCCATGCTTTATGAGCAAACTAGTCTTCCTCAAGCTAGCCTTCCACAAACTAAGGAGCAAGTTAGAGAACAATCCCATGCTATGCTTTTTGACTCTACTCCTATTCCTCAAATGATGGAGCCTACTCAAGGTTTTAAAGTAGAGCCAAATAAAAGTGTAGTTGAACAATCTCAAATGGAAATTCTCACTAAGCAAATGGAAAGTCTTATTGCTACACAATCCAATTTGGCCAAGACTATAGATGTTTTACAATCTAATTACACTAAAACTCTCCAAAATCAAATGAACCCAATGTCTTTTCAAGAGCATAATCAACATGTTATAGATACCAATCAAAATCCACAAGTAGCTCCTACTGAAGCATATCAAGTTCCTCCAAGGCATAATCCTTCAATGCAAAATCCTCATCCTCATGTGCAAAATCCTCAAATGTATCAAAACATGTATCCTCAAGCTTCTCAAATAGCTTCTCAAATAGCTTTTCAAAATCCTCAAAATCAAAATTTTCAAAATCATCAACCGTATACTATGAAAGCTCCTCTTGCACCTTAAGTACCACATGTTGCTCCCCAATCTCCTCAAATACATCAATTACCTTGTCGAAATCCTAATTATCTTGTTCAAGCAATACCTTATCAACAAAATCCTCAATTTCAAAATTTCCCACCACAAGTTAATCAAAATCCTTAAAATCAAAATGGTTTTGTGTGTGGCCCTCGTAGGTGTCCTTGGTGTGATTCATTAGAGCACTTTTTGAGAGATTGTGAACTATTGAAGGCTACTAAGGAGAAACGACTAGTAATAGACATAGACAAGAAAATATGTGACTATCGATCTAGGCTACCTTTGCAAGGAAATTATGGTAAGGGAGGAATGAAAAAACACTATGAAAATATAACCATAAGGGACGTAGGAACTAGAGGAGTGAAACTAGAAGCTCTTGATGAACAACAAGTAGAATCAAATAAACCCACAAAGGAAGGTGACTTTTCCATAGAGGCTTTAGTAAGAGCACGAGATGAGATTAGGAGAATAACGGCTTGGGAGTCACCGATAGAAGATCAATCTCTTATTTCTTACATATCCAATGTAGAAGAAAAACGAAAAAGAGATGAAGCTGAGCCTAGTGAGAGAAGAGTGACTCGAAAACAAACCTCAGAGGGAATAGAAACAATCATAGATCAAGGAGAAACATCACAATCCAAAGATAAAAAACAAGAATCACAACCCAATGAACAAAAACAAGAGGAGAAACAAAAAGGGAAGAAGACAATGCAAAGAAAAACAAAACCAAAGCCTTTAGATAAACAAGAACAATCAAAACAAACTGAAGAACAAACACGAGAACATGAACAAAAACAAGATCCTGAGCAAAAACAAAAGAAACCAAAAAGAAAACCTAAAGCCATCTTGATTTCAGAAATTGAGAGAAAAATAGATCCTATGGAGATTTTTTATGAAATTTTGCTTAAGAGTCAAGTGACTATGTCTTTAGAACAAGTTTTCTCTATTGCAAAGCCTGTTTTTAAAGATAACTTTATCGGCCTAATTAAAAGGAAGAGGTTTTCGCTTTTGTTTTACATAAGACAATTATGCTAACATATTCACCAAAACACTTAGAAAAGTGAAGCTCAATAGTGGAAATAGGATAAAGGCCTACCTAGTTCATCATTAGTTCAATATTGAAGGAAGGTATTAGTATATAATGAGATGTTTATCCCTCATAATTATCGTTTTCAATTGTTGATTGCCCTACACCAACATCTCCCCCTCAATCATCAATTGAGGTTTTCTCTATCTTCTTTATACCTGCCATGTCTTTGAATCTCTGTAGCTTTGGTCCATCCAAGCTTTTGGTTAGCATATCAGCTATTTGATCTTTTGTTGAAGTATGTATGACTTCAATCTCTTTATCCATCACCTTCTCTCTTAGCAAATGGTATTGAATCTCAATGTGTTTAGTCTTGGCATGAAAAACAGGGTTAGCAGCTAAATACAATGAACTCATATTATCTCCATGAATAGTGGGTGTACTCTGAATGATATCAAAACTCTTCATAAGAGTCTTAAGCCATATCACTTCCTTTGCAGCTTCAACCATTCCTTTGTACTCTGGTTCTGTAGATGACAAAGCAACTGTGTGTTGCTTCTTTGAACACCAAGAGATTAACTTATCTCCCACATAACACAAGTATCCATATGTTGATCTCCCATCATCAGGATTACCTGCCCAATCTGTATCACTATAAATCTTGATGTTTGTATCTGATGTAAAACCATAATACAAACCTTCTTTGAGTGTACCCTTAATGTACCTCAACACTCTTTGACATGCAATCCAATGTTCTTTGCTAGGGCAATGCATGAATTGAGACAAAACTCCAACTACATATGACAAATCAGGCCTACTTAATGTAGCATATATCATACTACCAACCAAACTCTGATATAGTTTCATATCCTTGAACTCTTCACCTCCATATCTGCTCAATTGGTGATTCACCTCCATTGGGGTAGGTGCTACCCTGCAATCATTCATTTTAAACTTGATCAACAAGTTTCTCAAATACCTTTCTTGAGTTACATACACTCCATGTTGAGTATATGAGATCTCCATGCCCAAGAAATATGACAAGTCTCCCAAGTCACTGATTTTGAACTCTTTCTCCATTGGCTTCTTTAGGCTTTGAATGCCTTTCTCATCTGTACCTGTAAGAATTATATCATCAACATATATGCACATGTATATGAACCCATCATCACTTGCTTTGACAAGCAAGCTACTATCTGCTTTGGATACTTGAAGTCAAAGTTCTTTCAAAAACTTTACAAGTCTATAGTTCCATGCCCTTGGGGCCTGCTCCAAACCATACAAGGCTCTCTTGAGCTTGCACACATGATCTGGATACCTTCCATCTCTGAATCCTTGTGGTTGCTCCATGAAAACATCATCTGAAATATAACCATTTAAAAAAGCATTCTTCACATCTAATTGACATAATTTCCAACTTTTACATGTAGCAATGGCTATGAGTGTCCTGATGGTTGTCATCTTTGCCATAGGACTATAGGTCTCATCATAATCTACACCATATGTCTAAGCAAAACCTTTCACAACAAGTCTAGCTTTATACCTAGACACACTTCCATCTGCATACCTCTTTTTCTTGTAGACCCATTTGCATCCAATAATCTTCTAACTATTTGGTTTAGGAACCAACTCCCATGTCTCATTCTCCATCAATGCATCATACTCTTCCTGCATAGCTTTCTCCCAATTTTCCTTACCTTTTGCCTCTTCATATATAGAAGGGTCTTCATCTACCTTTACCATATAAGCATAATCTTTGGTATCCAAAAAAGAAGTGTCATAGCTATACCTTGTAGGTTGCTACTTGTGTCTTGATGACCTTCTGAGTTCTCCACTCCTTGAGGTTTTTGGTTCATCACATTCTGGATCAAACCTTGGCATTTCTTCAACTTCAACCTGTACTTCATTATTCTCCTCTTCATCAAATATCTGAACCTTTGATTCACCTTTCTTTTGATTCACAACTTCTTAATTACCTGCATTAATATTGATTGTACCTGCATACCAAGTATCTTGCTCATCAAATGTAACATCCTTTGATACAAGGAATTGTTTTGTGGATGGACTCCACAACCTATATCCCATCTGCTTATCATCACATCCAATAAACACAAATTTTTTTGCTTTAGGTTCCAATTTGTGCCTTAATTGGGATGGCACATATGCATATGCCAAACATCCAAATACTTTGCAATGGTCTAGAGTAGGTCTCTTACCCCACCATGCCTCATATGGTGTCATACCCTGCAAAGCTTTACATGGTAACCTATTAACCAAATAAGTAGTTGTATTTATAGCCTCATCCCACAAGTAATTTGGGCAATTTTTCTCCTTCATCATTGACCTTGCAAACTCAACAAGAGTTCTATTTCTTCTCTCTGCTACACCATTTTGTTGAGGAGAATACCTGCAAGTAATTTCCCTTTTTATACCTGCATTCCACAAGTAATCACTGAACTCATTAGAGAAATACTCTCCCCCTCCATCTGACCTTAGTCTCTTCAATTTATGACCTGTAATTCTCTCTGCATACACATGATAATGTTTGAATGTATTGAATACCTCTGACTTATCTTTGATCACATAGATAGTGGTCCATCTGGTAGCATCATCAACATAAATCACATAATACTTTGAACCATTGATACTGAAATCCTTTGATGGTCCCCACACATCTGTGTGAACTAACTCAAGCTTCTCTGAATACATAAAACCATGATTGGAATAAGATTGCTTATGAGCCTTACCTAATTGACATGCCTCACATCTATATGTTATATGTTGACCTGCAACATTAGGAAATCCAAGCACTGAACCATTATTAACCATATCTTTGATACCTCTTTCATTAAAGTGTCCAAGCTTTTTGTGCCAAAGATCTAACTCAGAGATCTTATGTCCTCCACAAGTGAACAAGGCATGACCAACATTACCTTGGATCTTCAATGTGAACAATCTTCCTTCTTTCTTCCCTGAAAGAATCTGTTTATACCCATTGCTAGGGTCTTCCACAAACACTCCTTCATTAGTGAATCTAACTTCATAACCTTTTTCAACAATTTGTCCTACACTTATCATATTTCTTAGGAATTGTAGGAACATACAAAACCTTACTCAGGAGAGTACTACCATCCTTGGCCTTCACTGATCCAATTGACTTCACATTATGCTTTGTATTGTCACCTGTTTGAACAACATGATTAGTTACCTTATTCTCCAAATCAGTCATCAAAGCTATGTTGCCACTTAGGTGATTGCTACACCCTGAGTCAATGTAGAAGACTCTTTGATCTTCACTTTGCCTTTCACAAGTTGCATTCATTATCAGTGTTGAATCCTCCTTCTGATCTGAAGCATAATTGTAGTAGGTATTGTTGTATTGTTGACTTTGGAATCCTCTACCTGCATTTCTTCCAAAGTAACCTCTACTCCCTCTACCTCTGAAATTACCTCTTTGATTTTTGCCACCTCTTCCTCTTGAATTAAAATTTTGATTATATCCACCATTACTCTGATTATTATGCCAACAATCATTAGCTAAGTAATTTTTCTTACCACAAATCCAGCAAGCTTTGACTCCATCTTTATTATTCCTACCTCTTCCTCTACCTTTGCCACCTCCTCTTCCTCTTAGGAAGTTAGCTTGGCTAGTTGTACCTCCATCCTCATTTGCTTGTTGCTTTTCTTTGATATTCTTCTTCTTATCCTTTGAATACATTGCATGACCTGTACTCTTGTCACCTTTACCTTTGACATCCTGCTCAAAGGTTAACATATGTCCTAGCAACTGATTTAAGTAAGGAGTAAAATGATCAAGTGATAATTCAGTAGACAAAATGAACGGCTTCCATTTGTCATCACCTCTCAAACCTGTGAGAATTTTCCTTACCAATTTATCCTCCTCAATGTCTTCATCAACTGCTCCTAATGCATCTATAATGTCCTTCATCCTTGTTACATAGTCTCAGATTGATTGAGAGGCCTTCTTCTTGAAAGTGGTAAATTCTGCCCACAAAGATGCCTTCCTTGACTTTGTGGTATTTTGGAAATGCTCCTCCAAAGCATTCCATATATCACTTGCACTTTCAAGACCTCTAATATGAGGTAGCAAGTAGTCATTGACTGCCATATAGATAATTCTCCTAGCTTGAGCATCTCTCTTCATCCAATTCTTCAAATCTGATAATTCCTCCCTAGTTGGAACATTAGGATCTCTGAATTCAGGCTCTTCTTCTTCACCGGTAATATAAGCTATCAAGTCTTTGTTCATAAGATGAGCTTCCATCCTCATTGACCATGCTGGATAGTTCTCTCTATCCAACTTCTCTATTTGAAGAGAATCTCCCATCCTTTCTTCACCTGTGTATTGAATTCTTCAAACTTTTTGAGTAATAGATGTACCTTTACTTTGAATGATACTCCTTTTGTCTTCCTTGATGTCGTATGACCTCCTTCTCAAGCTTTGCCCTCAACCTTTCACCTTTTGAACCTTCAGATGTTGAATTCTTTGTAGCTGCAGTAGTCGGGATTCTCCTTTCTTCAATTTTGATGCTTCTTGCTCTGATACCACTGATGGAGAGTGTTAATCTCCAAAAGAACAAGCTACTCTTGAAGTTAGAGCACCTCTATAACAAGAGTAACTCAAACCTTCACCAATTTTAGAGGATCAATGATCAATTATGAAGATTTTGAAAAAACCTGTGAAGGAGATGACTACACAGAAAGTCTATTGCACATATCTCTCTCATTAACTTATCAAGTGTGTAAAGTTTTTTATGAAACTTTTTGCAAGGTTTTTTCTATAGTTTGCGCACCTTCTCCAAGTTGAATCACTCCAAAAGATTCAGTAGATCTTGAGAAATGATCTCAACAAGTTACCTATGTCTAAAACTGCTCTTCTGAAAAGTCGATTCAGACACCTATAACTTCTAACACTTGGTTCTCTTAGTATAGAACCCGTTTATACTAATGCTTTTAGCCATAGATGGCTTATCTTCTAACTTAAATTTTGACTCCTTATTCATGCAAAATGTTAACCTGTGCACTGAGAAATGATCAAATCATTGACCATCGAGATTGTGCATGTTTCAGAAAACAGTGAACACTTCTTCACATATGAATGTTCCTACTCATAATTCTCACAGCCTGTTTACAATTAGGCTCTTAAACTTTAACCATAGACTCATTAACTATGGACTTAGACATCTACAAAAGGATTCTTGAAATGATCAAGCACAGAAGGAGAATGCACAGAAACATCGAGCGCAAATTTCTTTCATTCGTGAAGGAATTTTTACAACTGGATAAGAGAGCTAATCTTCATACTTCTCAAGTGTCTAAAACTCTTCTAGTTCTCTTCAATTCTTGTATTCTACACTCTCACATGTTTTCCCCAACTTTTTACTTGTATATATAGGCAAATATTTACAATATCATGACTATTCAAAAGTATAAGTGAACTATCTCTGAATTAATGTACATATGTGTACACATTTTCATCTTCTGAATATGCACTTCCTCCATGCTTCATAACTTGAACTTTTCTTCAGTCGTTGACTTCCAAACCTTCATTAAAACTTCAATTGTTGATTGCCCTGCACCAACAATTATGAGTGGAATTGAATGATGTATTACCTTCTTGGTGCAAATTCCCACCTATAAGTTGTATGGAGGTCGTATTGGACCATTTATGGCAGCTTGCAAATGACTTAAATAGAGTTGGATAATTGCAAGTAAGATTATGGTTAGAATGATATATATAATGTGACCTAAAGCTAGGGGTGATTTAACTTGTGGGACTTGCTTTGAGGCAAAGATGATTCTTGACTACAGATTAGAGCTCAATTCTAACTTTTAAGATTGATAGAGCAACTTTTGTCTGATAATATTGATCGTGAAGTTGGTTAGTTGGTTTGGTACATTACATGTTGGTAGACCCCAAGCATCGCCTACACATGGATGCAAACCATAACACAGATGGTGAACACCCACGAAAAATGACTCATTTCTAACTGACCAGAGAAGGAAAGCCTATTTATCCATGACTTCAAGACTAGTTATTGAAGTGCGCCAACATACCTCTACCTCATAATCTCTCATCTAGAACACACATGCACATATGTGATCATATGGTTCTCTTTACCTTTCTTGAAGTGAGTCAACTTGCATGAGACTAGTCATGTAAAGAAAGTTTTGTCTAGCATCATTGAGGCATAAATTTCTTCCCACTCACATGAAGCAAACTTAAGTGATATTGTAGAAACCATTCACAAAATTGGGTGAAGACATCGAATAAGTGAGAAACCCTGTATTGCAACAAGTTGCTCTATATGTATGCTTGATACAGATTGGAAAACTCAATATCAATATATACTACAATTGTAAAGAACCCAAAATATCAAGTTCCTAGATAGCTTCACTGATACTTGCCATATTAATGGCTCCTTTTTCAAGAAGAATTTAGCACAATTTAATTAAATTGATAGACATAATAGATCTACACATACACATACACACACTCACAATTAATGATACATCCTAAATATCAAGGCTTGTGTCCAGCTTTCACAGATGTTCATTTCCATTTTTTCTGAGTTCATTAGAGCCAATTTTTCTTGTCTAACTCATGATTTGTGGAAAATATATTAGATAAATGAATCAGCACTTTATTGCCATTCCCCTCTAGGGTCTAGTATTACTAGAATCTTTTTTACAAACATAAAAAATGGGCTTCATTGAGAGGCCAGCATATTTGAAAGTATAGTTACCACATGTGAAGAGCATAATTACACTACTCATGATCTCTTCACACCAACTAGAGATGGAAAGAGGTGGAGAGGAGATTGTCAGTACACAAATGACTTTTAGATAGTGTTTTTAATGGATTAAGAAATAATACATTCTAGAAATTCATTGCATGAAGGCAAAATATTTGCCAATGCCTCTCGATGTACAAAAGATCTAGGAATACCAAGTAGCTCCATGTCTCTATTACCCTTACTTTGCTTTCCTTATAGCCATCTACATAAGGGTTGAAGTTCCATTTTCACAATCTCATCATTAGCATTGAGTCCAACCTTTTACCTTTACATAATATTTTGCTGATAAGGAAAATCAAGGCATGTTCGACCCTACTTTCCTGATTGAGAGAATTAAGATTAACGACTTGTCTTTTATATCATTGACCAAGGAAAAATCCCCATGAGCAGCTCCATGCTTTCTAATCCATACCCCTCCTAGCTCTTCTCCATGGAAATGATGTTGCTTCAAATCATGTGCAAAAGGTGTCAAGTACTACAGTCTGGTGGCACTTCTTTTAATGGGATCATCATCTCTATTATCCCATCCAAGGTCCATGCATAGATATCTCTTGGCTCATTTTTTTAAATATCTACTAATGATCTTCCTCTCTTACTATTGTTCTTCTATGTATCTGAACTTCTTACAATTGATTGAGTTCAAAATTTTAAGTGGCCTTTGGTAGCTATCATCCAAATGGTATGAACTAAAATTGTTGGAAGTGAGATGGGCACCAATGATAGTATTCATATGTTTAAAGGATCTTCCAACACATGAATCTTAGCATACACACCATAAGACTCAAAAATAAATGAGTGAGAGATAGAGAGAGAATAGACAAGATTTCAAAGTGTAATGGTAAGCTAGAATGTTTACCTATACTATTTTATATTGAATGTTGAATTACAATGTGTGAATATGGTTACAAAACTTAATATGAGCTGAATGTAGATACAAAAATCTAAATCTAGGTAGAATTTTGGGAAGTAGATACACGAATTTGTGTGTAAAGTGCCTAAGAGGTATGAAACGTGTGTGTATGTGAGTTTGAAGTGAATAGAAATATGCGATCCTAATTATTTTGCAATGAGATTTCTTTGACATCAATTTTGCTTTTTGGAATTATATGATCAGCGATCACCTAATTTCTGCCTTCAAATGTAGAAATAAGTTAGCTTTCCTTGATCTATAGGTCATGAGGAACAAAATGATCTAAAAATCCTTTTTGAGAAAAAATTAGGTTTAGGCTTTTCTCTTAATCTAGACCTTTGATAATTGAATGTTCTATACCAAATGAAAGCTCTTCTAAAGCTCTATCTAATTCGCTAATAATTATTTGATACCTTCAATGACCAAAATGTGTCTGAGTACCTAAAGTTAGGGTTGTTAGAATTTATGGTTTTGTACTATTTCGACATTGTTTCCAAAAATTCCCCCTTCAATCTCATAATGGTACAAGGTCCAATAATCTGCAAAACTTCTGATGTCTATCTCAAGATAATGTTTTGGTAAAGAATCTGCTTTGGATAGTTGAGAAATTTCAAATTGAATGTCAAGATGTGTGTTACATAAGTAGATCAAGCAAGGAACTACTTGACTATACAGGGTAGCATGAAAAGGTTCTTAATCTGCTTCTGCCTGTAATAGCACATTTACATCCATAGGTGTTTGCATAGCTTTGGAATCTATCATCTCAAACCTTTCCAATAATTTCTTAATGTAGTTTTTTTGTGTTATATAGATACACTCATTTTTGTACATATACGCAATCCCAAGGTAATAGTGCAAAATACCTAAATTCTTCACATCAAATGTATGCTTAAATTGTGCTTTAAAATACTGAAGGTCTGAATCCTTGGGACTTTTCATGATCATATCATCATATATGATAATGTATGCTTAATGTACAAGAATGACCTAAAACAAAAATACAATGAGAGCAATATATAAAGAATAGTACATAAAGAAAATCCTAATGTCCGTGAATGAGTGACCTGGCAAGAAACAAATGTGCCATCACTCTTGGTAGATAAATCTAGTAAAGCTCAATGGAGTATCCCTAACATGTACCAGCATGACCACTATACATGTTAGACAATGAAAAAGTGATACATGTCATCCTGGATCATCACATGCTGAGCTGGCTATCTCAACACTCCGCCTCAAGCTCAACATCATGTCCTGTAATCCAAGCATCTTTTCAAACTTCTTCAACTTCTCAGCTCCAAGTGTTGTGAAAATGTCAACAATCTACTCATTTGTCCTCACATAAAGAAGATCAATATCACTTGCTAATACCTTCTCTCTAATGAAGTGATAATGTACCTTGATATGCTTTGTTTTAGCATGAAAAACAAGATTATGTGCTAATTGAATGCTGCTAAGATTATCACAATAGATCATGATGATCGGCTTTTGCACTTCCACACCTAAATCGAAAAGTAACATCTCTAACCATGATGCTTCACATGTTGCCATTCCAACACGTCTATAGTCAACCTTTGTACTCAATAAAGCAATAGTGGGTTGCTTCTTACTGTCCCACGCAATAGTTGCACTCCCAAGTGAGAATAGAAAGCCACTACTAGATCTTCTATCTAGAATACTACCAATCCAATCTACATCGATGTATCCACGAACCTGCAAATCTACACCAGCTTCATAAAACAATGCATAATCCAAAGTAGCATTCATATAACATAGAGTGTGCCTCAGAGCATCCAATGAGGCTTCCTAGGGACCTACATAAATTGACTTTCAAGTCCAACTGTGTAGCTTAGATGAGGCCTTGTAATTGTGAGATATATCAAACTTCCCACAATTTTCCTATACATAGTAGGATTTTCCAATGCTTCACTTGATGTAGTATCCAACTTCAAATTCTGATCTAATGGCATAGAAATTGGCTTACAATCAGCCATACCATACTTTTGAAGCATACTCAAGGCACATTGCCTTTGTGACATACATATACCTGTTTTTGTATGTATAAACTCAATGCCCAAGAAATAACACAACACACCAAGATCTTTCATGTCAAATTCTTGCATAAGGAGTTGTTTTACCTCCTTAATGCTTGCTTCATTGTCATCTCCTACAATTAAGTCATCAACATAAATAGCTACAATCATGATGCCATCATCACCCTTCCTTGCATATAATGAATGATCTGCATCACACATAGAAAATTCTATGGCAGTTAAGTAGTCATCAATCCTTGCATGCCAAGCACAAGGGGCTTACTTAAGTCTATACAAATCCTTTTGCAACCTATAAACATATTCTAGGTGCTTTAAATCTTCATATCCTTGTGTGTTGGTGCAAGAGAATCCAAACCCACATACTTGGATTATTATCACATTGTTCATGGAACCTTATATGATCAATCCCTTGTAAAATCAAATACATTTACCCTTGTAAAAGAGCTTTACTTCCACGTGGAGTTAGGAAGCATAAAATCTCGATTCAATTGGTAGATGATTGATGAGAGAATATATCCTATAGTTTAGGATTTACTGTTAGGTGGACTTTTGAATTTGAATCCAAAAGATTGGCTCCAACCTCAACTATAAAAAGAGGATCAAATGACCCACGTGATATCTCCACTCTTGGAGATCATTAGGAAGGGATACATTGTGCATTGAGAGCTCACTTTATAGCTCAATTACTTCCCTCACATTGAGCAATAGATTATTGCCAATGATATTGTATTTGTATATGATCTAATACATACATTCTCATTACATCTTTACTTCACTTCTCTGCCATGACTACATCAGTACAATGATCTTCTCAAAGCTTCTTCTCAGTGTGTGATTGGTCATTTATCATGACTTAAAGCATTATAGATTCAGTATATTGTCTACTTTATAGCTAGAAAATCTCACTATCATTGGTTCTCTAAATTGTGAGATATTATCACTTCATTACTCTCTCGTATGTTGACTGATGCACCCTGAAAATGTCGAGTATATTCTATGAATTGCTAAACATCATACTCAGCATGTAGTTCATCTTTTTTTTTGAAATCACTCACTATTGGTAGTTGTCTAAGTTAATTAGATATCACCAAAAGGAATTAGGCTAATTGCTACTATGCTCAGAGCACTGTTCAATATACTGAACAAGTCTAGAGACAAAAATGGAAATTCCATGACCTTGGATTAATTTCCTATCTGTCTGTTTTGATCCATTGATTAGTGCATCATGTTGAAATCACTCACTATTGGTAGTTGTCTAAGTTAATTATATATCACCAAAAGGAATTAGGCTAATTGCTACTACTGTTCAATACACTGAAAAAGTGTAGAGACAAAAATAGAAAGTCTATGACCTTGGATTAATTTCCTATCTGTCTGTTTTGATCCATTGATTAGTGCATCATGTTCCAAACAACATAGGTGATTGTTTATGATCATTATCTACATAAAGAGGCCCACTAAAGTCTCCAACAATTTTTCTTGGCTAGTGTGAAGCAGGTTTAAGCAGGTCCAAGTGCTTTAGTGAAAATATCTACGACCTGCTCATCTATTCTCACATAAACAAAATCAATATCACGTGCTAATACCTTCCGTCTAATGAAGTGATAATGTACCTTGATATGCTTATTGTATGCGATCACAGTAGATGGTGATAGGCTTTTGCATTTCCACACCTAAATCTGAAGTAGCATCTCTAGACATGATGCCTCCGTTGGTGCAAGGGCCAAGCCTACACACTTGACTAGGCATGAGAAGACTTCATGTGAATGATTGAAGACCCATGAGAACTATTGCTTGAGAATAGTTACCTTTTATCCTTTGTAAAAGGCATCTACATCTAAAAGAATCTTTGTAAATCCACAAAACTTGTGGAGTTATATGGATTGAAAAGTTACGAGTTTCTTAGAGAGAATATCTCCTAGATTAGTGGATCACTCTTTAGTGAGAGCCAAAGTTGAATTCAAATTCAAATTTTGAATGAAGCATCTATAAAGGATGAATGTAAAATCTCGTGAAGAGGTGTCTCCAATTCTGAGCCTTTGGTTGATCACACTATAAGAGAGTGAGTCTACACTTCTCATTATCATTGGGCATTGATTATCATGCCAATGACCATGTATAACATTGTCATATAATACAATAGATCATTTCGTATATCTGTTGATCTCTCTGTTATTGTCATTCCAAACAATCATTTTGTATTGCTCATATCTCCATCATTACTCGACCTTTGGTTGATCACACTATAAGAGAGTGAGTGTCCACTTATCATTATCATTGGGCATTGTATATCATGCCAATGACCATGTATAACATCGTCATATAATACAATAGATCATTACATATATCTGTTGATCTCTTTGTTATTTTCATTCCAAACAATCATTTTGTATTGCTCATATCTCCATCATTACTCCACCATTTTCAATATTCTATGGCTTTTTGGAATCAGCTCTAAGTCTACTACATGCTAACAAATTTGGAATACATTCCATTTAGTGGATTAGGAGACAATGTGTCGAAGTGGTCACTGGTCAATCTCTAAAGAGGTCCTAAAAAATCGGGGGAAATGCTACACTTTCTAAATTGATTGCTCTGTGTATAGTCAATCATTTTGAGTGATTCCACTTGGAATCATTAGGTCTTTAATATACTTTAATATCTCCAAAAGGAATTTTTCTAATTCCTACTATACTAGAAACACTCAGCTTAACAAGCAGCAGGTGTGTGAACCAAAATAGAAGGTTTTCATTGGATTGTCAAGTAGGAAGTAGTCTGTTTTGAATTAATCATTACTTGCATCATTTCCAAAGTACATAGGCACTTGTTTAGTGTCATTGGAAAGCTAAAGGGACCTACAACTCAACTCTGAAGTCAAAGAGGGCTAGTACAAAGTAGGGATTAGTAGTACCAACTCATTTTTTGGAGTGTCCATCATTCTTTCCCAATAGTGGTATCAGAGCGAAGCTAAGGTAAAATGGGAGATGGTTTTCCTTCTTTCATTGATAAATTGGACAGAAACAACTATCAAGCATGGTCCTTGAGGATGAAGACATACTTGCAAGGAAAGAGTCTCTATGGATACATCTCGGGAGATGAGGAGATGCCCATTTTTAGAAGCAAAGGACAACCTACAAGAGAGGAGCATGAAAGACTCAATTCATGGTGTGCCAAAGATGCATTAGCAAGGTCATACTTACTTAACTCAATCTCTGATTTTCTTCTTCCACACATTAGGAAGTGTAAGACATCCCAAGAGACTTGGGAAACATTGTCTTCATATTTTTCTTCCAACACAAGCGTTAGGAAGAACCAATTGTGGATTGAGTTTACCACTCAAAGAAAGCAACCCAAGCAAGGCATCTCAGAGTATGTGATCAAAGTCAAGGATGTGGCTGACCAATGGGTAAGCATAGGAGAGGAGATTGAAGAGGAGAAAATTGTGAGACAAGTGATCAATGACATTAACGCAGATGACAAATGGGAGAGCTTCACAACTGCCATGGACTTAGTACATGGACATGCAGATTCCATATCTTACCACACTCATGGGGAAACTCTTTACCCATGAAGCCAAGCTCAAAAAGAATGGAGATTCATCAAGAGGTAATAGCTCTTCTGCCTTATACAGATAAAGGCAAGTCTAAAGAGAAAGGGGAAAGCAAGAAGATTGAGGATGAAGGTATAACCTCTCAAGCCAACTATGCAGGGAGAGGTAGAAACTCAAGAGGTAGGGGCAGAGGAGGTAAGCAAGGTAGGGGGAGACCTTTCAGCTCTTCCCCATGTAATATTTGTGGTTTGTCAAATCACACTACAGATGAGTGTTACATGAACTTCAAGAATCAGAGAGGTAGAGGTTTCCAAAGAGGTGGATATACTCAATCAAGAGGAAGATTCAACCATCATCAAGGCTACAATAACAACTACAACAACAATTATAATAACAACTACCAAGGAGGCTACAAATTAAGGAAAGACTACAACAATTATATAGAGGAACAAGAAGATTCCCTTCTGATTATGAATATGACTTCAAAGCAAGGTATGAATGATGACCATCTCTTCTATATTGACTCAGGATGCTCAAACCATGTGGCAGGCAATGTAGGTCTTCTCTCTGACCTTGAGGAACCTAAAGGAAAACATCAGGTACAAATAGGTGATGACACCAAACACTCAGTGATCAAGGTAGGAAATGTTAAAACCTCAATCGGAAATAGAAATCTGTTGAGTAGGGTTCTATATGTACCTACCTCAGGTTCAACAAATATGGAGCATTTGTGGAGGATCCTCAACATGGATTCAAGAGAATTCCAAAGGAGAAAAGACATGTAGATTATTTACTTTCGAGCTTGAAGATACAAGACTTTGTAGCTACAAAGATCAGACATTATCAGAGCTTGAAATTTGACATAAGAGATTAGGACACATTGGTGAGAGAACCTTAAAGAGAATTTTTAGAGATCAATGTGTGCTTGGGATACCAAATGTATCCAAGCAACACATGATCTATAAATGTGGTGCTTGTCAGTTTGGAAAATCTCACAGGTTACCCTTCTCAAAGAAAGGCTACATGCATGAGGACTACTTGGGGCTTGGGTATACAGATGTATGGGGACCAAGTAAGGATCCCTCAATTTCTAGATCAAGGTATTATGTACCTTTCATTGATGATTTCAGTAGGTGGACTATATTATATTTTATGAAGCACAAAGATGAAGTATTCAGTTGCTTTAAGAAGTATCTTGCACTTGTGGAAAACCAAATAGGAAGAAGCCTAAAGAGACTAAGGTCAGATGGAGGAAGTGAGTACTTCTCAAATGAGTTTGATGCATTCTTGTAGGATAGACAAATCAAAAGAGAAATTACAACAAGGTATACCCCTGGGCAAAATGGGTTGTCAGAGAGGAGAAATAGATTAATTGTTGAAATAGCTAGGTCAATGCTAAATGAGAAAAAAATACCTAATTATTTATGGGCAGAAAGTGTATCTACTGCCACTTATCTTGTTAACAGGTTGCCATCAAAATCTCTTGACGGGATGATCCCATATGAAGCATGGCATGGTAGAAGTCCTTCACTTGATCATTACAGGATCTTCAGATGTGTTTCTTATGTGCATATACCATCTCAAATCAAAGGTAAGCTAGACCCTAAGGCAGAGAAGTGCATCTTCATAGGGTATGACTTGAATCAGAAAGGATACAGGTTTTACAATCCTTCCAATAAAGGATTTATGGTCAGTAGAGATGTTGTCTTTGATGAGAATGATTCTTGGTTTGAAAGTGAATGCAAGAAAGTAAAGTTGCCTTATGACTTGGAAGAGGAATTTCCAAGCCTCACTAAGGAGGAGCCAAACAAGGCTGAAGACATCAAATCAGATGATGAGGACATCATCAACCTAGAAGAATTCAAGGCATGGAAATCCAAAGGCAAAGTCAAGATGAAGAAGTTGGAGGATATACTTGAATCATCCAACCAAGCAATCAAAAGATCACAAAGGGAGAGCAAGAAGCCAATCAGATATGGGTATGATGCTTCCTTAGTTACTAAACATTCTATTTATCTTGCCAAAGATTTATCACTTGAAGAGCCATCATCATATGAAGATGCAAAGACCAAGGCAGAATGGAACGAAGCTATGGATGAAGAAATTGAAGCACTCAAGGAGAATGATACTTGGGAGCTAGTGCCAAAGAAGGAGTCTATGAAGGTAATTCGTTCTAGATGGATCTACAAGATCAAGAAAAATTGTGATGGATCAATAAGAAGGTATAAAGCTAGACTTGTGGCTAAGGGTTTTGCACAAACCCAAGGAGTTGATTATGAAGAAACCTTCTCACTTGTGGCCAAAAAGCCAACCATCAGGGTATTGGTAAGTGTGGCCGCATCAAAGAATTATGTATCAATTGGATGTAAAAAATGCATTTCTAAATGGCTGGATTTCAGAGGAGGTGTACATGTCTCAACCTCCTGGATATGATGACCCAAGTGTGAAGAGATGGATAGTTATGTGCTTGAAGATGAAGAGGTGTTGCAAAATCCTTGATCTACACTAGCCAAATCAACTCCAGGAGTATGTGGTGGGCCCTTTTAGCTTGCCAATGGATGTATTAGACACCCTATTTACCTTTTAAGATCACTCTCAAAAAGATAGATCAAAATAGATAAGTTGGAGTTAGGTCAGAGGTGAAGAACTTGCTATTTTGGTTCATACACATGTCCAATGTTTTGCATAATTCTTTGAGCACAGCAGTAGTTAGCTTAATTCCTCTTGGGGAAGTCTAGTTCACTTAAAGAGCTAACTTTCAAGTGTAATCTCATCAAAAATAATGAACCACACACTGAGAAAGATGTTTAACAAGTAATGACATCATGCCAATTTTCACGGGCTGCTACAGTAATGAGACTAGTGAGCAGAAAAATGAAGATAACTCCAGATTTAAGAATCCAATGATATGAAAATTTGTATCTTATACTAGACAGTATGCTGAATCCAACAAGCTTTAAATCATTGAATTTGGGTAAGTACACACTGAGAAACAGCTCTGAGAAAGATGAGTAAAAAAATCGGGTACCTGACAGAGAAGTGAAAATGAACAGACACTGTTGACTTCAACTGAACATAACTGAAGATTGAAACACCCAAATGAAATAAATATTTTTGAGCATATAGTAGACTTATAGGGCTAGCTTTATCAAGTTAAATCACTGAAAAGGATGCACCAAGCTCAGAGAAACCATCTCTTCAATCTGACTGAGAAAACTGAGAGATATGGCAGTGAGTAGTACACTTCACAAGAACATGGAAATATGAACTCAAATGATCATGAAAATGAAAGTATATTGCTTGTACAAAACAATGGACGTACTGATACATATGTGTGCCTTGGAATCACACCTTGATATGGCATAAAGCTCAGCTCTTGGAGGTCTTCACATAGGTCTCTCTAACCACGACTAAAACTACCATCTATTTATAGTTGAGCTTGGGATTGATTTGATTCTCTATCTACCACAAATCATGAATTCATGGCTCCTCTTTCCCTTTTTGATCAAGTGGACTCAACCACTTAAGATTCTTTCACTTTTACATTAAGTAAACTCTTCAAAAGTTACAAGAGGTAGTTCACAAGTGAACTTTACATTGTCTTCATTTTAAGGCTTCTTCTATGACTTTGTGGGACTCAAGCAAATACTTAGGCTTGTCATAGACTTGCTCCAATAGCTCCCCCTCAAGCCAAGTATGCTTGAGGTCTTGAATCTTCCAAGATTACGTGCAAACCAATCATGGCTTTGAACTTGCAGAGCTTTGTACCATCCAATGCTTTGGTTAACATATCTGCACATCGTTGATGAGTGGACACATATGATATTTGAATCTCTTTGCTTAGAACCTTCTCTCTTACATAGTGATAATGAACTTCAATATGTTTAGTCCTTGCATGAAAAATAGGATTAGTAGCCAAATGAATAGAACTCATATTGTCACCATAAATAGTTGGAGTTCCAAACTCCAATCCAAGATCTTTGAATAATGTCTTCATCCACATAGCTTCTTGTGTAGCTATGGCAAGACCTCTATATTCAGCTTCAGTAGAAGAGAGAGCAACTGTGGGTTGCTTCTTGGATGACCATGAAATAAGCTTTGAACCTGCAAAGGTAAGATAACCTGAAGTGCTCCTTCTATCTTCTTTGGAGCCAGCCCAATCTACATCAGAAAATAGCTTCAAACCTAAATCAGATACATAAGGATAATAAACTCCTTCATTTATGGTTCCTTTGAGATACTTGAGAATCATTTTGGCAGCGTCCATATGTGGTTTCCTTGGTGTGTGCATAAATTGACTTAGCACACTCACACTGTAACATATATCTACTCTTGTCAATGTGGCATAGTTGAGACTACCCACTAGACTTTGATATGATGTGATGTCCTCTATGAGTTCACCTTCATGTGAGCTCAATTTGTGATTGACCTCCATTGGAGTACATGCAATCTTACAATCTTGCATCTTGAATTTTGCCAACATGTCCTTAATGTACTTTCTTTGAGTGAGAAACAAACCATGATCTTTGTAGACAACTTCCAAACCTAGGAAGTAGGTAAGTGAACCCAAATCACTTATCTTGAATTCTTCTCTCATCTGATCTTTGATCTTCTTCATACAATCTGCATCATTTCCTGTCAATATATCATCTACATATACACATAGGTAGATGATCTTAGAATTACTCTTTTTAATAAAGAGTGAAGGATCTGCCTTGCTTGGTTGAAAGCCTTTGTCCTGCAAGAATGAAACAAGTCTGAAATTCCAAGCTCTTGGAGCTTGCTTGAGACCATACAATGCTTTGTTAAGTTTACACACATAATCAGGATAAACTTGATTCTCAAAACCAGGTGGTTGTGCATATATACCTCTTCTATTATCCAACCATTCAAGAATGCATTCTTTACATCTAGTTGAAGTATCTTCCAATTCTTGGAAGAGGCAATACTAAGAAAAACCCTAATAGTAGGCATCTTTGCCACAGGAGAGAAGGTCTCCTCATAATCAATTCCCTGAGTGTGTGCAAAGCCTTTTGCTACAAGCCTTGCCTTATACCTATTAATGGAACCATCAGAATTCTTCTTGAGTTTATAGACCCATCTTGAGCCTATTACCTTCATGGATGAAGTCTTGGGCGCCAAATCCCGAGTGTTGTTTTCCTCAAGTGCTTCAATCTCTTCCTTCATTGCATGCTTCCATTCTGATTTTGCTTTGGCCTCTTCAAAGGATGATGGCTCCTCTTGGTTTATGTCATGTGCTATGTAGATAGAATGTTTAGTTACTAATGAGGTGTCAAACCCATACCTTTGTGGTTTTTTCTTTTCCCTCAACCTTCTTAGGCCATGATGTGATGATTCTGCCTCATGTCCAAGTTCCTATAATTTTTCTTAACCTTTAGACTTCCATGCTTTGATCTTTTCCATCTGAGATTCTTCATCATCCTCCGAGGTGTCTTGTTCTTCAATCTTTGGTTGTTCTCTACGAAGCTTTGGAAAACCTTCTTCAAGATCATATGGTAAATTGACCTTTCTGCATGAATCTTCATACCATGAATTGTTTTCATCAAAAACTACATCTCTGCTTACCAAGAATCCTTTGTTGGTAGGGTTGTATAACCTGTAGCCCTTTTGATTGTTGTCATATCCAATAAATACACACCTTTCTGCCTTTGGATGGTAAAAAATGGAGCTCCTTGATACAAAATTGGGTTTTCTATAATACATATGTTACATGAGTGATGAAAATCATTGTTAAGATTTTGAACAAAGTATTCTGAAACATCTTTCTATGAAAAATAATGGGTCTAGCCCCCCGAACTTCCTGCATTTCCATTCACATGCTGCCTTTGCACTGATGTCTATGGCCACTACCGATTGCACTACCAACACCCCCTTCCTCTCGCATATATCATCCTTGACACATCTGGATTGTAGGGCTTTGGTGATATAATTATGCAAGAGATCATGGTTGAGTATTTGTTTGGTGATGTGGAGGCCTTGTGCTAAATCAGCTTCTAGTTTTTCCCAGACAACTTCCTAAGGCTCATCATGGGGTGGGAGTTTGTAATGCATGGAATACATCAACTTTTCATAGGCAAAGAGTTGTAACAAGTGTATGGGTCTGCTGATGAACACTTTGGAATGGTACTCCTAGAAGCCCATAGTAAACATCTCTTCAATGGTTAATTTATAACATGTTGGTAAGTATTTAATCCTACAGTTCCGCATGTAGCACACCCCGAGCAATGGCATTGTACTCATATCATAGACTAGATCACCATTACCGTGCTCAAAACTTAGGGTGGACACATGTGGGGCTCTGATGCGTTTGAAGATTTTAAATGTAGTTTGCATCAAATCGAAAATCTTTATGATCATCTGCATGGCTACATTTGTCATCTGATGGAGACATGTGGGGTTCTGACGCGTTTGAAGATTTTAAACGAAAATCTTTATGATCATCTATGCGGCTACATCTGAAGTCGGAGGAGCTAGTGTTGTATGGTAGTCATCATATACCCAATTGTGGGGGGACCCATGGTGGTGTGAAATATAGATAGTTTAGCCAATCCTAGCATTGCTTATTATTCTATCGTTTGATGGCAAATGTAGTCCAAGAACAGCGATGAGGAACACGGCCATAACACAGGTTTTAGTTTAGGTGTAATGGGGCCTTTGTCCACGTATATATTATCTGAGGATATTCTTGAAATAATTCCTTTTTCCAGTTGGGTTGGAAAATATTGCCCCTCTGTGCGTCGAGTGGTAGATCGGCGAGTTCAAACTGAGTGGCATGTGTGGGTTTCTTGCATGTGGCTTTCTCAATTGCAAGATTATACTCAGCCATGTATATAAAAATATGGCTTATGCTAGATTTCATTAATAGACATGTACCTATGCAGCACCATCTGTGCAAAGTAGGGAGATTGAAGAATGTTCTCCTTGATAACTGCCATAGCGTGTAGTTGAGCTTCTATATGTGTAGAATGAGTCTTACCTAATTCTTCAACTGGCTTCATAAAAGCTCGTGTGGGGAGTTCGAATGTGTCTTGCTCTTCCTCAGCCACATATCCACCATGGGTAGGCGGGGGTTTGTATTCCTCTTCAAAAGTAGCCTCCAAAAGTAGCCCCCGAAAGTATCCTCCATCGAGATGGTGACTATTTCTTCAGCAACAGGTATTTTTGGTGGTAAATCCAGTCTAGGGATCTCTGAGGGATCTAGTATTTGAGCTTGGAGTTCCAGCACACGCAGCCGTAATGTGGTCAATTCCTCCTAGATTTCTGGTGGCATGACTTCTCGGATGGTGGGTGGTTGACCAGGTGCTTGGATTCGTAAAGTTGCATTTTCGCGTTTAAGTGTCTGGCATTCCTCTGTTAGTTTGTTGTAGTCTTGCAATAAGCATGCATGGTCTTCGAGTAGCATCTACATAGTTTTGGATGGGACCACCTTGAAGCGACTTGGACTGATCGGTTTGTCAAGTTTGTCCAAGGTGGCTTCAAGATTTTCTCTATTTTGTTCTTGCATGCATTGATTCTCTTCCTTAGCCACTACAAGGTGACGTCTTAAGAGTCACATGTTGCATGTTAGTGTGGCATTTCTAATGATCTAGAGTCATAGATGTTCTTCCACCTCAATGATAGCTTCTTTGGATTCCTGCCCCAACTCCAACTCCATTGAATTATAAGCACCTTGGAGTTTTTGATGGCGTGCATTAAGAGATGCATTCTCAATTGTTAAAGAATTAAGGTTTGCTTGGAGTTGAGTGGTGGTTTGCTCTAGAGCTTGATAGTGATTTTCTAAGGAAGAAAACTCTTCACGTACTTGATGCATGCATGCAAACATTTGTTGGAACACCCTATCGACAGTGGATGAAGAAAATAGTGATGGTGTGCTCAAGAATGATTTTTTTTTGGTGTGTAATGTAGGGGCAATAGGGGTGGGGTGAGGGAATGTTAGAGTATGATCAATGTCTACCCCTCATGATTGTATGCACATTTTGTAAGGCCCCCTTTATGAGGAGAAGCCAAGCGTGCATTACCCAATTGATGGGAATCCCAACTTGAATGTTGGATGAAGGTCATATTGGACCATGTAAGATATTATAAGGAAAGGGAGTTACCAGGGTCCCCAATTGTGGGGTCCGGGGCAGCGGTGAGCAGCCCCGGCTGGGGGGTCCAAGGGGGCCAGCGGGCCCCCTGGCTGGGGGGTCCCAGGGGGCCAGCGGGCCCCCTGGCTGGGGGGTCCCAGGGGGCCAGCGGGCCCCCTGGTGGGGGTCCGGGGGCAGCGCCCCCGGCGCGACGGTAAAGGGAATATTCCATGGAATATTCCCTGTCGGAGTCAGAAATCATTTATATTTGTTAGGTTGGTTCAACCAGTCTAAGCCGTGTATGGCAATTACGCGGGCGGTGGCCGCCCACGCCCTACCGCCCATGTATAGCCGTCCATGGCAGGCCACCCATGATCCTATATATACATGACTTCTGCACTACCTAAGACATTGAGTTGAGCCAGCATATCTCTACCTTGTATCTCCCTATCTAGAGTTGTCTAGATCACCATTTAAGCTCTACCTTGAGAGCGCACGGGTGGACAACGCCATCATCTTTGTACTTGCTGCTAGTAGAAAATTGTTGAGATTCTCCTATATCTGTTATCTTCTCTGCTATTGCTCCTGTGTTATATTGCGTAACTATTGTCTTACATGGTATCAGAGCTGTAAGGTTCGAATAGCTTGAGAAGTATCATTATTTTAGCCTACTAGCAGACTAGAATATCAGTAGATTATTCGAGTGATTACATGATGGCTTCATCGTCGAACACTAGTCTTGGTGCTTCACCTAATGTTAATGCTGCACCTATTCGAATTCGTCTACCTGCATTCACTGAAGGGAAGCTGGATGGAACCAACTATACACTCTGGAAGTTCAAAATTTCTGCAATTTTGGACTCCTATGAATTACTTGACACTGTCATGGGACCGATGGGATTGGATCCAGAGCCTATACCAGTTGAAGATCCAGCAAATTCAAGATTGATGATTCAGCCAGATCCAGATCTTCTACGAGCTTGGAAGAGGCGGAATGCTGATGCATTATGTGCGATTGTCACTAGTGTAAGTGATTCTGTGCTTACTTTAGTTCAACATACTACTAAAGCACATGAGGCTTGGGGCATATTGGCTCGACAATATGAGACCAAGAACCACACTAGGATACAGAATTTAGAAAATCAGTTGGCAAATGAAAAGCATTCTGATTCTGAAAAGGCTGAAGATTTTATCAAACGGATAAAGCATCTTCAAGATCAATTGGCTGCAGTTGGTGTTGTTTTAACACCAGAAGAGCTAGCTCGAAGATCTGTACGTGTTCTTCCAGCAAAGTATGATGGATTAGTAACAGCCCTTAACACTCAGGTAAGGCCAACTCCTCTTACATTTGAAGAGTTTTGTGCCATGCTTTTAGAAGAAGAGATGCGGCTGAAGAATCGGCAAAGTACAACTGATGCTGCATTCTCAGCAAATGCAAAAGGTAAAGGCTCTTCAGAGGGATCAAAGAAGAAGCCAAAGAAGAAAAAGTTCACAGGAAGTTGCTTCTATTGTGAAAAGAAAGGCCATGCCATCAAGGATTGCAGAAAGAAGCAAGCTGATGAACGGAATGGGACTGTAAAATCATCATGGAAGAACAAAGAGTCTGCAAACAATACAGAGCTGGAACTTTGGGTAGCTATTGAAGAGGTATGTTCATCTGCTCAAGCTCGTGTTGATGAGCCATGGATTTTAGATAGTGGAGCTTCTCGCCATATGACTAGTAAAAAGGATTGGTATAGTTCCCTAGTGCCTCTGCAGGAATTCATCAATGTAGTGGTGGGAAACGACTCCAAGTGTCCAGCTGAAGGAACTGGAACCATCTCTTTTATCACTTCTCCAGGTGTTGAGAAAAAGTTATCCGATGTTCTCTATGTACCTACACTCAAAAGAAATTTGTTGTCAGTTTCTGCAATAACAGATCGTGGACTCGAAGTTCACTTCAATAAGAGTGGTGCGGAAATCATGGATTCATCAGGTAATGTTGTAGGTAAAGGCACACGACGGGATAACTTGTATGAGTTAAGTGCTTTAACTGCTACAGAAGATAAAGATGTAAGCAGGTTATGGCACCAACGATTTGGGCATCTCGGATTTGCAGTTTTGAAGGAGATGCAACGAACAGGGATGGTTGCTCATTTGCCTGCATTTTCAGAGTTGCAGGAACCTTGTGAAGCTTGTATGATGGGCAAGCAACAACGAAAGGCATTTCCAAGAGAGACCAGCAATCGATCTCAAGCTCCTCTAGAGTTGGTACATGCTGATCTCTGCGGTAAAATGTCTACACCTGCTTTAGGAGGATCTTTCTACTTCTTGCTGTTAGTCGACGATTATAGTAGAAAGATGTGGGTTTATTTCATTCGAGAGAAGGCTGATGCTTTTGAAAAATTTAAAGCGTGGCATAAGTATGTAGAAAGTGAATCAGGAAGGAAACTGAAGAAATTTAGAACAGATAGAGGAGGTGAATTCTTGTCAACAGAATTCAACAATTACTGTAAGGAGCATGGTGTGAAAAGGAAACTTACCACAGCTCATACACCTCAACAAAATGGCGTTGTTGAGCGCAGGAACAGGACAGTAGTTGAAATGGCTCGTTGTATGTTAAAGGCTCAAGACATGCCTGATTCATTCTGGGCAGAAGCAGTCAATACAGCAGTCTACATCCTCAATCGAAGCTACACAAAAGCTCTAAAGGGGATGACTCCTCAAGAAGCATATTCTGGTAAAAAGCCTTCAGTTTTGCATTTCAGAATTTTTGGTTGTTTCTGTTATGCACATATTCCTGATTCAACAAGATCAAAGTTGGATTCAAAAAGCAAAAAGTGTGTCTTCCTAGGATATAGTGAAGAGTCTAAAGCATACAGGTTATGGGATCCTGAGGCAAGGAAGATTTTTGTCAGCCGAGATGTGGTGTTTGATGAACGACCACACTTAGTAGAAGATAAAGGTAAATCTACTATCTCATCAAACGGAGAAATATCTCACCTTGTGCCTATCAAAAGACAGGTTAAAGTTGAGGAGGAGGAAACATCTGATGGAGAAATTTCCTCAATAAAAAGCCAACCAATTGTAGCTTCACAACGTAAGCCACTACCGAAGTGGGCACAACAGCTCTTTGATGATCACAATCCACATGTAGATGCACCAGAATCATCATCGGATGGATTACGAAGATCAAAGAGAATAGAGGAGCAAAGAAGAGCCTCAGAACACATTGTTAACATGGCTCTAATGGCAGATATCATGGGTTCGATAAAGGAACCTACCACCATTGAAGAAGCCATTGATGATCCAGATTGGAGAGCGGCAATGCAGTCTGAGTATGATAGTATACTCAAAAATGATACATGGGATCTAGTCGACTTGCCGCCAAAGAAGAAGGTAATAGGTACTAAATGGATTTGGAAAGCTAAGTATAAAGCTGATGGAACATTAGAAAAGTATAAGGCACGATTAGTTGCACAGGGTTTTTCACAGATTGAAGGATTTGATGTTCAAGAAACTTTTGCACCAACAGCACGCATGACAACTATTCGGACGGTACTTGCAGTAGCTGCACAAAAGTCTTGGCCTATTTTCCAGATGGATGTCAAATCTGCATTTTTGAATGGTCACCTCAAGGAGGAGGTATATGTATCTCAACCACCAGGTTTTGAGGTGCCCAATTCAGAAAATAAAGTTTGCAGGTTGAAGAAAGCTTTGTATGGACTTAAGCAAGCTCCACGGGCTTGGTACCAACGAATTGATCATTTTTTCAAAAATATGGGTTTTGAAAGAAGTACTTCTGATGCTAACTTGTATGTAACGAAAAGGGATAGCAAGCTAGTTGTTGTCATTGTATATGTAGATGATTTGATCATTACAGGAGATCATCAGGAACTCATCAATCAAACTCGGATCAGCTTGGGAACTGAGTTTGAAATGACAGACTTAGGTCTACTCCATTTTTGTCTGGGAATTGAAGTATGGCAAAGGAAGGATGGCATTTTCATCTCACAACAAAAATATTCCAAAGAAATTCTGAAGGCATTTGGAATGATGGACTGCAAACCAACTAGCACACCTATGGAGGTAAATCATAAGCTATCTATGGATGATAACATGCCTGATGTAGATGCTAAGAAGTATAGGAAGCTCGTTGGAAGTCTTATTTTTCTGTGCAACACTAGACCAGACATTTGCTATGCTGTTGGAGTGTTAAGCAGGTTTTCCAACAAACCTAAGGAGAGTCACTGGAATGCTGGAATGCGAATTCTAAGGTACATTGCAGGAACCTTGGATTTTGGTATTTTGTATACCACAGGTGATACACTCCAAGGATATTGTGATTCAGATTGGGCTAGAGATTGTGATTCTAGAAAATCAGTTTCTGGATATTGTTTCTCACTTGGTTCAGGAATATTTTCTTGGGTAAGTAGGAAGCAACCAACTCTCGCACTCTCCTCCACTGAAGCAGAGTACAAAGCAGCTTGTTTTGCTTCTTGTGACGCAGTCTGGTTAAGGAGAATTCTTGCAGATATAGGCTTTCCATCAAATATGCCAATTGTACTCAAGTGTGATAATCAAAGTTGTATGGCTATTGCAAAGAACCCAGTATTTCATGCTCGCACCAAGCACATAGAAGTACAGTACCATTACATTCGTGAGCTAATTGAAGATGAAATTGTGGAGCTAGAATATTGCCCAACAGAGGCAAATTGTGCTGACATATTCACTAAAGCACTTGGAAGAGAGCAGCTCAACAAGCATCTTCAACAGATGGGCATAGGACCGAGACCTACTTGATTTATCATCGGTAAACATTGAGGGGGGGTGTTAGAGTATGATCAATGTCTACCCCTCATGATTGTATGCACATTTTGTAAGGCCCCCTTTATGAGGAGAAGCCAAGCGTGCATTACCCAATTGATGGGAATCCCAACTTGAATGTTGGATGAAGGTCATATTGGACCATGTAAGATATTATAAGGAAAGGGAGTTACCAGGGTCCCCAATTGTGGGGTCCGGGGCAGCGGTGAGCAGCCCCGGCTGGGGGGTCCAAGGGGGCCAGCGGGCCCCCTGGCTGGGGGGTCCCAGGGGGCCAGCGGGCCCCCTGGTGGGGGTCCGGGGGCAGCGCCCCCGGCGCGACGGTAAAGGGAATATTCCATGGAATATTCCCTGTCGGAGTCAGAAATCATTTATATTTGTTAGGTCGGTTCAACCAGTCTAAGCCGTGTATGGCAATTACGTGGGCGGTGGCCGCCCACGCCCTACCGCCCATGTATAGCCGTCCATGGCAGGCCACCCATGATCCTATATATACATGACTTCTGCACTACCTAAGACATTGAGTTGAGCCAGCATATCTCTACCTTGTATCTCCCTATCTAGAGTTGTCTAGATCACCATTTAAGCTCTACCTTGAGAGCGCACGGGTGGACAACGCCATCATCTTTGTACTTGCTGCTAGTAGAAAATTGTTGAGATTCTCCTATATCTGTTATCTTCTCTGCTATTGCTCCTGTGTTATATTGCGTAACTATTGTCTTACAGGGAATGTGGATGCTATGGTGATAGTGAAAAAAAGTGCAGACATGAGTGGGTGTAATGTGGTAGTAGAAGTGAGTGGAGGTGTGGTGGGTGGTGAGATATCCTGATGACTGATGCCTAAGAGAGGTTGGCGATATTGTACTAGGACTGGGGGTGTCACTAGTGAAAAAGTAATAAGGCTTTGTAATGGGAAGAAGGGTTGTTGGGTAAAGGGATTCGATGAAATGGAAGGGGTGAGGAAAGGATTGGGTGGGATTGGGTGAAATATTGACATGGTAAAGGGGGTGTAGGGTAAGGTGGAAGGAGTTGAAATAGGTTGCACTGGGGCTTGTGCTATGACCCTCGAGATGGGTTGATCAAAGGAGGATGTGCTAGGATACAGAGGGGAGATTGATTGCATAGGTGACTAGGGGGTGGATTCCGAGGTCGAGGTGAGTTCCACAGTGGTGGTGGTGGTGGTGGTTATGAATGTTGATTTATGTGAAGGAGAATCAATGATAATGGCTTGATCGTGAGATGGCATAATTGTACTTCAATCAGTACGCATATGTATTCACCTGGCTTGGACATCAATCAAACACGGTGGGGATCAGACCATGGTAAAGGCTTTTGTTTGAGGAAATGTAGTGCTTCCATAGTGCCCACTACCTGAACTAGTTCATTGAATGCATTTACAAAAGAAGCTTCAAATCTGCCACTGACCAATTCTTGTTGTAGGATCTCTTTGCTTTGTTGTTCTGTAACTCGACGCCTTGCCCACATAGCTTGCATGTTTAGATAGAGCTTTTGGATAGGTATAGTATAGGCAACTGCATCTGAGATGTCCTCCTCCCTAGTGCTTGTGTCACCTTGAGTTTTGAAATGTTGCTCGTGTTGTCCTTGTCGATCATCCTCTTGTGATTCTTGACTTTGCTAACTCTCTTCATCGTCATTGTCTTCCTCAGTGATTTCCTCATCGGAACTTGATAGTGTTTGAGTGCCCTCATGTTCTGGTGGGGAGTTAGGGTAGCCCAAGCTTTCATACTCTTGTGAGAAAAATTGAGCCTTGCCTCAGAGAACTAAAACTCTCTTGACAAAGCATCTTGCATCTCAAAGTCGAATGTCATATTAAGTGATTCCATTTCTAGGTTTGTTATAGGGAAAGTAAATGCCTCTACACCAATGGTGGTTGTGACTTCCCTTGTTGTTGTAGCTGTAGTGGTTGTAGGTGTCACCGTAGTTGCTTTAGAGGGCATGGCCGCACTAGCTATTCATTCTGATGTGATTGATCAGGACAAACGAATTCGAATGGGGGGTACTGCCAACGAGGGTTCCATGGGTGATTGTTGGGGCAATTTTTGAGGGGAGGGTGATGCAAGTACTTGTAGACATGGTATGGTTCCTCTCATTTGTTTGCCTATTCATGACTTTGGTGTTTTACGAGACTTCTTAGCAGCTTTGAACTTTTTCAATTCCACACTTGACAGAGCTCTCTTAGCCAGAATGTCATAAGCTAAACACATGTACACAAATTTGGTGATTGCGCAACATTTGTGAATGACTCTCTTCCTAATCCATCTTTCATTTTCCAAATACAGTTGTTCCTGAATCCAATTAGTGAGATCAATAGTCTGTGGTCTCCTATTTGCAAGATATAATTCAAACCATATGCATTTTTGAGGCAATGTGAAACGATCTTGAGCCGAGAAGGCGAAATGTTGCATGCAAATTTGTAACAGCTAGAACAATTCAGAAATAATGGCTTAGATATCAGCCCACTTCAAAACGTCACCTTTTTCCATTGGTTCGAGTATCAGTCTTTCCCTTTCTATTGGCATATATGTGTGCCATGAATCTTCAATGCAGCTCTAATGAGGCCTGCTAAGAGGTAGAACTTTTTGAAGGGCAGGTCTATGACTAATGATGGCAAGACGAATGTGCCCAAGAGCTCCTTCCTTATGGGTGGTTGCAAGGTGGTGATCAGATAATAACATCGAAAAATTAGATGTGGGAAGGGGTGCGCTAAAATATTCGGTGAATCTTGCCTTTGCCCAAATTGGTCTTAATTCTTCTAAATATTGAAGAGCTTTGAAATCTCGTGAGAATAATTGATATATGTTGAGATATCAAGCTCAACATGTGATGATCCAGGATGACACATATCACTTTTTCATTTCTCTAACATGTATAGTGTTCGATGTCTTGTTGATTTCTCTTATGCCCAAGACGGCCTGCTTCCCAAGCCTTTCTTTGCTCCATGTCACACCCTGCTTTGGATGCCCTTACTTGACTTGAAAAAAATCTTCAATTTAGATCACTCTTTAATAGGCAAGAAACAATACCTCTTTGACATGTACTAGAGGTCTCTAAGATGCACTAATTGCTTAAAAATTCACCCAAAATTGGCCTCAAAATTGCAAACATTCAAACCCTAATTTTGTGTTTCAGTCGGACCATCGCGATGATCTATCACAATTGCGATGATCTATCACCATCGTGATGATCTATCACAATTGTGATGGCCACGAGTTGTCTCGATGGTCTATAATATGAGCATTGTTGCGATAGTCTATAATATGAGCATCATCGTGATGGTCTAGAGTGGACGTGATGCGATGGTCAGATACGATGGTCTGTGATTTTTGCAATGGTGTGAGCCAATCGTGATGGTCAAAGGTCAAGGGAGTCATCATGATGATGTGGGCCAATCGCGATGTTCAAAGACAGGATGGTCTCGATGTGTCACGATGGTATGAACCAATCGTGATGGTGCGGTCGGGGAGATCATTATGATGATATACCTGAGTAACCACGATGGCATTGGCCCATCGTGATGGCATAAGCCCGTCGCGATGGTGTGGACTCATCACAATGGCATGAGCCAATCATGATGGTGATGAACCATCACAATGGGTCACTAAAATGAAAATTTTGGAGATGCAATTGTGGATTCCTCTATGTACAAGGGTGCTCTACACCGTGCATGTGACACATACCCAAAAATACCAACTTCTAAGACCATCATGATGGTCTGAGGTATTCGGAAGATATGGAGAAAAACTTAGAAATTTACCTGTGGAGAGCTGGAATCTTGTTCTGAAGCACTTTCCTGCAAGAAAACTCAATAACGCATGCAAATGCACACAGACACTTGCTCTCTCTCTTGCTCGCTCACTCGCAAATGAAGAAAATGAGGGGACAAAGGTGGGTATGGTGAATTTTTGTGATTTTTCACGATGAAAGTGGATGATATGGGGTGAAGAAAGTGCGTAGGGGAGGTGAAGGAAGATTCAAATAGCATAAAAACAACAAAACTGAATTCAATTACCTTCCGACACCAATTCTCACAATACTCTTACCATCACACATTCGTTCTAAAGCTCGTCCTCGACAATGGTGCTAAATTTGGTGTTGTTCTAGACAAGGGTAGGCACCACTTCAAGAAGTTCCACCTCCTTAATTGTCAATCCGTGAAAGAGATAGGGTGATGTAAAGATCGTGAACGAGTGATGTGTGTGAAGGTGAAGGTGAGAAGCATGTAGTGCACACACACATATACACACACACACCGTAGAGACGAGAGAGACAATGGAAGGTGAGAATCACACTTGTATTGCTCCAAAATAATGCTTACAAGACTTGATCACACTAGCTAACCTCAAACAAGTTAACCTCAAAAATGAGCTCTCTAGCTCTTTTTATAGTTTTTAGACTAGTTTTGGCCGGTTTCGAACCTAGTGTCTAGAATAGTTAAAAAATAGGTTATAAATGTCATTTGGAGGTCCAAATGAAGTCTAATAATTATAGAAATTGGTATGACCATTCTACCTAATCTCCTCACGCTTGAAGACTCCCTGGCTTGTACAAAATAGAGCTTCTTGATACAAAATTGGGTTTTCTATAATACATATGTTACATGAGTGATGAAAATCACTGTTGAGGTTTTGAACAAAGTATTTTAAAACATCTTTCTTTGAGAAATAATAGGTGTGGCCCACTGAACTTCCTGCATTTCCATTCACATGCTCCCTCTACATCGATGTCTCTTGCCACTATCAGATGATGGAGAGTGTTAATCTCCAAAAGAACAAGTTAACCTTGAATTTAGATCACCTCTATATCAAGATTAACCTTAGACTCCACCAAATTTAAAGATCATTCACCAATTTATCAGAAAATTGATTATTCTGAAAAATTCAACTTCTTCAGAAAAGTCTGCTGCAGATTAATCACTCATTGACTAATCAATTCTGTAAAGTTTTTGACAAAACTTTGCACAACACTTCACCTTGAGATTGCGCAACTTTACCAAGTTAAATTTCTCAAAATGATTGAGTACACACTGAGAAATGTGTGAAACATTTTACCTATGTCTGAAACAGCTTCTCTGCAATGGCGACTTTGACACCTGCAACTTCTTAACACTAGTTCTCCCAAAGTAAATCCCGTTTGATCAAGATCTTTTAGCCATAGATGACTTACCTTCCAACTTAGATTTTGAGCCCTCACTTGTGTAAAACTTTACACTGTGGACTGAGCAATGACCATTTCTTTGAAGATGAAATGTGCGCCAGCTCTGACGACTCTTAGAACATTTTCACATATGAATGTTCCTAAACAAAATTCTCTCAGCCTGATTGCAATTAACCTCTCAAATTCTAGCCATAGATAGATTAGCTATGGACTTAGATATGTGCAGAAGGATTTCTCAAAAGATTAAACACAGAAGGAGCAGACAGCGAAATATCGGGCGCAAGTTTTCTCGATTTCTTCAGAAAAATTACATCTAAGTGAGGATAGACAATTCACTCACTTTCCATGTGTCTAATGACACTCTCTACAACTGATTTCTCTCTTCCTATTCTCTATTCTTCTTCTGCTCTATTTTCCCGACATTTCCCAACATATTTATAGATGAATATATACAAGTGTATGACTAGACAAAAGTATAAGTCAGCTAATGTACATATGTGTACATATCTTTGGATTTTCTGAATATGTCCTTCCTTCAACCTTCTGAATTTATTCTCTTCTTGACTCCTTGACTTCATTTCTTCATAATCCTTCAATTGATGATTGTCATGCACCAACAGCTCCCCCTCAATCATTAATTGAGATTCTTCTCTATCTTCTTGATTCCTGCCATATCCTTGAATCTTTGTAGTTTTGGTCCATCTAGACTTTTTGTCATCATATCTGCAAGTTGATCTTTTGTAGGAGTGTGTATGACTTCAATCTCCTTCTCAATGACCTTCTCTCTCAGAAAATGATACTGTATTTCAATATGCTTAGTTCTAGCATGAAACACAGGATTAGCTGCCAAGTATAAAGAACTCATGTTGTCTCCACAAACAATAGGAGTACTTTGAACAACATCAAAAGCTTTCATAAGTGTCTTTAGCCATATTACCTCCTTTGCAGCTTCCACCATACCTTTATATTCTGCCTCTGTAGATGACAAAGCAACTGTATGTTGCTTCTTAGAACACCATGAAATCAATTTGTCTCCTACATAACACAAGTATCCATGTGTTGATCTTCTATCATCCACATTACCTGCCCAATCTGCATCACTATATATCTTCACTCTTGTATCAGAAGTAAATCCATAGTACAACCCTTCTCTGAGTGTACCCTTGATGTACCTAAGTACTCTTTGTCCTGCAATCCAATGTTCCTTTCTAGGACAATGCATAAATTGTGAAAGCACACCAACTGCATATGACAAATCAAGCCTTGTTAATGTAGCATAAATCAAGCTACCAACCAAACTTTGATAGAGTTTCATATCTCTGAACTCTTCTCCTCCAAACCTAGACAATTTATGATTCACTTCCAAAGGTGTAGGTGCAACCCTGCAATCTTCCATTTTAAATTTGGTTAGCAAATTTTTAAGATACCTTTCTTGGGTCACATATACTCCATGTTGAGTATAAGAAATCTCCATTCCCAAGAAGAATGATAGGTTCCCCAAATCACTGATTTTGAACTCTTTCTCCATCTGCTTCTTGATCATTTGTATTCCTTTATCATCTGTTCCTGTAAGTATTATGTCATCAACATAAATGAACCCATCTTCACTTGCTTTGACTAGCAAGTTACTATCTGCCTTTGATGCTTGAAATCCAAGATCATTCAAGAATTTTACAAGCCTATAATTCCATGCCCTTGGGGCTTGCTTTAATCCATACAAAGCTCTCTTGAGCTTACACACATAATTTGGATTCACTTGATCTTTGAACCCATCTGGTTGCTCCATGTAAACTTCATCTGAAATATAACCATTCAAAAAAGCATTTTTAATATCTAATTGAGACAACTTCCAACCTTTGCAAGCAGCAATTGCAATGAGGGTTCTGATTGTTGTCATCTTTGCCACAGGACTATAAGTCTCATCATAGTCCACTCCATATGTCTGTGCATACCCTTTCACAACAAGTCTAGCTTTGTATCTAGACACACTTCCATCTGCAAATCTCTTTGTTTTGTAAACCCACTTACATCCAATAATTTTCTGGCTATTAGGTTTAGGAACCAGATCCCAAGTCTAATTTTCTATCAATGCATCATACTCCTCTTGCATGGCTTCTTCCCAATTTCTCTTGCCTTTGGCTTCATCATATGTAGATGGATCTTCATCTACTTTTATCAAATAAGCATAATCTTTAGTAGTCAAGAATGAAGTGTCATAGCTATACCTTGTAGGTTGCCATTTGTGCCTAGATGACCTAACTTCTGCACTTCTTGAAGTCTCTGGTTCATCACATTCTGGATCAAACCTTGGCCTCTCTTCTACTTCAACCTGTACTTCATTGTTCTCACTTTCATCAAGTAATTGAATCTTTGCTTTACCTTTTCTTTGTTCCACTACTTCTTCATCATCTGCATGTACATTATATTTACCTGCATACCAAGTACCTTGCTCATCAAATGTAACATCCTTGGATACAAGGAATTGCTTTGTGGATGGACTCCACAACCTGTATCCCATTTGCTTATCATGATAACTAATGAATACATACTTTTCTGCCTTAGGCTCCAACTTATGCCTCAATTGAGATGGCACATATGCATATGCCAAGCATCCAAATATTCTGCAATGATCCAAGGTAGGTTTCTTACCCCACCAAGCTTCATATGGTGTCACACCTTGCAAAGCTTTACAAGGCAATCTATTGACCAAATAAGTAGCTGTGTTTACAGCCTCTGCCCACAAATAATTTGGACAATTCTTCTCTTTCATCATGGACCTTGCAAACTCAACAAGAGTCCTATTTCTTCTTTCTGCTACCCCATTTTGTTGAGGAGAATACCTGCAAGTAACTTCTCTCTTTATACCTGCATTCCACAAATAATCATTGAACTCATTTGAAAAATACTCTCCCCCTCCATCTGACCTTAGTCTCTTCAATTTTTGACCTGTAATCCTTTCTGCATATGTATGATAGTGTTTAAATGTATTAAACACTTCTGACTTTTCTTTAATCACATAAATTGTGATCCACCTGGTAGCATCATCAACATATATGACATAATATCTTGAACCATTTATACTAAAGTCCTTTGAAGGACCCCACACATCTGTATGCACCAATTCAAGTCTTTCTGAATACATAAACCCATGCTTGGAATAGGATTGCTTATGAGCCTTACCTAATTGACATGCCTCACATCTGTATGTCATGTGTTGACCTGCAATATTAGGCAATCCAAGCACTGAATCATTGTTAATCATTTCTTTAATACCTCTTTCATTAAAGTGTCCAAGTCTTTTGTGCCAAAGATCCAATTCTGACACCTTCTGCTCTCCATATGTGAACATAGCATGTCCAACATTTCCTTGTACCTTCAATGTGAAAAGCCTTCCTTCTTTCTTTCCTGTAACAACCTGTTTATACCCTTGACTAGGGTCTTCAACATAAACTCCATCATTGGTGAACCTTACCTCATATCCTTTTTCCACAATTTGACCTACACTGATCAAATTCTTTGGGATTGTGGGAACATAAAGAACCTTACTCAGAAGAGTGCTCCCATCCTTAGCTTTGACTGAACCAATTGACTTTACCTTATGCTTTGTATTATCACCTGTCTGGACTGTATGATTAATTGCATTATGATCTAGGTCAGTCATCAAAGCAATATTTCCACTTAAATGATTACTACATCCTGAATCAATATAGAACACTCTCATGTCCTCATGTGAGGTTTCACATGTATTCATAATGAGAGTCGAGTCCTCCTTCTGATCTGATGCATAGTTGTAGTAGGTGTTATTATAGGATTGATTTTGGAAGCTTCTTCCTCCACCTCTTCCAAAAGAATTCCTACCACCTCTACCTCTGAAGTTTCCTCTCTGAAATCTACCACCTCTTGCTCTTTGATTAAAGTTCTGATAATTACCATTGTTTTGATTATTATGCCAACAATCATGAGATAGATGATTGGTCTTACCACATATCCAACAAGCTCTTGCATTATCTTTGTTGTTTCTGCCTCTTCCTCTACTTCTGCCACTTCCTTTTCCTCTTATGAAATTTGCTTGGTTTGATGTACCTTCTTCTTCACCTGAGTGTTGCTTCCCTTTGTTAGCTTTCTTCTTGTCTTTAGAGTACATTGCATGACCTGCACTCTTATCAACATCTCCTTTGATATCATTCTCAAAAGTTAGCATATGACCTAACAATTGATTCAAATCAGGAGTAAAGTGATCTAATGAAAGTTCTATAGATAAAATGAAAGGCTTCCACTTCTCATCTCCTCTTAGCCCTGTGAGTATTTGTCTTACCAATTTGTCTTCTTCAATGTCTTCATCCACTGCACCTAGAGAATCTGCAATGTCCTTCATCTTTGTCACATAATCAGAGATTGATTGTGAGGCCTTCTTCTTGAAAGTAGTAAATTCTGCCCATAGTGAAGCCTTCCTTGATTTGGTTGTGTTTTGGAAATGCTCCTCCAAAGCATTCCAAATGTCACATGCACTTTCAAGTCCTCTAATGTGAGGAAGCAAATAGTCATTGACTGCCATGTAGATTATGCTCCTTGCTTGAGCATCCTTCTTCATCCAATTCTTTAGATCTGACAATTCTTCCCTAGTTGGAACACTAGGATCTCTGAATTTAGGCTTCTCTTCTTCACCTGTAATGTAGGCTATCAAATCTTTGCTCATAAGATGAGCTTCCATCCTCATAGACCATGCAGGATAGTTCTCTCTATCCAACTTTTCAATTTGGAGACTATCTCCCATCCTTGCTTCACCTAAAGTCTCAAAACTTTAGACTTTACAAGGAATAAATGTACCTTTACTTCGAGTCTTGCTTCTTCTGATCCTTCTGATGGCTTCAATGTGTCTACCTTCAAGTTTTCTTCAACCTTTATCCTTTTTCACCTTCAAGATGTAAAGATTTGTATTTCTGCAGTAGTCGGAGTCTTCTTCACTTCAATTTTGACACAACCTGCTCTGATACCACTGATGGAGAGTGTTAATCTCCAAAAGAACAAGTTAACCTTGAATTTAGATCACCTCTATATCAAGATTAACCTTAGACTCCACCAAATTTAAAGATCATTCACCAATTTATCAGAAAATTGATTATTCTGAAAAATTCAACTTCTTCAGAAAAGTCTGCTGCAGATTAATCACTCATTGACTAATCAATTCTGTAAAGTTTTTGACAAAACTTTGCACAACACTTCGCCTTGAGATTGCGCAACTTTACCAAGTTAAATTTCTCAAAATGATTGAGTACACACTGAGAAATGTGTGAAACATTTTACCTATGTCTGAAACAGCTTCTCTGCAATGGCGACTTTGACACCTGCAACTTCTTAACACTAGTTCTCCCAAAGTAAATCCCGTTTGATCAAGATCTTTTAGCCATAGATGGCTTACCTTCCAACTTAGATTTTGAGCCCTCACTTGTGTAAAACTTTACACTGTGGACTGAGCAATGACCATTTCTTTGAAGATGAAATGTGCGCCAGTTCTGACGACTCTTAGAACATTTTCACATATGAATGTTCCTAAACAAAATTCTCTCAGCCTGATTGCAATTAACCTCTCAAATTCTAGCCATAGATAGATTAGCTATGGACTTAGATATGTGCAGAAGGATTTCTCAAAAGATTAAACACAGAAGGAGCAGACAGCGAAATATCGGGCGCAAGTTTTCTCGATTTCTTCAGAAAAATTACATCTAAGTGAGGATAGACAATTCACTCACTTTCCATGTGTCTAATGACACTCTCTACAACTGATTTCTCTCTTCCTATTCTCTATTCTTCTTCTGCTCTATTTTCCCGACATTTCCCAACATATTTATAGATGAATATATACAAGTGTATGACTAGACAAAAGTATAAGTCAGCTAATGTACATATGTGTACATATCTTTGGATTTTCTGAATATGTCCTTCCTTCAACCTTCTGAATTTATTCTCTTCTTGACTCCTTGACTTCATTTCTTCATAATCCTTCAATTGATGATTGTCATGCACCAACATCAGATGCATTGCCAACACATGTGTATACACATTCATAATGGAAACTGCACATGCAACGATCCACATCATAATGATATCAGTGAAATTTGACATCCACAATGCATAATACATATGCATTCAAGTCTCAACAGTGCACAATATAATTGGCCAATGCCAATGCACAATTGTAATTTGTCAATGCAAAGATGTTGCATATGCCATGCATATATATATCATAATGTACAAAATTATGTTTGTTGCAACTTGCATGCACAAAGGTACACAATTGACAATTATATAGGACATCATTAGGGGAAAAAGTGAACCCTGCATGGGCCTTGTAAGGATCCCTAATTTTTAGGGATTAAAATTAATCATGTGTGGTATTGAGGAAGAAAAAAAACTACTAGTGGGTTTTAATATAAAAATACTATTTGTAAGAGACCACATTTGATTTCCTTCCTATCTTGATTCGTCGCTAATAAGAGCAGTTGGATACTCCTCACAAACGGATGAGATTAACTTGTGTCTCTGGCAAAAAAAACAAAATAGAGCTCTTACTGTGCTTGGATTTGTGAGTATTTGAAGCCACTAGATGTTCTTCATCGACGGACACGGTTGAACAATGTTTCTCTGGCAGAAAAAAACAAAATAAGTAAGCACATCACTTGTAAGATGTGGCATAAATGAAGAGAGAGAGAGAGTAAATCTCGTGGGTAGCTCAAGGCCATTAGATCTTTCTCACGGACGCCTACAATTTAGCTTGGGAATTCTGGCAGAAAACGACAAAATAAGGGTCACCTCACTCTTGGGAGATGGGAGAAAGTAAGAAAGAGAATGTCAGAACGGGACCCGATGCAATAACATCCATTAGATCTTTGAAAATCGGATGTACGAGATTAGTATTCTGCTTTTGCGTGGCTAGGACTCAAATGGAGCCATTGGATGCATTATTGATCTGATGGCCTTGAAAAAAGATTCCATATATTTAATGCAGGGGCTTGAGAGTCATCCGATTAAGATTCAATTCAATGGCCTATATCATGCATACACACACATACACACATGTATACACACAAATACACACACACATACACACACAATAAACACATATGCATACACACATACAGATGTATACACACACACACACATAACACACCCACATATACATACACACACATAGAGACACACACATACACATACACACACATAGAAAGACACACATACACATGCATATACACAAATGTGCACACATATACACATATAAAAACACACATACACACACACTTACTATACATACATATGCATACACACACATACACATGTATACATACACATAGATACATGTATATACACACATATTCACATATACACACGTTTACATACACACACATACACACACTAGACATACATGTGCATACACACACATACACACACATATACATACACACACATATACATACACACACATAGATACATACACCCACATATACATACACACAGATAGAGACACACACATACACACATAGATACATACACCCACATATACATACACACACATAGAGACACACACATACACACATAGACACACACATACACACACATACACATACGCACATACACTTACTCTCATAAAGAATCTTATTATAGGGAAAGAATTAGGGGGAAAAATGAACCTTTGCATGGGCCTTGCAAGGATCCCTAATTTTGAGGGATTAAGCTTAATTTTATTTTTGTTTAAGGGGAAAAGTGCATTTAATAGGGCACTTTTTAGTAGGGTAGAGTAGGCTTTTTTTAGACTTTACTAGGCCCCAAAAGATGCTCAATCTTCTACAAAAGAAATCTCACACCTTGGATTGATATCTCCATCCAACGATCCAAAATTAAAGGCGCAATTTTTTCCTTCTTTCAAGCTCCATCATTGGATTTTCTCAATATCCAAGGGCTCAAATCAAATTCGACTGGACAACTTCAAAATTCGTGCTCCATGAAACCACTCTCAACACATTTTAGTTGTTTTGACTACCCCAAACCAAGGGAAACATAGACCTAGCCTACTTGATTGAGGCTCTAGACTATGGCCACCACCCTCCTCTCATTGGTCCATCACTAATCACCCCTTAATCTAAAAGGCCCATGCAGGGTTCATTTTTTCCCCTAATGTGTGCTAGTGTGTTAATGTGCGTGAAAACACACATGCTATAATTTAAACTACCAAGTTCCACATACAAGGATGATTTCTGAAGGTTATAGCTGATTGATGTAAGTTTGCTAACCTATCACTTCATGGGTTAGCTTTGGAACTTGAAGAAAGTTGCCCCTTTAATTAATCTCTAAGCCTTTATGGCATGATTGGAGTTGCAAGAGCTCCCTACAGCACATTCACAAGTAGACAATTGCAATAATACCATGAGAAGAATTCAGAATCATACCATTTTTCCTCTTAAAGAAAGGGTTAGAAACACAATCGTACTGTTTCCAAAATAGTTAATTTAGCATTTCAGAATGGCAAAAATGCTATTTTTTGCAACTATGGCTCACACACATCACTATCAAAATATATCAACTAATTCTCCCACTACCAAAATATATCAATAAATCCCCCTTGGGAGTGATGTGGTGAATAAGGAGTTTGCACTCATGTACAAAGAAGTGTCAAGCCATGTGGAAAGAAATCAATCCACAAAAGGAAGTAAGACCAAATCTTTTGTGAAAAACTTCAAATTTCTCCTTAGGCACAGCCTTTGTGAAAAGGTTTGCAACATTATCCTGTTTGTGCACATAAGCCGAATTAATCTCTCAAGCAGAGGATATCTACATGACATAATGATGGTGCACCTCATTGTGCTTTGTGCAAGCATGGAACATAAGGTTCCTTGCAACTATCAGTGCCCTCTGATGGTCAATGAAGATGGTGCTGGTAGAAGACTGATGAAAACCGAAATCAAAAAAGGCATCTCAGCCACACATGCTAAACAGTCGCTATGAAAAATTGCTACAAAATCTTTCTATACTCACCCTCACAACTAGAAGTTTCCACAATAGGCTTCTTCTTGTTCAACCAAGATATGCATGAGCTACCAAGCATGAAAGCACAATCTAAAAGTGGACACACGAGTACCATAGCAACCAACAGATTCTAAATTTAAAAAAAAAACATGTAAATATTATGGTAATGACCCCCCTTGGGATAAAATAATCCAAGTAGTCGGGTGCTACTCAAGTAGCAAAAGATGCCCTTAACTGCCTTCCAATGCTTGACACTTGGGCAATGCATAAACTTGTTTGTTTGCGAGACAACAAACTGAATATTAGGTGAGTTGTGCATAAGTAAATCAAACATCCAATAGTCTGCTAATAGAGAACAACATTAAATGCATCTCTAATATCATGAAGACTCAACCATAAACATGTTTCCATGGGAATGGCAATAGGTTTGCACTCTTCAAGTCCAAAATACTACAATAATGTGTCAATAATTTTTTTTGGAAACAAAATTATTCCCCCATCAACTTGCATGAATTGAATGCCAAAATAATGATGCGAATACTTCAAATTTGACATTCCAAGAGAGGCATGCAAATCAGCCTTTAATTCAGCAATATAGCTTTCCATTAGGCCCGATGAGAAGCATATCATCAACATATATAACAATGATAAGAAGTACATCATATGCACGCTTAACATATATAAAGTGCTTGTATTTTCTCAAAACCATGTGCTAAGAAGTAGGCATGCATCTTCTCATACAAAGCGCATGGTGCTTACCATTAGGGGGAAAAATGAACCCTGCATGGGCCTTTTAGATTAAGGGGTGATTAGTGATGGAACAATGAGAAGAGCGTGGTGGCCACAGTCTAGACCCTCAATCAAGTAGGCTAGGCCTAGTTTTCCTTGGTTTTGGACTGATCAAAACAACCAAAATGTGATGGTAGACCTTACTTTTTGGTTTCAAAAACCATTCAAATTTTGTCATCCGAATTATATTTAGGCCGTTGGATATGCAAGAAACCCAATGGTCAAGATTGAGAAAAAGAAATACATGCGCATTTCAATCTTCGTCGTCCAATAAGCCCATTGATCTAATGCTCAAGATCTCTTTAAGATTAGATTGAGCGCATTTCAATTTGAGACGTCCGATTGATAAAAATCCAGTGGACTTCGCGTCCCCATGCATTCTCTCTCTTTCTTCTCCCACTTCCCATGCATTTAATAAGCCTTACGTTGTCATCTTTTGCCAGAGAAACTAGCGTCAATCCAATTTGTTTGTGAGCGAAATCAGACGAATGTAAGCTACCCATGTGATTGTACTCTCTCTTCCTTTTTCCCATATCTTACAAGTGATATGATTGCTATATTTTGTCTTTTTCGGCCAGACCCACATTGCTCAATCGTGTCCATCCATGAAGAACATCCAATGGCTTGAAATACCCACGAACTCAAGGACACTGAGCCTTCAATTTTGTCATTTTTTGACACATGCATATTGGTCAATCTCAAGCATTCGTGAGAATTATCCAACGGCTCTTAATAGCCACAAATCCATCATGGGAAAGAATTCGAATCTAGTCTCTTGGGAATAGTATTTTTATATTAAAAACCACTAGTGGTTTTTTTTCTTCCTCAATACCACAGAAGATTAATTTTAATCCCTAAAAATTAGGGATCCTTACAAGGCCCATGCAGGGTTCACTTTTTCCCCTAATGCTTCAAACCATATAATGCCTTTTTCAGTATGCACACTTTGTTTTCATGCACTTTCTACATAAAACTGCAGGGCTGAAATACATACACTTCTTCATGTAAGTCACCATTCAAAAAAAGCAATTTTAATGTCCAAGTGAGGTATATTCTAACCATGATGAGCTACAAGTGCACAAATACTATGAAAGGTGTTCATTCAACATGTGGGAGCAAATGTCTCATGACAATCAATGCCTCTCTCTTGCACATAATCTTTGGCAACAAGCCTAGCCTTATCAGCTTTTGAGCTTGTGTATCCATTTAGTGCTAATGGACTTTTTCTGTGGAGGCAAATCACATAAAAACCAAGTACCATTCTTCATCATAGCATCATATTCTGATTGCATAGTAGCTATCCAATTTTTTGAATTATGTGATTCATCAAAGGAAACAATCTCATTCTCATCACAAAAGACTAGAGGAAATCCATTGCATAACAATTTGATGCAAAGGAAGCACTATGAGAGCTTGAACGAATACAATATGACAAAGGTGCATCTAATTTGCTATCGCTCAATGTTCGCACCAACCATTTAGGCATTTTTGCCTCTTCCATGTCATCCCTCTCATCAACAAGTGCATCATGTAAATTTGCATTAGACTAGAATGAATGGAATGATTTGCATCATCATTTGAAACTTGTAAAGGTTGCAAAATCACCTCATTTGGACCAACACTTGATTGTCCACATGTGAAAAGAGGAAGCAAAATACCATATACATCATTCGAGCCAATTGATATCTCATTAGTGTATAAAAATAAGGGTTGCATTGCATCTTCCACAAAAATAACATCACGGCTAACCAAAATGTGTTTAGTTTGTGGATGATAGTCTTCGCTTTCAGAACTAACCAAAATGTGTTTAATCTATGGATGATACAGACGGTAACCTTTGCTTTCAAAATTGTACCCAACAAAAGTACATTTCACTATTTTATAATCCAATTTTTTTTGTTGTCGTTCAAGTGCTAATGCATATATTAAACAACCAAAAACACGCAAATGGGCAACACATGGTTTGCACCCATGCTAAGCCTCATATGGAGTAATAGACTACAATGCTTTTGATGGAATACTTATTAAGTACATATGTTGCATCCATAATAGCCTCATGCAAGATGCTATGTGGTAAAGCCTGACTTTTGACCATAGACCTCACCACTTCCATGAGACATGTAATTCTTTTCAGCAACTCCGTTTTGTTGAGGTGTGTCCGACATCGTACAATGATATTTTATACCACACTCAGCCAGAAATGCATTAAACTCAAAAGACATGTATTCTCATCCTTGATTAGAACAAAGGATGCCCATTTTACATGCAGATAAATTTTCAGCCATAACTAGGGGCTGTTAAAAGCAGATAAACACTTCAGACTTTTCTTCCGATGGGTATATCCATGCATACGTAGAAAATTTATTAATGAAAGTCATGAAGTACAAGTAATTCTTAAATGAAGGTGTTTGCATAGGACCACAAACATCACTATGAACAAGCTTCAATTTATGTGCAAATCTAACTTAATATATTTTGGAGATGAGAAACATTTCATGTTGCCCCAAAATACAACCTTCAAAGACATTTTTATAAGGTGCCTCAAGTTTGGGAAGAGAGGACATCAATTCAAGTTTTTGTAGGTGAAGCAAACTAACAAAATTCAAATGAAGAGAGGATCCATGCCAAAGTTTTGCATATGAAATAGCTTGAGAATCATGAACTTCACATGTTGAAACATTCATAGATTTTGCATAATCTATGAGCTAGAATAGCCAATGACATAAACTGCCAGAAGCAATAATAACATCACTATTTGAGATGTACATGTGACAATATTCCTTGTAAGGGCAGGCTCCGAGGTTATATGTTTGGTTGCACCACTATCAAAGTACCAAACATCTAAGTGTACTTCAGACATACACTGCTCATGAGAAGATGGGTTTTTGTTGTTACCCTTTGGAGTTGTCCTCTCCAATCATTATAGCACAAAAGATCAACTACACATCTTTAATTTGTCAATCTGGGAAGTATGCAAAGACCACAGCCCCTTCTAGTTAATGGAATCCAAGAATAAGAGTTGAGATGACTGTTTTTCTGAGAAATTTATGAAGAAAGAGAGAAATATCTAGGGTTTTGATTATCTTGAATTCTACAACAGTACTTTCAATGGTCTTTGTGCCTAAAGTGTGTCATTTTCACAGTAGAATACAAATATGAAGTCAAATTTCAAAAACAGTACTTGTATCACACAAACGAGACAATCGTAATTTTGTAAAAACTGAGAATTTCCATTTCCATCTTTGTTCTTCTGCACTTTCTTACTCAATACATTAAGAAACATCCATCTTCATTCATCTCACTCAGAAATACACAAGGAAAGTTCACAAATTCCATGGATTACACAATGATAAGACTCAAAAATCAAGAGAAAGATCATGAAAAGAGAAAACACGATTTTCTGCAGGAGAGCTCTCACATTACTTGGATAGCATCAAAATAATACAACCAACCTCTTCAAAATAGAAGAAATTATCTTTTATACTTTTTCAAGTGTCCCTTTTCACACTTGAATTTTGGTCCTTTCCACCTTCTACTCTAAAAATAAGCTATCTAGGAGCTTCCAAAAATTCTAGGAAAAATACATATGATCCTATTTTACATGAGGAAGACTGAAGACTCTTCCTCAATTTTTACATCATTTGTATAAATATTTCTAAAAATTTTTTACATTTTACAAATAATTTTCTTCAAGAATTGCTTCTTCTAACATCCTTCCCCTCCTAGACTTTTTGGCTCCTGACAAAAAATATTCTTATAGATAAGGAATAAGAGCTTCCTTCATGTCTTTTTTCTCTGATAAACCTGATATAACAAATCATGGCTCTTTCTTTCTGTAATATTCAAATTGTTCACCATCTCAAACAAAGCTTTCCTCCATTGTACTGCTGCCTCTGGTCTTTCTATCACATCCTTCTTCAAGTATTCTGTATAAGCAGTTTCATATGCAGTGAGTCTTGATTTAGTGATTACTGATAAATTCCCGAAAATTTTTGACTCTCTTTCAAAAAATCCGTAGTCAAAAGCATCTTCAAAGATTTGAAGATAATGGCTTCCCAAAAATACTATTCTACTATAATATGCCATTAAACAAATTCTATCTGGTGTTTCACTTAAGTCAAAAAGTAAAGCATCTGTAGGTGAGTTGAATCCAATGTAGTTGAGAGTTCTTACTTCAGTATCTGTGAATGTTTCTATACATGCCACCACAAGTCGCATTACTCTTACTAATAAAATACAAGCGGGGTCATTTACATCTTTGTATGTGGATATAACAGATTCTTCTGTATCAATCATATACTTCTTGGTTGGCCATGTTCCTGCTTCTGGTCTTGCTATTTTTGGGAAATTCATCCATTTTACTGAGAGTTGACCTGCATTTCTTCTTTCCCAAAATACTGACAATTATCTTCTTCTTGCTACTAGACAATAAGCTGGATTTACTTGTAACTACAAAGGTGCCTCTTTCGAGATCTTCTGGCATTCCTTGTTAGCATCCAACCATCTGTTCTTGCATGTAGGATTAGCTTTTTCAAACAATTCCTTAGTGACATTAATATCTTCTTCATATTCCAAATATCTGTTTGGTGGTAGTCCTACCCTTGCAATCTGATAATTCCTGAAACTTTCCAGAATCATACAAAATGGTATTCCTAGACCATCATCTTCCCAATGATGTTGATCTGGATTTACTCCTTTATTTAGAGCAAAGTTTACAATCTGTTCCTCATATTCATTATGCATTTTCCTTATGAATTCCATTCTTGATTCCCTGTCTGTTAAAAGCTTCTGAACAAATTCATTTGAATATTCTTCAATAACTTTACCTTCTTGTTCACCACGTTCTCCAGAATTTCGATTTTGAATCATGTCATCCTCTCCTCCCTCATATTCCTATGCTTGTGTGGTCACTACCTGCTCTTCAACCTGTTTTTGTGAACATTCCAAGTTTTTTTGTAACTTTTCCACCATCAACATTAATCCTTGATTCTGAAATATCAATAACTCTTTCTCTGATTTCCATTCACTTCTTTCTTTGCTATATCCAAATGTAAATTGTTGTATCCTCTCATTGCACTAGCAGCATGCACACTAGCTTGTTTCTCCATTTCCTTGGCTTCCTTCAATTCTGCTTGTAACTTTAGAATTTCTTTATTCAACTCCTCCCTCTCATCGTGAGTTATTTGTACAACCTTACTCTCTTCTTTCATTTGGCCTTCCTCCATCAACAATCGGTTTATGTCTTCATTAGCTTTGGCCATGATCTGATATGAGCTCTGAAGAGTTCTAAATCTTCCTTCCATTTTCTTTAATTCCATTTCCATTTTGCTACTATGCTCCAATTTCTTAGCACATTTGATCTCAAGAAATTGAATTTTATTCTGGCTCTGAACCTCTTGTTCTTCTAATGAAATTATTCTTTGAGACAAAATTTCATTCTTTTCCTTGATGACCCTGATCTGATCTTCCAGCTGCTCCTTCTCTTTCTTTTGCTCTTTGATGATCATACTACCTTTCACAAATTCTGACTCAGCCACCATCCCCGATATAATCATATTTATGGTGGAGGGTCTGAATTGTTCTATGTTACTCATGATGATTTTACATGCAGATCTGATATCCTTTGGTATCCTTTCAAGGCCAGTTTCTAACTCAATTTGCTTCACTTCTATCTGCTTTTCCTCTTTACCTTCATTTTTTTCTCCATCCTCTTCCTCATATATATAACCTGGTTCTCTTCCTCTTCATAGTCTTTTTCTTCTTTCATCTCTTTTGCCTTCTTGTTAGAAGAAGCATTTTTTTTGAAGAGGAATATTTGTAAAATGATAAAAAAAAATGTAGAAATATTTATGCAAATGATGTAAAAATGAGGAAGATTCTTCCTCATGTAAATTAGAATCATATGTAATTTTTCTAGAATTTTTGGAAACTCCTAGATAGCATATTTTTATATTAGAATGGAAAAGGACCAAAATTCAAGTGTGAAAAGGGACACTTGAAAATGTATAAAAGACAATTTCCTCTATTTTGAGAGGGTTGGTTAATTGTATTTGATGCTATCCAAGTAATGAGAAGAGTTTCTTGCAGAAAATCATATTTCTTCCTTTCAAGTACTTTCTTTGATTTGTGAGTCTATTCTATGTGTATCCATGGAATTTGCAAGCTTCTATTGTGTATTTCTGATGAATGTGTATGAAGAGAGTTGATTCATGATGTGTTGAGTGAGAAACTGCTGAAGAATAGTGCTGGAGATGAAAATCGTCAATTTTCACAGAATCGCGATTGTCTCGTCTGAAGGTTTCAGGTATCATTTTTGAGATTTAACTTCATGATTGTGTTCTAATGAGAAAATAACACACTTTAGACACCAAGATCATTGGAAATGATGTAGTATTGCTCAGGATAATCAAAACCCTAGAAATTTCTCTTCATCTTCATTATTTCTCAGAAATCTAGCCAGTTTTCTCTTATTTCTTGGATTCTATCATCTAGAAGGGGCTGTGGTCTTTTGTATACTTCCAAGATTGACAAATATAAGATGTATTGTTGATTCTTTATGCTAAAATGATTGGAGAGGACAACTCCAAAGAAAAAACAAACATAAGGAAATAGAAAAAGATCAAGAGGATGAAAAAAATGAGAAAATGACAAACAAGGATCAACAGTTTGATGTACCTGCAAATTTCAAGACTTATGAAGTAGAAGACAGATTACTGCTAAAAATGAAACCAAAGAGAGAAAAGAAAAAAGGGGAGGCTTATGACAATGAAGAACAAACTAAGAAGGTAATGATCACCCAGGAAGAGGGGGAAGAAAGACATATTGTAATAGCTGATGACATAACAAATCAAGAAGAGGAAGCATTAAGAAATTTGGCTAGAAACTATAGGGATGTGTTTGCTTATAGCTACAAGGATTTGAAAGGTATTGATCCTAAAATCTCTGAGCATAAGATTCCTATTACACCTGATGCAAAGCCTAGCAAAAAAAGACATTACACATTCAATGAAAAATACTCTGCTAAAATAAAGGAAGAAATTGATAAGTTCTTGGCTGCCAATTTCATCTATGAGATTGAATACACAGAGTGGATATCTCCTATAGTTGTAGTACCAAAAAAGAATGGGAAACTTAGGGTATGCATTAATTTGAAAAAAGTGAATGCTGCAACTATAAAGGATAGCTACCCATTGCCTATAACAGACCATCTTCTAGAAAGAGTTGCAGGGAAGGAGGTTTATAGTTTTTTGGATGGTTTTTCAGAATACAATCAGGTACCCATAGCTTTGATTTCAAAGCAGACTCAATCACTCTGTCTAGAGGACATTGGTTCTTGGACAGTGAAGCTGCAGTAGAGGAGGTGGATCTGGAGTCTGATGAAGAGCATGAAATCCCAGAAGCAGAGAAGGTAGTTAAGGGGCTCAAGGAAACTCTGGGTATTACTGGCCAGCACATATTTACAGTGGGAGTTGGAGGTTACAAGTACGCTATGCTGTGTCAGGAGTTTTACAAATTCCAAAGAATTGGAGTCAATTACAAAAAATGGAAAGCAATAGGAATACACAGGTTGTTGGATGAACCCATATTCTTTATAGACTTTGAAAGAGTGGCACAAGTGATGAACAGTTTGTTGGAAGTTGGAAAGGGCAATGAGGCATATTTTAGGTGTGCTGTCAAGAACAAAGAAAATCAAGAAGTAAACATTACTATAAAAGCATAACATATCAGGGTAGCTCTTCAGTTTTATACCATGGGAACCAAGTTAGACAATAGTTTTTTCAAGAAAAATAAAGTTACATATGCAGGATATTCCAAATTCCCTCATTTTGAAAGATTGATTATGTTCAATAATAAGGACATAACTAAGCCTTTTGGAGTGATGGATGTAACTCCATATATACATGAGCAATTAAAGGAAGCAGCCAAACATTGGGAGCAAAAGAAGTACATGAATGGAGCACAATTCTTAACCATAATTATATATCATGTTCTAGAAAGGATCAATTACAATTGGCTCCAGAAGCTCAATACTTCAGAAGTCTGATGACAAGAAACAAAAGTCCTTCTAGGAATATGTCTATAAGAGAAGCAGAAGCCCAACCAAGCATGAGGGGAGCAGAAAGGAAAAGAAAAGGAGTTTCAGAAGAAGTCATTCCAGTAAAGAAAAGAAGATTGGATCCAAGAAAAGTGGAATTGGAACAGGTGGAAGCAACTAAGGAAGAGCATGAAGCTGCTCAGAAGCAAGTACAGTCTTCAAATGATCCTCACCCACCTCAGACAAGCAAAGAGTAGTTGTATACCTATTTGACTAAGGGAAATAATAAAAGAGCAGTATATGAAGCTCAATATCAAAAGATGTTGGAGGACTACTCTTGTAAAGCAACTGATTGGATCCAAGAAGAAGTAGAACACTATGAAGAGCTGCATGATCAGATGATGGCAGCAGAGACGGAGGAAGTTTTTTTCAAAAAAGAAGTGGAACTGTTAGCATATTTCAAAGAGCTACAAGGACCTCCTGAAACTAGAACTACAGTTGTAGTAAAGAAGAAGGTTCAGAAGAAACCTGTACAGAAGAGGAAGTTAACCAAGAAAAGTAAAGGGAAATCAGTAGCAGAACCTCTACCAAGGATGGAGACAAAAGAAGTGACAATAGAAGAAAAAAAGCAGGAGGAATCCATTGCTGTGAAAGAACCAAAAATGGACAAATCAGGAATAGCAGGCTTTTCACAATTTTCTTCAGCTCTATCTCCATTTTGTTGCTATCCTCTCTCTGTTTTGCACATTTCTCTTCAAGAAATGACAACAGTTTTGTCAAGAAAAATAAAGTTACATATGCAGGATATTCCAAATTCCCTGATTTTAAAGGAAAAGAGAATGGAGAGTATGCTATCAGAATGTTTTTGCAATATTTCTGTTTTCCAAAACTACCTAGATACACCATGCCACACAAACCAATAACATTGATTATGTTCAATAATAAGGACATAACTAAGCCCTTCGGAGTGATGGATGTAACTCCATATATACATGAGAAATTAAAGGAAGTAGCCAAACATTGGGAGCAAAAGAAGTACATGAATGGAGCCCAACTCTTAACCAGAATTATATATCATGTTCTAGGGATGGAGGATCAATTACAATTGGCTCCAGAAGCTCAATACTTGAGAAGTCTGATGACACGAATCAAAAGTCCTTCTAGGAATATGTCTATAAGAGAAGCGGAAGCCCAATCAAGCATGAGGGGAGCAGAAAGGAAAAGAAAAGGAGTTTCAGAAGAAGTCATTCCAGTAAAGAAAAGAAGATTGGATCCAAGAAAAGTGGAATTGGAACAGGTGGAAGCAACTAAGGAAGAGCATGAAGCTGCTCAGAAGCAAGTACAGTCTTCAAATGATCCTCACCCACCTCAGACAAGCAAAGAGCAGTTGTATGCCTATTTGACTCAGGGAAATAATAAAAGGCCAGTATATGAAGCTCAATAACAAAAGATGTTGGAGGACTACTCTTGTAAAGCAACTGATTGGATCCAAGAAGAAGTAGAACACTATGAAGAGCTGCATGATCAGATGATGGCAGCAGAGACGGAGGAATTTTTTGTCAAAAAAGAAGTGGAACTGTTAGCATATTTCAAAGAGCTACAAGGACCTCCTCAAACTAGAACTACAGTTGTAGTAAAGAAGAAGGTTCAGAAGAAACCTATACAGAAGAGGAAGTTAACCAAGAAAATTAAAGGGAAATCAGTAGCAGAACCTGTACCAAGGATGGAGACAAAAGAAGTGACAATAGAAGAAAAAAAGCAGGAGGAATCCATTGCTGTGAAAGAACCAAAAATGGACAAATCAGGAATAGCAGGCTCTTCACAATTTTGTTCAGCTCTATCTCCATTTTGTTGCTATGCTCTGTCTGTTCTGCACATTTCTCTTCAAGAAATGACAACAGTTTTGTCAAGAAAATAAAGTTACGTATGCAGGATATTCCAAATTCCCTGATTTTAAAGGAAAAGAGGATGGAGAGTATGCTATCAGAATGTTTTTGCAATATTTTTGTTTTCCAAAACTACCTAGATACACCATGCCACACAAACCAGTAACATTGATTATGTTCAATAATAAGGACAGAACTAAGCCCTTTGGAGTGATGGATGTAACTCCATATATACATGAGCAATTAAAGGAAGTAACTAAACATTGGGAGCAAAAGAAGTACATGAATGGAGCCCAATTCTTAACCAGAATTATATATCATGTTCTAGGGATGGAGGATCAATTACAATTGGCTCCAGAAGCTCAATACTTGAGAAGTCTGATGACAGGAATCAAAAGTCCTTCTAGGAATATGTCTATAAGAGAAGCAGAAGCCCAACCAAGCATGAGGGGAGCAGAAAGGAAAAGAAAAGGAGTTTCAGAAGAAGTCATTCTAGTAAAGAAAAGAAGATAGGATCCAAGAAAAGTGGAATTGGAACAGGTGGAAGCAACTAAGGAAGAGCATGAAGCTGCTCAGAAGCAAGTACAGTCTTCAAATGATCCTCACCCACCTCAGACAAGCAAAGAGCACTTGTATACCTATTTGACTCAGGGAAATAATAAAAGGGCACTATATGAAGCTCAATATCAAAAGATGTTTGAGGACTACTCTTGTAAAGCAACTGATTGGATCCAAGAAGAAGTAGAACACTATGAAGAGCTGCATGATCAGATGATGGCAGCAGAGACGGAGGAAGCTTTTGTCAAAAAAGAAGTGGAACTGTTAGCATATTTCAAAGAGCTACAAGGACCTCTTGAAACTAGAACTACAGTTGTAGTAAGGAAGAAGGTTCAGAAGAAACCTGTACAGAAGAGGAAGTTAACCAAGAAAAGTAAAGGGAAATTAGTAGCAGAACCTGTACCAAGGATGGAGACAAAAGAAGTGACAATAGAAGAAAAAAGCAGGAGGAATCCATTGCTGTGAAAGAACCAAAAATGGACAAATCAAGAATTGCAGGCTCTTCACAATTTTCTTCAGCTCTATCTCCATTTTGTTGCTATGCTCTCTTTGTTTTGCACATTTCTCTTCAAGAAATGACAACACTTTTGTCAAGAAAATAAAGTTACGTATGCAGGATATTCCAAATTCCCTGATTTTAAAGGAAAAGAGAATGGAGAGTATGCTATCATAATGTTTTTGCAATATTTCTGTTTTCCAAAACTACCTAGATACACCATTCCACACAAACTAGTAACATTGATTATGTTCAATAATAAGGACAGAACTAAGCCCTTTGGAGTGATGGATGTAACTCCATATATACATGAGCAATTAAAGGAAGTAGCTAAACATTGGGAGCAAAAGAAGTACATGAATGGAGCCCAATTCTTAACCAGAATTATATATCATGTTCTAGGGATGGAGGATGAATTACAATTGGCTCCAGAAGCTCAATACTTGAGATGTCTAATGAGAGGAATCAAAAGTCCTTCTAGGAATATGTCTATAAGAGAAGCAGAAGCCCAACCAAGCATTAGGGGAGCAGAAAGGAAAAGAAAAGGAGTTTAAGAAGAAGTCATTCCAGTAAAGAAAAGAAGATTGGATCCAAGAAAAGTGGAATTGGAACAGGTGGAAGCAACTAAGGAAGAGCATGAAGGTGCTTAGAAGCAAGTACAGTCTTCAAATGATCCTCACCCACCTCAGACAAGCAAAGAGCAGTTGTATACCTATTTGACTCAGGGTAATAATAAAAGGGCAGTATATGAAGCTCAATAGCAAAAGATGTTGGAGGACTACTCTTGTAAAGCAACTTATTGGATCCAAGAAGAAGTAGAACACTATGAAGAGCTGCATGATCAGATGATGGCAGCAAAGACAGAGGAAGTTTTTGTCAAAAAGGAAGTGGAACTATTAGCATATTTCAAAGAGCTACAAGGACCTCCTCAAACTAGAACTACAGTTGTAGTAAAGAAGAAGCTTCAGAAGAAACCTGTACAGAAGAGGAAGTTAACCAAGAAAAGTAAAGGTAAATCAGTAGCAGAAGTTGTACCAAGGATGGAGACAAAAGGAGTGACAATACAAGAAAAAAAGCAGGAGGAATCCATTGCTGTGAAAGAATCAAAAATGGACAAATCAGGAATAGCAGGCTCTTCACAATTTTCTTCAGCTCTATCTCAATTTTGTTGCTATGCTCTGTCTGTTTTGCACATTTCTCTTCAAGAAATGACAATAGTTTTTTCAAGAAATTTAAGTTACATATGCAGGATATTCCAAATTCCTTGATTTTAAAGGAAAAGAGAATGGAGAGTATGCTATCAGAATGTTTTTGCAATATTTTTGTTTTCCAAAACTACCTAGATACACCATGCCACACAAACCAGTAACATTGATTATGTTCAATAATAAGGACAGAACTAAGCCCTTTGGAGTGATGGATGTAACTCCATAGATACATGAGCAATTAAAAGAAGTAGCCAAACATTGGGAGCAAAAGAAGTACATGAATGGAGCCCAATACTTAACCAGAATTATATATCATGTTCTAGGGATGGAGGATCAATTGCAATTGGCTCCAGAAGCTCAATACTTGAGAAGTCTGATGACAGGAATCAAAAGTCTTTCTAGGAATATGTCTATAAGAGAAGCAAAAGCCCAACCAAGCATGAGGGGAGCAGAAAGGAAAAGAAAAGGAGTTTCAGAAGAAGTCATTCCACTAAAGAAAAGAAGATTGGATCCAAGAAAAGTGGAATTGGAACAGGTGGAAGCAAAAAATAAGGAAGAGCATGCAGCTCCTCAGAAGCAATTACAGTCTTCAAATGATCCTCACCCACCTCAGACAAGCAAAGAGTAGTTGTATACCTATTTGACTCAGGGAAATAATAAAAGAGTAGTATATGGAGCTCAATATCAAAAGATGTTGGAGGACTACTCTTGTAAAGCAACTGATTGGATCCAAGAAGAAGTAGAACACTATGAAGAGATGCATGATCAGATGATGGCAGCAGAGACGGAGGAAGTTTTACTCAAAAAAGAAGTGGAACTGTTAGCATATTTCAAAGAGCTACAAGGACCTCCTGAAACTAGAACTACAGTTGTAGTAAAGAAGAAGGTTCAGAAGAAACCTGTACAGAAGAGGAAGTTAACCAAGAAAAGAAAAGGGAAATCAATAGCAGAACCTGTACCAAGGATGGAGACAAAAGAAGTGACAATAGAAGAAAAAAAGCAAGAGGAATCCATTGCTGTGAAAGAACCAAAAATGGACAAATCAGGAATAGCAAGCTCTTCATAATTTTCTTCAGCTCTATCTCCATTTTGTTGCTATGCTCTGTCTGTTTTGCACATTTCTCTTCAAGAAATGACAACAGTTTTGTCAAGAAAATAAAGTTACATATGCAGGATATTCCAAATTCCCTGATTTTAAAGGAAAAGAGAATGGAGAGTATGCTATCAGAATGTTTTTGCAATATTTCTGTTTTCCAAAACTACCTAGATACACCATGCCACACAAACCAGTAACATTGATTATGTTCAATAATAAGGACAGAACTAAGCCCTTTGGAGTGATGGATGTAACTCCATATATACATGAGCAATTAAAGGAAGTAGCCAAACATTGGGAGCAAAAGAAGTACATGAATGGAGCCCAATTCTTAACCAGAATTATATATCATGTTCTAGGGATGGAGGGTCAATTACAATTGGCTCCAGAAGCTCAATACTTGAGAAGTCTGATGACAGGAATCAAAAGTCCTTTTAGGAATATGTCTATAAGAGAAGCAGAAGCCCATCCAAGCATGAGGGGAGCAGAAAAGAAAAGAAAAGGAGTTTCAGAAGAAGTCATTCCAATAAAGAAAAGAAGATTGGATCAGAGAAAAGTGGAATTGGAACAGGTGGAAGCAACTAAGGAAGATCATGAAGCTGCTCAGAAGCAAGTACAGTCTTCAAATGATCCTCACCCACCTCAGACAAGCAAAGAGCAGTTGTATACCTATTTGACTCAGGGAAATAATAAAAGGGCAGTATATGAAGCTCAATATCAAAAGATGTTGGAGGACTACTCTTCTAAAGCAACTGATTGGATCCAAGAAGAAGTAGAACACTATGAAGAGCTGCATGATCAGATGATGGTAGCAGAGACGAAGGAAGTTTTTGTCAAAAAAGAAGTGGAACTGTTAGCATATTTCAAAGAGCTACAAGGACCTCCTGAAACTAGAACTACAGTTGTAGTAAAGAAGAAGGTTCAGAAGAAACCTGTACAGAAGAGCAAGTTAACCAAGAAAAGTAAAGGGAAATCAGTAGCACAACTTGTACCAAGGATGGAGACAAAAGAAGTGACAATAGAAGAAAAAAAGCAGGAGGAATCCATTGCTGTGAAAGAACCAAAAATGGACAAATCAGGAATAGCAAGCTCTTCATAATTTTCTTCAGCTCTATCTCCATTTTGTTGCTATGCTCTCTCTGTTTTGCACATTTGTCTTCAAGAAATGACAATACTTTTGTCAAGAAAAATAAACTTACATATGCAGGATATTCCAAATTCTCTGATTTTAAATGAAAACTGAATGGAGAGTATGCTATCAGAATGTTTTTGCAATATTTCTGTTTTCCAAAACTACCTAGATACACCATGCCACACAAACCAGTAACATTGATTATGTTCAATAATAGGGACAAAACTAAGCCCTTTGGAGTGATGGATGTAACTCCATATATACATGAGCAATTAAAGGAAGTAGCCAAACATTGGGAGCAAAAGAAGTACATGAATGGAGCCCAACTCTTAACCAGAATTATATATCATGTTCTAGGGATGGAGGATCAATTACAATTGGCTCCAGAAGCTCAATACTTGAGAAGTCTGATGACAGGAATCAAAAGTCCTTCTAGGAATATGTCTATAAGAGAAGCAGAAGCCCAACCAAGCATGAGGGGAGCAGAAAGGAAAAGAAAAGGAGTTTCAGAAGAAGTCATTCCAGTAAAGAAAAGAAGATTGGATCCAAGAAAAGTGGAATTGGAACAGGTGGAAGCAACTAAGGAAGAGCATGAAGCTGCTCAGAAGCAAGTACAGTCTTCAAATGATCCTCACCCACCTCAGACAAGCAAAGAGCAGTTGTATACCTATTTGACTCAGGGAAATAATAAAAGGGCAGTATATGAAGCTCAATATCAAAAGATGTTGGAGGACTACTCTTGTAAAGCAACTGATTGGATCCAAGAAGAAGTAGAACACTATGAAGAGCTGCATGATCAGTTGATGGTAGCACAGACGAAGGAAGTTTTAATCAAAAAAGAAATGGAACTGTTAGCATATTTCAAAGAGCTACAAGGACCTCTTGAAACTAGAACTACAGTTGTAGTAAAGAAGAAGGTTCAGAAGAAACTTGTACAGAAGAGGAAGTTAACCAAGAAAAGTAAAGGGAAATCAGTAGTAGAACCTGTACCAAGGATGGAGACAAAAGAAGTGACAGTAGAAGAAAAAAAGCAAGAGGAATCCATTGCTGTGAAAGAACCAAGAATGGACAAATCAAGAATAGCAGGCTTTTCACAATTTTCTTCAGATTCTGAAAGTGACATTGAAAACTTTTTGTTGAAAAGTTTGAGCTTATTAGTGCCTAGCACACCAAATGTGATAACACAAGTCTCTGAAAAAAATAAAACACGTGAAGACTTGAGTGCGAAGTCACAAGGAAAGCAAATCCAAGAAGAAGGAGCAAAGCAGGTTAGTCCTGAAGAAGAGAGAAGGTTAATGAAAGGCAAAGCAGTGATGATGGAAGAAGAGATTGAAGTAAGGAAGGAATTCAGCTGTGGACTAGTGGATTCAGGATTGAAGACAATATGGACAAAACCTTTACATCAAACCTATTTCAAATTGGATGAAGGAAACTTAGAAGCAGAAAAAGAAGTTCTAGTTATGCAGTTCAGTACACAAAAAAAAGATACAAATCAAATCAAGGAAACAGGGGAAGTAGTGGAAAAGAGGAATGTTCAAGAAGTAGAAGCAGGGGATACAGAAAAAGAGATAAACCAAAGCATAGAAGACATACTATATGACTTGAATCATAATGAAGAATTTACAACTACAGAAGATCAGGGACAAGAGGAAGATATGGATCTCATGGATATAGATGAGCAAGAGGAAGGACAAAAGGAGCAAATAATTAATGATCAAATAAAACTCTCTGGGAGATTGATTCAACTTTAAATCAGGGAAAGGAATTATAGGAAAAGGAAGGACATCTCCTTGAAGAAGAACAACAAGGAATGGAGAAAAAGGAGGCAGAAGAAATGGAGACAATTGAAGACACATCAGGATATGAGAAGAAGGAGGATCAGATATTAGAACATGAGGAAAATGTTGTAGACAAAGAAGAAATGAAGTCAGATAAGGTCTATGAAGAACAAAAGCACCAGGTCATAGAGTATGAGGAAGAAGATAAAGAAGAGAATGAATGCAAAGAAGAAAAGCAGATAGAAGTAAAACAACTGGAGTTAGAAGCTGGGTTGGAAAGAATACCTAAAGATATAAGAACTTCTTGCAAGGTTATTATGAGCAATATAGAACAGTTTAGACCATCAAGTAGAAACATGATCATATCAGGAATGGTGGCTGAATGTGAGTTTGTAAGAGGCAGCAGAATCATTAATGAGCACAGGAAAGAAAAGGAACAGTTAGTAGAACAGTTGAAAATTGTTCAAGAAAGGAATGAGGATATGACCAACAGAGTGATTTCCTTGGAAGAATTGGAAGTTCAACAATAGAACAGAATTCAATTTCTTGAAGAGAAATGTGCAAAATAGACAGAGCATAGCAACAAAATGCAGACAGAGCTGAAGAAAATTGAAGGAAGATACAGAACCCTACATAGTTCATATCAAATTATGGTCAAAGCCAATGAGGAAATAAACAAGTTATTAATGGAAGAAGGCCAATTGAAGGAAAAGAGCAAGACTGTACAGGTGACAAAGGATGAGAAGGAAGATCTGAACAAAGAAATTATGAGATTGCAAACAGAGTTGAAAGAATCTAAGGAGTTGGAAAAACAAGCAAGTATACATGCTACTACTTCTATGAGGGGATATAATAAGTTACATATGGATATAGAAAAAGAGAGAAGTGATTGGCAATTGAGTATAGAAAAGGAAAGAAATGAGTGGAAATCAGAAAGAGAGTTGTGGACCTCTCAAAACAAAAGTTTATTGTTGATGATAGAAGAGTTACATAAAAAATTGGAAAAACCACAAACTCAGATTGAAGAGCAGGAAGAGACTACACAAGCAAAGGACTATGAAGTAGGATATGATAACAGAACCCAACATGGTGATGAACAAGAAAATAAAATAGCAATAGAGGAATACTCAGAGGAGTTTGTTCAGAGAATTCTAATAGAATGAGAATCCAGAATGGAATTTATTAGAAAAATGCATGATGAATACGAGGAACAGATTGTAAAATTTGCTCTGAATAAAGGAATAAATCTGGATCAACATCATTGGGCTATAGATGGCTTAGGTATACCCTTTTGCATGATTATTGAAAGTATTAAAAATTATCAGTTGGCAAGGGTGGGATTACCTCCAAACAAGTATTTAGAATATGAAGAAGACATCAATGTGACAAAGGAATTGTTTGAAAAAGCCAATCTTAAATGGAGAAACAGGTGGTTGGATACCAACAAAGAATGCAAGAAAATATGGAAAGAAGCACCAATCCAGTTAAAAATTAATCCAGCTTATTGTCCAGTAGCAAGGAGAAGGGAGTGGATAGTTTTCTGGGAAAGAAGGAATGCAGGACAGATTCCATCAAAATGGTTGAATTTCCCAAAGATAGCAGGACCAAAGGCAGGAACATGGCCAACAAAGAAATATATGGTGGACACAGCAGAGTTTGTTATATCTACATATAAAGATGTCAATGACCCAGCATGTACTTTACTAATCAGAGTAATGAGACTCATATTGGCATGTATAGAGACTTTTACAAATACAGATGTCAGAATTCTCAACTACATTGGCTTTAATTCACCATCTGATGCTTTATTATTTGATCTCAGTGAAACCCCAGACAGGATATGTTTGATGGCCTATTATCGCAGAACAATATTTTTGGGTAGTCATTATCTTCATATTTTTGAAGATGCATTTGATTATGGATTTTTCGAAAGAAAATAAAAAATATTTGGAAATTTGTCAGTAGTAACAAAATCTCGACTTACTGCTTATGAAGCTGCATACACAGAATACCTAAAGAAAGATGTAATAGATAAACCAGAGGCTGTTGTGCAATGGAGGAAAGCATTATTTGAGATGGTGAACAACTTAAACATTACAGAAAGGAAAAGCCATGACCTACTGTCACAGGTATATCAAAGAAAATGTGAAGGAAGCATTCCTGGTATATCAGCAAGAATGTCTTTTGTCAGGAGCCAAAAGGTCTAGGAGGGGAAGAATGTTAGAAGAAGCATTTTCTTTTAAGAGGAATATTTGTAAAATGATAAAAAAAATGTAGAAATATTTACGCAAATGATGTAAAAATGAGGAAGACTCTTCCTCATGTAAATTAGAATCATATGTAATTTTTCTATAATTTTTGGAAACTCCTAGATAGCATATTTTTAGATTAGAAGGAAAAAGGACCAAAATTCAAGCGTGAAAAGAGACACTTGAAAATGTATAAAAGACAATTTCCTCTATTTTGAGAGGGTTGGTTAATTGTATTTGATGCTATCCAAGTAATGAGAAGAGTTTCCTGCAAAAAATTGTATTTCTTCCTTTCAAGTACTTTCTTTGATTTGTGAGTCTATTCTATGTGTATCCATGGAATTTGCAAGCTTCTATTGTGTATTTCTGATGAATGTGTATGAAGAGAGTTGATTCATGATGTATTGAGTGAGAAACTGCTGAAGAATAATGTTGGAGATGAAAATTGTCAATTTTCACAGAATCACGATTGTCTCGTCTGAAGGTTACAGGTATCATTTTTGAGATTTGACTTCATGATTGTGTTCTGCTGAGAAAATAACACACTTTAGACACCAAGATCATTGGAAATGATGTAGTATAGCTCAAGATAATCAAAACCCTAGAAATTTCTCTTCATCTTCATTATTTCTCAGAAATCCAGCCAGTTTTCTCTTATTTGTTGGATTCTATCATCTGGAAGGGGCTGTGGTCTTTTTTATACTTCCAGGATTGACAAATATAAGATGTATTGTTGATTCTTTATGCTAAAATGATTGGAGAGGACAAATCCAAAGGGTAACAACAAACACTTCTTTTCCTCAACTTCCTGTTGTTTTTCTTGAATGACATGTCTTTCCTCTTCCTGCAAAATTTCCCTGAATTGAAGTTGAGTCACTCTCTACTGAGTTTTTTATCTAATCAGTCATTTGCTGCTCCTTTTGTTCCACCTCCTGCTCATCTATATCCATAAGGTCTAATTCTTCTTCCTTTTCCTGATTACCTGTATGTGTGAAATCTTCATTATGTCCTATATCCAAGAGTACTTCCTCTATACTCTGATTTATTTCTCTTTCTGTACTTTCAGCTGTGTATTCTATGAAATCTAGTTTTTCTATCCTTGCAACCTTTTCCTCCTCCTTCCTTCCATCCTCTTGACTCTGCATCTGACTATGTAATTGTGCTCCTCCTTCCAATCTTTGTTTTTCCTCATATGATTGGTACTGAGGTTGTTGTGAGGGTTTTGTCCAAACAGCTTTAAATCCAGTAGCCACCAGTCCACTCTCAAGTTCATTTCTTGCTTCAACTTCTTCTTCCCTCATTACTTTTGTACCTTTCAATTTCCATTTTTCTTCCCCAGGACTAAGTTGTTTTGTTAATTCTTCACAGACCTGAATCCCTTCTGATTTTTGACTCAATTCCTCTAGTGTTTTGTTTTTTACAGAAGCTTGTACTATTGTTACTGGTGTGTTGGGTACTGAGAGATTTAAACTCTTGAGAAGAAAGTTCTCTACAACACTTTCTGAATCTGATGAGAATTGTGAGGAACTAGCTATCCCTGGTTTGTCCATTCTGTGTTCTTCTATTGCAATTGATTTCTCCTGATTCTTTTCTTTTGATGATAATTTCAGTGACTCCTCCATTTGTGCATGTTCAGCTGCCTTGCCCTTATTCTTTTTTATTAATCTCTTTTTTTGGACAGGCTTTTTCTAGAACTTCTTTTTTATCAATACTGTAGTTCTAATCTCTGGAGGACCTTGTAATTCCTTAAAATAAGACAATAATTCCACTTCCTTTTTGACAAACACTTCTTCAGTTTCTGTAGCCATCATTTGATCATGTAGTTCTTCATAATGTTCCACCTCTTCTTGTATCCAGTAAGTTGCTTTACATGAATAATCTTCCAACATTTTCTGATACTGAGCTTCACAGATTGCCCTCTTACTATTTCCTTGAGTCAAATATGAATACATTTGTTCCTTTCTTGTTTGAGGTGGATGGGGTTCCTTTGAGGCTTGAACTTCTTTTTGAGTTGCTTCACATTCCTCTTTTGTCACCTCTTCCTATTCCAAGACCACATTCCTTGGATCTAATCTTCTCTTCTTTACTGGAATTACTTCTTCTGATACCCCTTTCCTTTTCCTTTCTGATCCCCTCATACTTGTCTGGACTTCTGCTTCTCTTATAGACATCATCTTTGAAGGACTTCTAACTCCTGACATCAAGCTCCTGAAATATTGAGCTTATGGAGCCAATTTCAGCTGATCGTCCATACCTAAAACATGGTATATAATTCTGGTTAAACTTTTGATAAACTGAGCTGGGATGTCCTCAGTTTCACCCTCCATTTGGTGTTGATGAATCTCTGTGATGAACAGCACTTGGATGTCTTTGATTTCCACATCCTTTCTGGATTAATGCCTAGACTTTTCTAATTATTCCATACTTTCCACTTTTCTACTGTCTTGTCAACATATTTGTTTCCTTCAATTTTCTCTTGTTTTTGTCTGAAGTAGATTTGATCATGGAGAAGTTTTGTTTGTGATTCCTTTGTAGCTTCTAATGGAAAAGTAAATCCTTCCAAATCTGAGTCATTGATATCCTGTAGATTTTCCTGTTAAACATTAAAAACCTTTTGTCATTTATTGTCAATTTAAGCTTCATATTTTCAAAATCCAAAATCACTTTACCTTGTCTTAACCATGGTTGTCCTAAACTCAATTTTTCAGTCATCATATGATCAGGCCATTCTTCACAATCTATTTCCATATTCTCTTCATTGAACTTAACTTCAATAGTTGGTGAAGAAAAGCTTGGTATTATCCGGCCCTCCAGTGTTTTGATAAGTTTTTTACCCTTAGTCCTTTTAATTTAGAACTTATTCAACAAAACTAAACTAATCAAATTAACCTGTGCACCTAAATCTATCAAAACCTTGAATTGCTCATTATGAAGATTCATTGTTATAACTAGTAAATGCTCTCTCACTCTTGAAGTTGTTTCACATAAGAAGACTTCTCTAAGCTCCTTAGCTTGGTTATTCTTTCCTTTGCCTCCTATTGGGCTTCATACCTGATTTTTTTCCTCTTCTTCTTTTCTATTTTGAGCTTGATGTATTCTTCTCCATTCAGGAACAGTTAATGGAAGATCATACTTTTTTACCCTACATCCACTTATGAAATTTGGCATGATTTCTCCATCTATATTAGCTAATTGGATAGCTCCACTGTTACTAATTTGGTTGATAATATAAGGTCCATGCCCCTTTTTTTGGAATTTTTTTTCTGATGTTCCTTCACTATATATGCCAAAACTAAATCCCCTACTTGTAAGTCTTTTTCTTGAATATGAACATCATGATAAGCTTTTTGCCTTCTTTAATCCGCATATATGCTCATAATTGCTTGAAGTCTAGAAGCTCCAAGTTTTTCAAATTCCACCACTCTTTCAGATAACTCATGTCTAGTCCGCTTGTATTGATTTCCCACCTTTAATGTTGGAATGAGAAATTCCAAAGGCAAGATTGCATTTTTTCCATATACCAAATTAAATGGTGTTGTTCCAATAGCAGTTTTGTATGCCACTCTATAAGCCCATAGGACATGATTAAGTTGCAAATCCCAATCATTCCTATTTGTATTTACCAATTTTGACAAAACAGTGCAAAGTACCTTATTAGTACTTTCTGCTAATCCATTGGCTTGTGGATGATAAGGAGCTGACTTCCTATGACTAATCATGAAGTACTCAGTTATGTTCTCAATTACTAGGTTTAAAAAATGAGTCCCCCTATCACTTACCAATTCAATTGGTAATCCAAATCTGGTGATAATATTTTTATAAAGAAATCTTGTTGTGGTTTTAGCATCATTCCTTTTTGTAGCCTTGGCCTCTGCCCATTTGGTTAGGTAATCTGTGGCTACAAGTATATATTCAGCATGAGAGTGTTTTGTAGGAGGATGGATAGGTCCAATGAAATCCAACCCCTATTTGCTAAATGCTCTTTCTGAAATGAGTAGTACTAAGGGCATCATCTCTCTTACTTGGTTGATTTATTCTTTGACGAATGTCGCATCTTTTCACATATGTTCTTGCATCAGAAAAAAGAGTTGGCCACCAAAAACCAGAATATAAAATGATTTTAGCAATTCTTTCACTTGAAAAATGTCCTCCTGCCACTCCAGAATGTGTCATCTCTAATATTTCCATATACTTATCTTCAGGAACACATATTCTTAGATATCCATCCATCCCTCTCTTATACAATTGGTCTCCTATCAATTGATATTCTTCAGAAATTATCTGTAAATTTCTAAAGTCTGCACTAACTTTTACTGGTTCTGATGATTTCACACTTCTTAACTCCTCAACTATGTTTGCACTCCAATCTGGATTTTTCTGAAACCAGTACAAAGTTGTAACTTCTGAATTTTGCAAAAATTGGCATTTAAAGCAATTAGAAACATATTTTTTCACATCTTGAATCTTGTTACGCCAATTTACACCCATTCTATTGAAATTCTTTAAGGTGACTATCCTGGAAGCATGGGTACAAGGATTCCAACAATGAGCTTTTCCTAGATATTCCTGCTGCTCATCTTCTGGAGTACAATATTCCAATATACCCATATAATTGAGATGATGCAAATGTTCAACTAGTAATACAAAGTTCCTACTTTGTAGTACCAAATGTGTATTGTTTTCAGGTGTTTTGCAAGGTCCCATGGTTAGCAAAGGCACCAAAGTCATGGCCCATTCAGGAATACTTTCTATTTTGAATAGATATGCATCTGGTAATTCATCATCTAAAGGTAAACTTGGTTCTCTGGTTTGTATTCTGGACAAATGGTCGGCTCTCAAATGAGTTTTTCCTTGTCTGACCACTACCTTAGTAGGAGAAACAATCTGACTATCCTACCTATGTGGCATGGTTTGTTTACCAAGTAGAGTAAGGCTTGGTGATCCACAAAAAAATTAAACTTGTTTGCTAAAAGATAATGTCTATACTTTTTTACAGCAAAAATCATTCCCAATCCTTCCCTTTCAGTGGTTGTATAGTTTTTTTCAGCTAAATTCAATTGCCTACTAGCATAAGCAATTGGAAAGTCTAATTTGCTCCCTTATATTGGTTGTGATAACACACATCCCAACACATAATTTGAAGCATCCACATGAACATGAAAAATTTTATTCCATTGTGGAGTTTTTAGAATTGGTGTTGTTACCAAACAAGTTTTTAAAATCTCAAAAGCTTGGTCACATTCTGTAGTCCATTCAACTTTTGTAAACAATGCATACAAAGGTTTTGCAATGTCTGCGAACTTGTGTACAAATTTTCTATAATACCCACAATGTCCCATGAAAGTTTGAAGTTCTTTTACATTTATTGGTTTTGGAAGATCCACTATAGCCTTAATTTTTTTCTCATCTGTTGAAATTCCATTTCCAAAAACTATGTGACCCAACATTCTCCCTTGCCTCACAAAGAACACACATTTCTCCGGATTTAAACATACTCTGCATGTTCTATATTTTTTGAATATATTTTCTAGATCTTTCAAATGATCTTGTCTTTTTAATGAAAAGTGCAAAGATCATCAACATAGATTTCCATTATATCTCTAAGGAATTCTTTGAATATGTGACACATTAATCTTTGAAAGGTTGTTGGGGCATTAATTAAACCAAAAGGCATAACCCTAAATGCATAGATTCCCCATTCTGTGGAAAAAGTAGTTTTATGTTTGTCTTCCAAAGCTATTGGCACCTCATTATATCCTAAAAAACCATCCAAAAAACTATAGACCTCTTTACCTGCAAGTCTTTCCAAAAGATGGTCTGTTATTGGCAATGGATAGCTATCTCTTATAGTTGCAGCAATAACTTTTTTCAAATTAATACATACCCTGAGTTTTCCATTCTTCTTAGGTACAGACTATAGGAGATATCCACTCAGTGTACTCAATCTCATAGATGAAATTGGTAGCCAGCAGTTTGTCAATTTCCTATTTTATTTTAGCAGAGTATTTGTAATTAAATGTATAGTGTCTTTGTGTAGTATGCCCTTGGGAGCCAAGACCCACACCACCTTGCATGGAAGCAAGAAGGAAGGCCCAAGAAAGACTCTCCTTTCATCCACCCCATTCTCCATCATGTTCAAGCCATTGGCCATCAGCCCGCAGCTATGCCACATGCTTGAAAATATGGAGCAATGGGAGTCAAGGATCCTAGTCACATATGTAAAATACAAGATAAAAGCAACACTCTACTTACACACATAGGAATTGCTAGTGCACACACACCTCACTCTCACACACTCCAACACTAGATACATATATGTACAAAGCCTTAAGAGAAAGGAGAGTTCTTCCATTGAAAGGATTTTACATGAGAGCACGACCAAAAGCTCCCCTTTTACAAGAAATGAGCCTATATTTATAGGCTAAGCACATTCTCCCATGTGCTCTTTTTGACTAGTCAAAAAACAGCACATGCTTTCTAACTAACATATCTTTTGATATCTTGGAAAATATTCCCAAATCAAGGAAATGTGAGCGTGGGAATTTCAACGTGGGATTTCTACATATGTGCAAAAAGGTGGACTTATTTAAGATGCTTCCACTCTATAGCATAAGGAAAATATTAGAAAGGGCTTAAGAGATTGTTCACATGAGCACATCTCCTAAATACAAAATTTTTATGAGTACTAGAGGGTGCCATTACATAAGAGAAATTGTGGGCAACCCTTATAGCCCAACACTCTCCTCCTCCTAGATTTTATCGTCCTCGACAAAGCTAAGATAGGAGAAGCATACATTGTTGAACTGGTCCAAGTTTGAGTCTTCAACTCTTCAAATCTGCAGCTCTTCATTCTTCAGGTCTTCAATGTTGAGTCCAAGTTTGAGTCTTCAACTCTTCAAATCTGCAGCTCTTCATTCTTCAGGTCTTCAATGTTAAGCGACACAATCCCCCTAAGGGGCAGTCAGCCCAACAACCGCTGGTGCTAAATATGCAGCAATCCTTTTGAGCAAGTCTTTAGAGGACCTGAAAACTGCAAGTCCAAAAACTCCATGTGCATCCAGCCATTGCAAACATGACAAAGCAAGAAAGGACACAGCATACACAACATTTAGGATAGCAGTCCTAGCATCAAAGATGTACCAAGCTTCCCACAGGATGGCTGGGAAAGTGGACACAATCCCCAAAATAGGGCAGTCACACACTGAAGTAGCTCAAGTCCAAAATCTAACAGCACACCCTCAGTAAGAAAGAGATTGACAGGGCATCACCAGCTTTGGCATCCATCAAGCTTCCTGATTGGTGAGTGTGCACCATCACCAACATGTAGAAAGAACTTTTAGTATCTTGTTGTGTGTAGATAGGACTTGAGACATAGTCCCCCAGAAGAGACAATCAAAAAAGAAAGTCACAATCGGATCCTGACTGTCATCCCCGACCATATGAGCAGACATGATCATACAAGAGTGAGGACCCACTCTGAGAATCTGAGGAACAACCATCTGTACACAGCAAAACATCAACATATACTGCAGATCATCTTTTCAAGTGAGGGCAAGGGCAACGGACACAATCCCTACTTGGGACAGTCACACAAAAACCCAAAAACCCTGTGCAAGCCAATATCTGCTGAATATTCATAAAACAATAAAGCAAGGAGCTTGAACCATTTGAAAGCCACATGACTTAGTTTCCTAGAATTTGCATGTAGAAAAACCATCAGTTGACAGTCCTGAAAATGTCATGCAGCGTCCCTGCCAGTAGTCAGCAAACCTGGTACTTTTGAAGCCATTAACCTGCAAGATACTGACTGAAGACTAACAGTAGGCTCTGAAGCCCAGGAGCCACCTCTATCCATTCCCTTTATGCATATGCTTGGTCTGCAAATGATATGCAGCAACCTCAAAAAGGCACATTAAAAATGAGAACAAGTAAAGCTCCAAAATAAGGATTTGGCTGGTCCATCAGTATAGTGGCCTTGCACTCCAGCCTGTGCTATGTTGCTTGATGCAGTGCTATTATCCAGAGGAGTTGGGCAAAGCTACAATGATTCAGTGCCCCAGTTTCACATGGAAGGCTCAGGACATGGTCAGTAGCTGCCTTATGTGGAAGCATGGATGTACAGACACTACAGCCCACATTGGTTACGGAAGTGATTCCAGCCTAAGCATTATCCTTTAGTACAAAAATCTCTGAACAAGGTCCCTAGACCACATCATCCTTCATTTTTAAGTTTGAAAAGACCCAAAGGAGTTTTCTTGGATCTAGTATCCTGTTTAAAGAACCTGCCAAAAGCATAAAGGAAATGAGCAACACAAGTAACCCCGACACTTGCTTTACCATTTGGATCCACAAGCTTGATCTATATTCTGGTCGTATCCATGTGTAGGTATGATCCATCATTTTTGTCTAGACCCTCAGAAGCTCAGCAGATGATGGAGATGGTGCCATTCAATTTTTTTCATACTTACTGTGTGATGTGGCTTATACCTCCCTGAATCATTAGCTACAATTAGTAAAGTAGAAAATCAGTAGTATGAGTGATTTAATAATTGCAACTGAGAGCCCAATCTGGCCAAAAGTGGCAATGCCACCCCAGCACACTTTTCAAGGTGTTTCTTCTCCTGGTTCACTCAGTTTTGACAAACTGCCCCCATTTAGTGATCATCCCGATATCGTTGACCACGCAGTCTTCATGACAATAATTTCTTATGGCATGAACAGGTGGTCAAAGAAGACCACAGAGATCATCAGATCCATAATTGCATCAAGCACAAAAATATTTCAAAGCAAGGAAATTCCACAAGTCATCGAGCACTCAAAACCAGTTTCTGTAGTAATGTTGCCAGTAGATTTGTTGCTGCATCTGTTGTTGCACCTTGACCATATGCCAACAAATGTATCTAGTATATTCCTCCTGCTGTCGATGAGCCATGGTGTTTGAGAAGTAGTCGGAGGACTTGGAGATGGTGCCTTCTGACCACCAGCCACCTTGTAGATAAATACTTTGGAAGAGCCATTCAGAGCTGCATTCACTCTTATATGAGCATTCACATCTGCAGCTAGCCACCAATCGAGGGCAACCACAATAAAATGATACATGGAGATGGTGTTTCAATTATATATCAATCTCCATCCATGATGCCTAAGAGCAAGCTGCATGAGCAGGACCACAGGTATCCTTGTATATTCAATCCTTTTTCTTGTACCAGACATGGAGGCTATCAAAAACTTTGCTTTTCTGATATTTTCCTTCATGAGGAATACATATCAGAAGTTGTTTGATGGCAATACTTCCTGACTGTTATAGATGAAACACTGAGTTTGCTTTGTATCATTGGATCAGATACCAGTATACATGATCAGTTGCTTCAAAGGGAAGTGATCCCCACTTGCAAGATCCATTATTCCTGTGTAACTAATGCTCAGCCTTGATACATCCACCGTTAAAAATGCTCATAGTCGTCTAAACATTCTTCATGCCAAGCAGTATGGGACGAGGAAGGGTATGACCAAGGGGGAGCAACAGGTCGCTCGACCCATTGGCACCTATGGATAGCTTCTGAATAAGTGTTCATGGTTGGTTGCAGAAGAGTCCTAATGACCATTGTTGGACCGCTTGTCACAGCTTCCAAATCTTGTTCTTTAGCCATCCTTCAAGCTTCTTTCTTTGTTAACCCTGCAATATACCATATTACTAAAGAAGTTGTCATCCATAATATCTTGTAGCTTTCTAGATGGTGTGTATGAACTGCTGCTACAGATGATGTCATACCCACCCTCCTGATAGACTTGGTCTTTCCATAAGCCCTGAGGACATTACATATCCCAACTACACTCTGTTACCATCAAATCCTTTTCAAGATTTATCAGTACTAAAAAATTGGTGATAGTCCATTCTTTAGGGACCTGTCATTGCCCGATCAGAGAATTTTCAGTTTGAAAGTATAACAAGTAGAAATCCTTAAGATGCATTGCAACAGGTAACTCCAGCTGTTGAGACACCTTCTTCAATTTCCATGATCAAGAGCAGCATGTGAGACATCTTGAAGTGACATGTGAGACATGTGAGGCATCCATGAGATCACACATATATGACTGAAAAGTGCCTGCATATATATAAATGAGGCAGCTCTATCCTCCATTCCGAGAGAAATAGTCTCCCCTTCGTGATATGCCATTGAAGGGAGTCTGCACCTGCACCTTCAGCCTTTGAATTGAGCTTGCACATCCCATGCCGAGATAAGTCTCAATACATGAACATGTGAGGTTTGCAAAGTCTCACACGTGACTTGAACATTCACAAGATTTTTCCAACAATTAGCATATGACGAAAATCACCCTCTGAGCCTTGTTCAGTGTTGTCTTCATTCTGACATTCATGAGTACCATTGATACCACTTCCAACTTCCTCCTAGAGAGAAGCATCAGCATGTTCATTCCAAGATGGTCATTCACTTAGTGTCAAAAAACTGATGTGCCTCATTCTGTCATAAGGGCTTGTATTGGCACACTTGAGCTATGAACTATGCAACTTTCATCTGCATCCAAGCATGCTTTCATACGATGGGGACACATTTTGTACAGCTTTGGGGGTATGTCATACTTCAGCCCAACTTTAGTCATTATGATGTCTGACATGAGCAAACCAAGATGGTAGGCAGCAGCAGTCCTCCTGCACCGAGTAGCACTCAGACGGATGGGTGTTGATGCAACAATATGAGCAGCAAGAAGGATCACACATCTTCAACTGTAGAGAAAAGCACAATGTCTTCTTGCCATTTCATGTCAACATTTATGCAACACATACCAGCAATTTCTCGACCTCATATATACCAGTATGATTGCGAGAACACTTTGTCTTGGCAAGTCTGGTTGCCCTAGGTTTTGTTCCCAAGGTCTCTTGTTTGCACACTACCCTAAATCATTAGAGTTTTCTGGATCTTGTGAAAATATGTATACGCATCCCTGTCTATCCTCATATCTTCCATCCTTATATTTAAGGGAATTTCTAAGTTTCTCATCCTAATGAGAAACTTATGCATACCATCTTGATACACATAGGTTCCAAACCTATTTGTATACATGTACTTGAGGATATTTCTATAATCACTAGTTTCAGAGACTTCATTTGTTTCATTTAAATTTTCCATGTTATTTATCTGTCTCAAATTCCTTTCTTGTAATTCTCCTAACTCAGGCTCTATCTCCTTCCTTTTTAACTCTTGTTTGTCAAGTGTAAACAATTTATTACCAGATCTCAAAATCATTCAATTATTTCACGATTCTGAGAAGGAAATCGTGTTTCTCACGATTCTGTGAAGCGAATCGTGTTTCTCACGATTTTGTGAAGAGAATCGTGTTTCTCACGACTATGTGTAGAGAATCGTGTTTCTCACGATTCTGTGAAGAGAATCGTGTTTCTCACGATTCTGTGAAGATAATCGTGTCTCTCACGATCTTGTGAAGAGAATCGTGTTTATCACGATTCTTTGATCCCAGACAATCGTGATTGCTCACAATCGTTAAAAACACGATTTTCTTATGAAAATCGTATTCTGGGAATCGCGATCGCGATTTTGTGTTGGTCACAGAATCGCGATTCTGTGCAACTTCTTGTAACTTTTTGATTTTTTTATTTTTTGATTTCTTTTTCCACGGTTAGAAGCGCCTTTTCAAAATAATAACATGCAATGAAAAATTTTCAGCAAAGTAACAGTTTTTTCTTCAAAATATTCAAAAGTACTAAAAATCGCAATTCCACGTTTTTCAATATTTTTCAATACTTTCAACCTTTATCCATTATTTCGATCTTGAAAATATGTAGAAATTTAATGTTAAGAACGATTAGCTTATAGCTTGGTCAAGAACTGTCCAAAAGCTTTGTGTTTGCAAAAAGTCACGATTCTGTTAGCTCTTCCCACTCACTCTTTCACCCAAATGAATGGTTTTTCTGAGATTTCATGCTTTTATAGACTTCAGACAATCGCGATTGTGAGTGATTTTCACAATTTTAAGTTCCCACCTTTTTTATTCTTGTTCTTTTACAATTTTTGTGGTTTTATTTAAAAAATCTTATCTCTTCCAACAAAATTTGCCCACTTCCCTCTCCTGATGAAAATCGCAATTTTGTTGTTCAATTCTCAAATCTGATCACTTGATGCTCAATTCTTACCAAAATTTTGAAATTTTGATTTCCTTCACTTATGCAACTTATAAAACCTTTTAAAATTGCTTACCTCAGTACCCAATAGTGCAACTAAGTCAATTCTTTTATCTTACTGAAAATCGTGATTCTCAGTTGAGAATCATGTTTTTTCTGAACTTCCTTTTTTTTTCACTTTTCGACTTTTCTTCCCTCCGGGTCTTCTCCAATGTTCTTCACCAACTCTAGATCAATTGTCACCTGCAATTATACATCCCAAACTCATTCAAAGATATTAAAATTTTAAAAAAGTTAAACAGCAACTTTTACTCTAACTATTTTTTTTATTTTTCTTTCTATTTCTGGATTTTTCTTTCACTATTCCCCTTCCACCTTTCAACGCAAATCCTCTTGCAAAACTTCCTAAGAAAAAGGAAAATTGTTTGGATTTTTAATAGATTTTATGAATTTTTTAGTATTTTGAATCCTAAATTAAGGAAAACACTTCACTTAGGGTTTTCTTGTTTCAAGATCCATCGATCTTTTGTCTCAGGATTGGTTATACTCTTTTATATTTGCAATCTAATCAGTTTGAAAGTAGAGCTTTTCAAGAAAATATGTGCTAAGAAGTACAAGTATCAATTCATGCAAAGATAAACTCAAAACAACTTTTCTTTCAAGAGGCAAATAAATCTTTTCTCAAGATTATTACTTTACCTTGGACAAATGGATCAATCAATTTTGTATATAGCTACTTTACTTGACTTTCCTCATTGCAACGATGTCATCTTTTCCAAGATTTGACAAATTTTGCTTGGTACTTAGTCAAAGAGCAATCTACTTATGCAAAAATAATCACATTTTACCTTTTCTTTAACAATCTTGATTCAATTTTTTCCACACACTTGCACTTTACTCTTAAAAGGTATGAGAAACTATCAATTTGCAAAAATTTCACAACTTCTTTAATTCAAAAGGTTAATTCATGCTTCCTTTTCCCAAAAGACAAGCAAAGAAACCTACCTTTTCAGTTTTTCTTTCTTGATTATAGAGTAGTACCTTTTCAATGTGTTCAAATACCATCAACAATGGAAGATCCAGCAAGGTCCAAGACTTCAATGAAGTTTTTGCTTTGTTCCCCGGCAACGGTGCCAAAAAATGTTTGTTGTTACCCTTTGGAGTTGTCCTCTCCAATCATTATAGCACAAAAGATCAACTACACATCTTTAAATTGTCAATCTTGGAAGTATGCAAAGACCATAGCCCCTTCTAGTTAATGGAATCCAAGAATAAGAGTTGAGATGATTGTTTTTCTGAGAAATTTATGAAGAAAGAGAGAAATATCTAGGGTTTTGATTATCTTGAATTCTACAACAGTATTTTCAATGATCTTTGTGCCTAAAGTGTGCCATTTTCACAGTAGAATACAAATATGAAGTCAAATTTCAAAAACAGTACCTGTATCACAGAGATGAGACAGTCGCGATTCTGTAAAAACTGAGAATTTCCATTTCGAGCTTTGTTCTTTTGCACTTTCTTACTCAATACATTAAGAATCATCCATCTTCATTCATCTCACTCAGCAATACACAAGGAAAATTCACAAATTACATGGATTACACAATGATAAGACTCAAAAATCAAGAGAAAGATCATGAAAAGAGAAAGCACGATTTTCTGCAGGAGAGCTCTCACATTACTTGGATAGCATCAAAATAATACAACCAACCTCTTCAAAATAGAAGAAATTATCTTTTATACTTTTTCAAGTGTCCCTTTTTACACTTGAATTTTGGTCCTTTTCACCTTCTATTCTAAAAATATGCTATCTAAGAGCTTCCAAAAATTCTAGGAAAAATACATATGATCCTATTTTACATGAGGAAGACTCTTCCTCAATTTTTACATCATTTGTATAGATATTTCTACAAATTTTTGACATTTTACAAATAATTTTCTTCAAGAATTGCTTCTTCTAACAATGGGACATAACTACAAATAGTAAATGCCCATTCTTCATTTTGAACAAGATTAGCAGACTCTATTTTAGATGTAGAGGCCTCTGCAATAACCATTCTAGTCTCTTTCTTATTTGCCTCGTTTGTAGCCAGTTTCGAACAACTCTTAATAACATTACTATTTGCCTTAAAGTACTTGCAAAGTTTTTTATGCTTTTCTATTTCCTTCTCAGCTTTGTCTTCCTTCTTTGATTGTGCAACATTAAGAGATTTTGACTTACTAGTAGATGAGCCCCATTTATCTTTGCCCTTCTGACTAGCTAAGAAAACTTGATGTGCAACATGCATAATTGACTCATTCTACCTAGACTGGTCTTCCTACAAAAAAATAGAGACTAACTTAAGGCATTTGGATAATTGACAACCAAAGAGTAGAAGGAAGACTCTGATATGAATCTAGAAGACCATTAAGAACAGACTCCACAAGTGAACTATCTTGCAAGGTTTCATTAGCAAAAATAAAGTGAACTATCTTGAAAGATTTCATCAACAAAAATAATAAAGTGGTCCTTCAAATCTTTGATCTTTGCCAAAAAGCAAACCATTGAATCTCCTTCATCCCTATGCTCACTCTCCAACTATTTTCGAAGGTAAGCAACATAGCCTCATTTCTTTCATGGTGTAATGTTATAAAAACATCCTAAGCATCTTTTGCTTCTTTGCACGAGCAAATGTGAGGGATAACGACACATTGGATAGAGAAAGCTGTCAATGCATACACCTATGCATCTCTATTATCCCAACAGGTGCAACAAGAACTGCAACACCTCCAAGAAATTCAAGATCATCATTTTTAACACCTTTTACATCGCCTTCAATCACTATATTTGCACTTGTAGTAGGACATTTATGAACATCCTGCACAATATTCCACACATGCAAAGCAACTGAAACTTTTGGATTTATCACCCTTACTTCCTTGCCCTTGATTTTAGGTTCCCGAGATTCAAGCATAAACACAATTAAAAAAGACCACTATCAAAATCTACATCAAGTGAATAGCATATCATGAAATTGATGAGAAGAGAACCAATATTGAGTATCGGATCTTTGGAATCAAGCATACTTCATTTAACTTTTCTCTCTCTCTCTCTCTCTCTCTCTCTCTCTCACACACACACACACACACATTTGCACACAAACATCAGCTGCTTCCTTCCTCGCTCCCACCCAGATTTGAGCTCCTCTTTCCGCTCTCATTCACACACGTATATCAGTATGATACTTTCATGCATCAAGCATGGATCAACAGACATCCACGCATGTTGACACATTCATAAACGCATACATGCAAACACACACATAAATGCAATCTCTCTCTCTCTCTCTCTCTCTCTCTCTCTCTCTCTCTCTCTCTCTCACACACACACACACACACACACATTTGCACACAAACATCAGCTGCTTCCTTTCTCGCTACCACCCAGATTTGAGCTCCTCTTTCCGCTCTCATTCACACACATATATCAGTCTGTATACTTTCAGGCATCAAGCATGGATCAACAGACATCCACACATGTTGACACATTCATAAACGCATACATGCAAACACACTCATACATAGATACATACTAACAACAGTAGTTCACACTCACAAACACGCGAACAGCCACATACACACATACATACTCATACAGCCATGCACATTCTCACAAACGTATCTCTCTAGAGAGAGAGAGTATGTATGAAACCAGTGCACATGCATATTCATATACATACATATACATATACATAGAGAATGTATAAAAGCAGAAATATATAAACATACACATAACATATACAGAGAGAGAGAGAGTATGTATAAAAGCAGTGCACATGCATTTTTCCTCTTCCTCATATTTGTGAAAGCTCATGCATCATCTATGGATGACTGCAAATGCTCTCTAGTTGATGGCTACAAGCACAATAGCCTTGACTCAGAAATCTAACATGTAAATTATATGCATTGCAACTTGAACAGCGGCTCTTATTTATTTCAGCCATGAACAATTTGCTAGCAGCCCTCTCTTGCTCTAAGACACATACACAAATACACAGACAACCATATAATATTCTCACACTTTCCTTCTCTCTACCCTCTTTAACACATATAATCAGCTGCTCTCTCTCTCTTTCTTCAGACACGTCTCTCTCTCCCACATATACACAAGTGCAGCCATAAAGTCAATTTTTCCTCCCTCTCTTAATCTCTCTTTCTTTTGCATGCTCACCACAAAATCAAGACAAACATATGATATGTGCATATGGTCTAGATTGTTTACATCCACACATGCACAAAATATTGTTACTCTTTCTCTTACACAAACACACAAACATGAACAGCCTTCAATGTCTCCTCTTCGCACTTGTATAACAATTTCTGAATTGTACATCAGTAGATTAAGACCTTCAAAGGGACCGTTAGGACATGAGACTTGTAATGCTCAATAAATAAATGGAAACTCATGATCATAGAGAAGAGATGAAGAGAGTATTATATAGGCTTCAACTGCGAGACTTGATGGAACAATCCAACATGAAGAGATGAATGAAAGCTGGACAATATCCACAATAGATCATACCTCACTAATAGTTTATGGAGTGGCAGTCGGAAATGAAACAGGTACACAATATCTTCTACCTACTTCCAGTGATTGCATACTTCCAATCAAGTAATGAAATGTAGACAGTCAGCAAGTGTACCAAAGTAGACCAGGAATCTTTCTCATACGGTATCAGCTTTATGATCCCATGCATTGATCATGGTATCATGATGCACTCTCTCCTTCAAAGACAACATGCATTCATCATCCACAGATGGAAATCCCTCTAATTTGAAGGAAAGGAACCCAATATCAACCAACACTTCTGCCATCAAATAATTTTGAGCTTCAATTTTCTGCTCATCCACCACCTAATCTTCATATGTCAAATGTAAAAAATTCACTTTTAAGCTTGCCGACTGGGAAGAGAAGGCCAAAGGTAGGTCCTCATGACGCCAAGGGTCATCAAGAATCAAGACATCCACACTCTGAAGTTAATAATTGTAAGCAGTCACACTTGTAGAATACTTCATGTGTTGCATCTAAGTCGTCTAGGAAAAGTCAAGATCAATCAGAAACCATGTGAAGCAGCTTCAATCTCAGCAAGGGCAGTATATCCAAGGTTTTGAGCAGCAAGTGCTTCACAAGCCAGCCTGGTTGGACAGCATGTGCAGATTATAAGAAAATTGCAATCTTTCTATATTCATGAAGGCACACTACTGCATCAAATGGTCTCGTTACTGATGGTGTGTCTCAAACTGGGTTCAAACAGAACCCAGAAATGTGCATCCCACTTTGGACCTATTCTACCTGCTGCATCTGTTGATCCCTCATCTTTAGCATGCACCATCATTTGCAAGAGCTTAACTTTGCAAAATTGCCCCATAAACTCCCCTCTATGGCTGGTCATTCCAGCCTCTCATTCACGTCCATCATCCCAATTGTATACATAAGCATGGGAAGAGTGACTCATACCATGTCTCCAATAATCCATACATGATTCAATTCGGGTTCATGAGATCGTCCTCTCAAATTCTTGACTTCAACAAATTGTGGTGACTTCCCAATAGTTGTTGCTGTAATGTGTTTTGCCTACTCCAGAATTGAGCTTGAGCTAGCTTTGTGCAAACAGTTATCAAAGCAGTGTGAATGGCTACAATCATTCTTGCATTTATAGAAATGGTAGCTTTCTGGATGCGTAACTCTGTAGATGTGCATTCATATGGCACTAGTACTGGAGAAAGCATTGAGGATGTTGGTGCTTCATAGATGGTCTGACTGGCATTCCAATCTTTTCGCTCGTGCGTTTACTATGATTCTCATCATTTTCAGCTGCATTCTCTTGATGTGCTCACATCCACATAATCCAGACATCAATCACATGCACTTCTCTCTTTTATAGCACAAAGTAACTTTCGACTCGACGTGAAAGAAGTGGACCACGATGGTGAAGTGTGAAGAGTCTCAGGCTAGCTCATCAATGTTTGCCTGCTCCTATTCCCTACTCAAAGCACAAAGAAATTACAACAGCCTCCCTTTTTCGTTCTGCACAACCAGCCCTCCATGAGGTCTTCAGAACAGCTCCGAGAGCTCCTCAATGCAGCTGCCAGATCCCTCCTTTTTCCCAAAGTCCTGTCATTTCCAGTCCTTTCTACCTTCCTTACTTTACTTTCTCCAACAGTGCTCACGTTCCTGCCTGATTCTTCTTCAGCAGAACCCTCTCCAACTGCCGATTTCCCTTCTTTCTCTTTCCTTGTTGAATACGACCCTCTTCTCCTATGACTTTTTCCTAGGCTCCAAAAGAACAAAGAGAAGCTGTTGTTGCTTCCTTCCCTCCATGTCACTAGTGTGCTGCCTCTACCTCTTTCCCCAAAAGCAAAAATAAGGAAGTAAATTTTCCTTTGGCCGCTTCTCCCGATGAACCTCACTTGTGTTTCAGAAGAAGCCTCGTTTCTACTCCAGCCCAAAAGTCCCATCACGTAGATTCAACCACATATCTTCTTTGTCCTCTTAAGGGCGTACGGACTATCCTTAAGTTTTTCGTTTCCAATGCTTTTGAGCAATCACTTGGCTATGCCAAGCTTCAACGTACACCTAAAAAAATATTTGCTCTAATGTAGGTCCTGTAATCGTTTTCTGACCTTCCATTTTTTCTATTTGAAACTCGTTGGAATGACCCATTTCCATCAGTGTTGAATAGTAACTCTATTCGGGTTGCAGCTCTCTGTTTTGGCCACTGTAGCACGTGTGTCACACAGGGCGTAAGGGGCATGCTGACTTGACGTCATCTCACGTTCCTCCGGCTTATCACCAGCAGTCTGTTGTGTTCCAACTTGATGCCCTTTCTCCATGTCTCCAACTTCCAAGTTCCAACTTTCTTTTGCGAATCACTTCTATATCTTTCTCTTGCGCGCCTCCCCAATGCACATGTGCGTACCTGATCTTCTCTAATGTTTTTTTTTTTTGAGAGAGAGAGAGTACAATGAAGTTGGAAAGACACACACACCCGACCTCATAAGTTAGAGGCGCTCATCTTGAGAAACTCTGAGACATCTAACCTCTGGCGAGACTTGAACCCTGACCATCTGCCTAAGAATACAAAGCACATCCACTAAACCACGCCCGCTGGATAAAGTCTCCTCAAATTATGTCATCATTGACCTGCAAAAAGAAACAACAACAATAGCAACACAAAACGCACTATATACACACACATATATATACACATGCACACAAAATATGCATAAACATATAAACACAATTATCACAAATGCATGCACACATATATCTACACACACAATATGGACATACACATGCATTCACATGCACTAGCACCACATCATGTACTCAACAAGCACACGTGTGAATGAGCATGCACGTACATTTACAAGAATACACATAAACATGTACACATGCACACAAGTAATACACAAAGCACATGTTAACTTCACATGTATAGTTACATATGCACACATCTATACATTTACCTCAAAACATGGCACACATGTCCATACATAGACCAAACACACCATCCATGCATTTACACATGCACAAACATAAATACATATGACACCAACACACATATACATAAAGTTAAATACACACAAAAAGGCAAGCACATAGACAACACACATAACCTACAACACAAGATATTCAATCACATTATACAACGACACACAAACGCACCTAGAAATGCACTCTCACTTAAGCAAGGTACATTAACACACATTCAAACCATTCATACTCTACATATAATGCCCACATGTGTGAACACATGGTAATGGGCACATGCACCAATGCATGCTCACTTGATGCCCTCACATACTAGCTCACATATGGGCACTCACATGTAGATTATATGAGATGTACAAGTTCATACTTACTAATGCTTTTTTAAGGTATGCTTGAAGAATGCAACGAGGAATCAAGGCAATAAAGTCAAAGATGCAAGATCGTTTGACCATAAAAGAATCCAACTATTTCATGGATATAATTATGCACATAAATATACACAATGGCATGCATTAAATGAGAGTTTCAAGGAAAAATATCACCAAAATCATGTGTATCGATAGAATTCATATGCATTGATCTCCTCTCAACCTCCATTCGATTTTATTCAATGATTCCTCACCATCTTGCCAATTCAACATGCATAAAATCATACATGCCCATTTTAGCATGTTTATACTCACCATCTTTTGAGTTGTTGATTTGTGCTTCCAACTTGATAGCATATTGTTAGTATATTTTGTCCTCAAAAGCTGTTTACACCTCCAAGAATTGTGTCAGCAAGGGGTACGGTAATACCCCTTTTTCCACCAAGGCATGTATTTGTTTGGATACGTGGTCACTTCTAGAATTCGCACTACCAAGAGTATCCATATACTGTGAAGTAGATGATTCTGTCGTTCGCAATGTTACCTATTGTTTCTCATATGTCAAAAACCGCTTTACCTGATTGCGTTGGCATATATGACTCCATTGCAAGGAGTACATGTAGGAAATATGTCCGTTCGTCCCCTTATTGCATTGTCATCGCTTCAGCTTTCCGAATGTTGTTGATGATTACCCCATCCCATCGTGGTTGCCAAATGTTTGTTGGCTTTATCTTCCATAGCAAAAGAGGGTTCAAGGAATAGGGGTTACCGGAATGATTCCACTGCTTTTCTATTCCCTAAGTACACAAATGACACAGACACTACTAGACTAGAAAAGAAAGGTACAATGAACTCAGAAATTAAATACACAGAGCGTAGAACAATAAAAACTAATCCTTCATTATAGAAACAGAATATAACTAGATTATAGAGACTAGGTTGTGTCGCTCAATGTTCTCTCCTTGAGATTGTACTACAACTTCCGAACTACTACATTTAACTTTTGGAATCCATTACGAATGAACACGTTGCCTAGCGGTTGACATTCCTAGGAAATTCTAAGGATACTAAAATTACAATAATGAATGATTTATAAAATTGGGTGTACTATCGTCAGCCTAACAATATGTACTCACCAGGTTTCTTACTAAAGCTTTATAGTTTATCACTTATTATGAGGCTTGACATGTTTTCAAGCCATGCACTGCTCATCTTTGTGTTTTTGGTTGTTTGTCATATGCATTAGCCTGAGAAAAAAAAGCAAGAAAAAAAAAAAAGCAAGAAATTGGACAATAAGGCTATGAAATGCATTTTTTGTTGATGCAATTCTAAGAGAAAAGATTATTGCTAGCATTAGAAAAAAAAGCAAGAAATTGGACAATAAGGCTATGAAATGCATTTTTTGTTAATGCAATTCTAAGAGAAAAGATTATTGCTAGTATCACCCATAAAATTAAATGTATTTTTTGTTAGATAAGATGTATCTTTTGTGAAGAATGTAGTGCAGTCCTTACTTTCAGGTATCATGGAAATTTCAATGGCCTCAAAGGATGTGTATGAAACTTTGTTTCCTCTTTTCATAGGTGGTCAGTCAAGTCAAATGTATCTCTTAGTAACGTAAGTTCTCAATCCACGCAGGTTTCAAATGAGGACATGGATCATTTAGTTTTTTATGCACTCATTGAAACTTTGTTCCATAACCAAAGAGGGTTCAAGGAAGAGGGGTTACCGGAATGATTCCATGTTATATGGAGTAACCTTTGAGAAAAGGTGTGAACCACCTCTTAGTTCATTTAGATGGGCTCACACATGAGTGCCATGTCGCACCCATGTGTAGAGCCATGGGTCACTCATTAAATATGGAAAGAGAGAAAGAGAGAGGCTATTAGGGGGAATATGTGCATGGCTGGGCGGCAGATCAAGTATCAAACTCCGTGTAGAACTAAGAGCTCTCTGTACGAACACGTCTCAAGAAAATTGCAGAACTGTGAGTGGAGGAAAAATGATGGGATGTCATCGGGAACGGTGCCAACATTGATGAGACAACAGTTGGTATCGGAGCGCAGGCACACGAGTATTGAAGGCGGCCAGAATTCACGGACATCGTCAACCACAGGCGACGAGCTCAGGTGCAGAGGAGTAGCCTATTCTCCCTCTTCCAATCCTCTTGGATGAAAGCAAAAAGGATTTGGCCTCCTTTATATAGAAAGAAAGTTGCCTCTTCCACAACGCATATGGGATAACTCCATTCAATGCATAGTTGCTGATCGATTCGAACTTTGGAAGAAGAGTGCATGGTAAAAGGTAAAAGGGGTCAAACATTCGAGTTTCTTTTCCAACCTAGAGGAGATAAATCATGCTTAAAATCTAGCCTGAAGGGAAAATTATGATGTTTATATGTAATACGGGCTGTCGATAAGGGCTATGGGTTTTGGGTTGATTCAAAAAGCTTCAGTTCTCAGTTTGGAGCTTCTCAAAGTCACCCTTCCATGAAGATTACTTTTTCCACTTACTACTTGTGACATATCCGGGTTCTCCGCACCATAGTTTGCTCATACGATAGCTGATCTTAAGCTTCGCTCATAGACCACTGGTGTTGGATTTGGACGAGATTTGGTCAACCAAAAACTCTCTACAATGCTTCAACAGGAACTAGGCGGCCACTCCAAGGCTTAGCTTTTCATCATCCGGTGTCCAAATTCACTTTTTTCACTTGGGATAGCTTTAAAAAGTACATGTGTTGGGCTATATTTTGTGGACTGTCGAGGACTGTCAAACCTCAAAAGTTATTCAATTTTACTCAGTTTTCCCAGTTGGGGCTATTGCAACGTGGTTTTGGCATTGTTCTTGTTGGTTTTTGGTGATTAGAACCTCTTCGAACCAACCGGACATTTCCAATTTTTGTTTGGGCCTAGAAAGGATTCAAAATCAGCGACCTAAAGCTTCAAGGATCACTTGGATTTCACTTCCGCAACTTCATTTTGTAACAGGGAAGTGCTCTTGTGATATATTTCTCTTCTTCTTGCATATTTAAGATTTAGTTCCATTCATTTTCACATACTCTAGTTAGCAAACGGGGGAAGGGAAGTAAAACATGGTATCTAAAGGGAAACAAGTCGTTGAACACACTTCTCCATCTAAAAAGCAACTAGAGGATCTTGATTCTAGAATGGAAGAAGTAGAATTAGGGCAAGAAATAGAAGAAAACTTAGAAGAAAAAGAGCCTCAGCAAGAAGAATACACATATGAGGAACTTTTAGATGAGTTCGTAACTTGTCATCAATTCATAGACTTGAAAGAGCAAACCCTTAAATTAGAGAGAGAACTTGGTAGCATCACATCTCTCATACAGGAACTAAAATCTCAAACAATCTCACTTGAGACTAGTGTCACCTCTTTCGTAGTTAGGAAGGAAAGAGAAACCCCTCCTATTCCTCTAGAGATTACTAGGAAAGATACTTCTCTTCCTAGTTGTTGGCAGTAGCCAGAGGCATAGAAGACACGGAAGCATGTAAAGACAGAGCAGGGAGCCATTCGAATCAATTTTTCAAAAGATTTATGTTTTATAAATATTCTTCAAAACCTCCAACAGTGATTTTCATCACTATTGTAACATATGTAACATAGAAAAACCCTTTTTGTAATCCATAGCTCCATTTTGTGCAAGCCGAGGAGTCCTCGAGCTTGAGGAGCTTAGGTAGAATGAGCGTATCAATTTAGGTTATTTTTAGACACCATTTATCCTTTCAAATAGCACTTAGGACCTATTTTTTAACTATGCCGGTCACTAGATGTGAAACTGGTGAAAACTAGTCTAGAATCTATAAAAAGAGCTAGAGAGCTCATCTTTGAGGTTGGTTAGTGTGAGCTTAGAGCTACTTTGAGCTTGTAATTGAGATTTTGAGCAATAGAGTTAATTTCTCACCTTCCATTGTGTCTTGCTTGTCTCTTCGTAGTGTGTGTGTATGTGTGTGTGCATCTCTATGCTTCTCACCTTCACTCTCACTTCATCTCACATTCACGATCTTCATATCACTCCTATCTCTTCCGCGGATTGACATTAAGGAGGTGGAGCTTCTTAACGTGGTTCTCACCATTGTGTTAGAGCAACACCAAATTTGGCGCCGTTGCCGGGGATCGAGTCTAGGACGAATGTGTGATGGTAAGAGTATAGCAAGAAGTGGCATTGGAAGGTAAAAATTTCAGCTTTTGTTGTTGTTTTTACTTAGTTTTTAGTGTTTTTTACCTCCCCCACACTCCATCTTCATCACCGCATCATCATCTTCATCTCCAAAAAAATAAAAAAATTCACCATATCCACCCATTCTCCTCATTTCCCCTCATTTGTGCATGTGCGAGAGAGAGAGAGAGCTTTTGTGCTTGTGTGTACTTGTGTGTTTTTGAGTTTTCTTGCAGGTACAGAGCTCCAGTGCATCAGGAAAGCTTGGAAAAGGTAAAAATTTCACTTTCTGTCAGAGATCTTCCGAGTGTGTCAGACCATCGTGATGGTCTGCCAACTTCGGTATTTTTGGTAAGCGAGTTCATAAGCATGTAGGCAACCCTTGCGTGTGTAGGAATCCATACTTGCATTGCAAAAATTTGCATTTTGGTGGACCATCACGATTGGCTCAGACCATCGCGATTGTGTCACACCATCGCGATTGGCTCACGCCATCGCAACGGCTCGGCCGGACCATCGCGACGGTCTCGCACCATCGCGACGGCTCATTTGAGCCATCGCAACGGTTCACTTGGACCATCGCGACGATCCCATCGACCCCACGCCATCGCGATTGGCCCATGCCGTCGCGCCGACGCTGCCACGTGGCAAGCTAGACCATCATGACAGTTCGCTCCCTCGGACCATCGCGACGACACCCTCAGACCATCGCGACACCTCGAAAATTGAACCATCGTGATTGGCTCACGCCATCACGCCCGGACCATCGCGATTGGCTCACGCCATCGCATCTGTGACCATCGCGACGGTTCACTTTGGACCATCGTGACGGTTCACTTTGGACCATCGCGACGGCTCACGTTGACCGTTGACTCACGCCATCGCGATTGTTCGCCGATCGAGCCATCGCGATCGTTCATTCCAGACCATCACGACAGTTCAGATTCACGCCATCACGACTACTCGAATTCGCGCCATCGCGACAGTTCGGACTTTCGGACCATCGCGATTGTGCCACGCCATCGCGACTGTTCACCTGGACCATCGCGACAGCCCCAGACCATCGTGATTGTCCACCCCAAACGGATTTTTTCGAATTGATTTTTTGGTCAATTTTGGGGCTATTTTTGGCAAAGTTTTGGGTGATTAGACTCATAGGAGACCCCTTAGCTCTGTTGGTGCATGACAATCATCAATTGAAGGTTTATGAAGAAATGAAGTCAAGGAATCAAGAAGAGAACAAATTCAGAAGGTTGAAGGAAGGACATATTCAGAAATTTAAAACTATGTACACATATGTACATTACTTCAGATATAGCTAACTCATACTTTTGATTAGTCATAAGCTTGTATATATTTGCCTATAAATGTTTGTTGAAAAGTCGGGGCAAGTAGAATAGAATGAGGATAGAGAATAGGAAGAGAAGAATGAGCAGTAGAGAGTGTCATTAGACACATGAGAAGTGAGTTGAATTCAGCAACTTCACTCAATTGTAATTTTCTGAGAAATCAAGAAAAACTTGCACCCGATGTTTTGCTGTCTGCTCCTTCTGTGTTTAATTTTTTGAGAAATCCTTCTGCACGTATCTAAGTCCATAGCTAATCTATCTATGGCTAGAATTTGAGAGGCTAATTGCAATCAGGTTGAGAGAATTTAGTTTAGGAACATTCATATGTAATGATGTTCTGAGAGTCGACAAAACTGGCGCAGATTTCATGTTCAGAGAAATGAACATTACTCAGTGTGTGGTGTAAAGTTTTACACAAGTGAGGGCTCAAAATCTAAGTTGGAAGGTAAGCCATCTATGGCTAAAAGATCTTGATCAAATGGGTTCGACATTGGGAGAACTGTAGCTAAGAAGTTGCAGGTGTCAAAGTCGCTATTATAGAGAAGCTGTTTCAGACATAGGTAAAGTGTTTCACACATTTCTCAGTGTGTACTCAATCATTTTGAGAAATTTAACTTGGAAAGGTTGCGCGATCTCTAGGCAAAGTATTGTACAAAGTTTTATCAAAAACTTTACAGGATTGATTAGTCAATGAGTGATTAATCTGTAGCAGACTTTTCTGAGAAGTTGAATTTTTGAGAGTAATCAATTTTCTGACAAGGTTGATGAATGTCTTCTAAATTTGATGAAGTCTAAAGTTGATCTTGATATAGAGGTGGTCTAAATTCAAGATCAACTTGTTCTTTTGGAGATTAATCCTCTCCATCAGTGGTATCAGAGCAGGAAACATCAAAATCAAGGAAAGGAGAATCCCGACTGCTGCAGATTCAAGAAATTCAGCAATTGAAGAACTAAAAGGTGAAAACTTGAAGGCAAAGCTTGAGGAGGAGATCATACGACATCAAGAAAGACAAAAGGACTCTAATTTGAAGCAAGGATACATATATTATTCATAAAGCTTGAAGATTTCAATACACAGGTGGACACAAGATGGGAGATTCTCTACAGATAGAGAAATTGGATAGGGAAAACTATCCTGCATGGTCAATGAGGATGGAAGCTCATCTTATGAGCAAAGACCTGACGGGATACATCACAGGAGATGAAGAAAAGCCAGAATTTAGAGACTCTAGTGTTCCAACTAGAGAGGAGCTTGCAGACTTGAAGAATTGGATGAAGAAGGATGCTCAAGCAAGGAGCATAATCTACATGGCAGTCAATGACTATTTACTTCCTCACATTAGAGGACTTGAAAGTGCATGTGACATTTGGAATGCTTTGGAAGAGCATTTCCAAAACACAACCAAATCAAGGAAGGCTTCACTATGGGCAGAATTTACTACCTTCAAGAAGAAGGCCTCACAATCAATCTCTGATTATGTGACAAAGATGAAGGACATTGCAAATTCTCTAGGTGCAGTGGATGAATACATTGAAGAAGATAAATTGGTAAGACAAATTCTCACAGGGCTAAGAGGAGATGAGAAGTGGAAGCCTTTTATTTTGTCTACAGAACTTTCATTAGATCACTTTACTCCTGATTTGAGTCAATTGTTAGGTCATATGCTAACTTTTGAGAATGATATCAAAGGAGATGTTGATAAGAGTGCAGGTCATGCAATGTACTCTAAAGACAAGAAGAAAGTTAACAAAGGGAAGCAACAATCAGGTGATGAAGAAGGTACTTCAAATCAAGCAAATTTCATAAGAGGAAAAGGAAATGGCAGAAGTAGAGGAAGAGGCAGAAACAACAAAGATAATGCAAAAGCTTGTTGGATATGTGGTAAGACCAATCATTTATCTCATGATTGTTGGCACAATAATCAGAATAACGGTAATTATCAGAATTTTAATCAAAGAGCAAGAGGTGGTAGATTTCAGAGAGGAAATTTCAAAGGTAGAGGTGGTAGGAATTCTTTTGGAAGAGGTGGAGGAAGAAGCTTCCAAAATCAATCCTATAATAACACCTACTACAACTATGCATCAGATCAGAAGGAGGACTCGACTCTCATTATGAATGCAACATATGAGACCTCACATGAGGACATGAGAGTGTTCTATATTGATTCAGGATGTAGTAATCATTTAAGTGGAAATATTGCTTTGATGACTGATTTAGATCATAATGCAATTAATCATACAGTTCAGACAGGTGATAATACAAAGCATAAGGTAAAGTCAATTGGTTCAGTCAAAGCTAAAGATGGGAGCACTCTTTTGAGTAAGGTTCTTTATGTTCCCACAATTCCAAAGAATTTGATCAGTGTAGGTCAAATTGTGGAGAAAGGATATGAGGTAAGATTCACCAATGATGGAGTCTATGTTGAAGACCCTAGTCAAGGGTATAAACAGGTTGTTACAGGAAAGAAAGAAGGAAGGCTCTTCACATTGAAGGTACAAGGAAATGTTGGACATGCTATGTTCACATATGGAGAGCAGAAGGTGTCAGAATTGGATCTTTGGCATAAAAGACTTGGACACTTCAATGAAAGAGGTATCAAAGAGATGATTAACAATGATTCAGTGCTTGGGTTGCCTAACATTGAAGGTCAACACATGACATACAGATGTGAGGCATGTCAATTAGGTAAGGCTCATAAGCAATCCTATTCCAAGCATGGATTTATGTATTCAGAAAGACTTGAGTTAGTGCATACAGATGTGTGGGGTCCTTCAAAGGACTTTAGTATAAATGGTTCAAGATATTATGTCATATATGTTGATGATGCTACTAGATGGATCACAATTTATGTGATTAAAGAAAAGTCAGAAGTGTTTAATACATTTAGACATTATCATGCATATGCAGAAAGGATTACAGGTCAAAAATTGAAGAGACTAAGGTCAGATGGAGGGGGAGAGTATTTTTCAAATGAATTCAATGATTACTTGTGGAATGCAGGTATAAAGAGAGAAGTTACTTGCAGGTACTCTCCTCAACAAAATGGGGTAGCAGAAAGAAGAAACAGGACTCTTGTTGAGTTTGCAAGGTCCATGATGAAAGAGAAGAATTGCCCAAATTATTTGTGGGCAGAGGCTGTAAATACAGCTACATATTTGGTTAATAGATTGCCTTGTAAAGCTTTGCAAGGTATGACACCATATGAAGCTTGGTGGGGTAAGAAACCTACCTTGGATCAATGCAGAATATTTGGATGCTTGGCATATGCATATGTGCCATCTCAATTGAGGCATAAGTTGGAGCCTAAGGCAGAAAAGTATGTATTCATTGGTTATGATGATAAACAAATGGGTTACAGGTTGTGGAGTCCATCCAAAAAGCAATTCCTTGTATCCAAGGATGTTACATTTGATGAGCAAGGTACTTGGTATGCAGGTAAATATAATGTACATGCAGATGTTGAAGAAGTAGTGGATCAAAGGAAAGGTAAAGCAAAGATTCAATTACTTGATGAAAATGAGATTAATGAAGTACAGGTTGAAGTTGAAGAGAGGCCAAGGTTTGATCCAGAATGTGATGAACCAGAGACTTCAAGAAGTGCAGAAGTTAGGAGGTCATCTAGGCACAAATGGCAACCTACAAGGTATAGCTATGACACCTCATTCTTGACTACTAAAGATTATGCTTATTTGATAAAAGCAGATGAAGATCCATCTACATATGATGAAGCCAAAGGCAAGAGAAATTGGGAAGAAGCCATGCAAGAGGAGTATGATGCATTGATAGAGAATCAGACTTGGGATCTGGTTCCTAAACCTAATAGCCAGAAAATTATTGGATGTAAGTGGGTTTACAAAACAAAAAGATTTGCAGATGGAAGTGTGTCTAGGTACAAAGCTAGACTTGTTGTGAAAGGGTATGCACAGACATATGGAGTGGACTATGATGAGACTTATAGTCCTGTGGCAAAGATGACAACAATCAGAACCCTCATAGCAATTGCTGCTTGCAAAGGTTGGAAGTTATCTCAATTAGATGTTAAAAATGCTTTTTTGAATGGTTACATTTCAGATGAAGTTTACATGGAGCAACCAGATGGATTCAAAGATCAAGTGAATCCAAATTATGTGTGTAAGCTCAAGAGAGCTTTGTATGGATTAAAGCAGGCCCCAAGGGCATGGAATTATAGGCTTGTAAAGTTCTTGAATGATCTTGGATTTCAAGCATCAAAGGCAGATAGTAGCTTGCTAGTCAAAGCAAGTGAAGATGGATTCATTTATGTTTGTATTTATGTTGATGACATAATACTTACAGGAACAGATGATAAAGGAATACAAATGATCAAGAAGCGGATGGAGAAAGAGTTCAAAATCAGTGATTTGGGGAACTTATCATTCTTCTTGGGAATGGAGATTTCTTATACTCAACATGGAGTATATGTGACCCAAGAAAGGTATCTTAAAAACTTGCTAACCAAATTTAAAATGGAAGATTGCAGGGTTGCACCTACACCATTGGAAGTGAACCATAAATTGTCTAGATTTGGAGGAGAAGAGTTCAGAGATATGAAACTCTATCAAAGTTTGGTTGGTAGCTTGATTTATGCTACATTAACAAGGCCTACTTTGTCATATGCAGTTGGTGTGCTTTCACAATTCATGCATTGTCCTAGAAAGGAACATTGGAATGCAGGACAAAGAGTACTTAGGTACATCAAGGGTACACTCAGAGAAGGGTTGTACTATGGATTTACTTCTGATACAAGAGTGAAAATATATAGTGATGCAGATTGGGCAGGTAATGTGGATGATAGAAGATCAACACATGGATATTTGTGCTATGTAGGAGACAAATTGATTTCATGGTGTTCTAAGAAGCAACATACAGTTGCTTTGTCATCTACAGAAGCAGAATACAAAGGTATGGTGGAAGCTGCAAAGGAGGTAATATGGCTAAAGACACTTATGAAGGTTTTTGATGTGATTCAAAGTACTCCTATTGTTTGTGGAGACAATATGAGTTCTCTATACTTGGCAGCTAATCCTGTGTTTCATGCTAGAACTAAGCATATTGAAATACAATATCATTTTCTGATAGAGAAGGTCATTGATAAAGAAATTGAAGTTATGCATACACCTACAAAAGATCAACTTGCAGATATGATGACAAAAAGTTTAGATGGACCAAAGCTACAAAGATTCAAGGATATGGCAGGAATTAAGAAGATAGAGAAGAACCTCAATTAATGATTGAGGGGGAGCTGTTGGTGCATGACAATCATCAATTGAAGGTTTATGAAGAAATGAAGTCAAGGAATCAAGAAGAGAACAAATTCAGAAGGTTGAAGGAAGGACATATTCATAAATTTAAAACTATGTACACATATGTACATTACTTCAGATATAGCTAACTCATACTTTTGATTAGTCGTAAGCTTGTATATATTTGCCTATAAATGTTTGTTGAAAAGTCGGGGCAAGTAGAATAGAATGAGGATAGAGAATAGGAAGAGAAGAATGAGCAGTAGAGACTGTCATTAGACACATGAGAAGTGAGTTGAATTCATCAACTTCACTCAATTGTAATTTTCTTAGAAATCAAGAAAAACTTGCGCCCAATGTTTTGCTGTCTGCTCCTTCTGTGTTTAATTTTTTGAGAAATCCTTCTGCACGTATCTGATTCCATAGCTAATCTATCTATGGCTAGAATTTGAGAGGCTAATTGCAATCAGGTTGAGAGAATTTAGTTTAGGAACATTCATATGTAATGATGTTCTGAGAGTCGACAAAACTGGCGCAGATTTCATGTTCAGAGAAATGAACATTACTCAGTGTGTGGTGTAAAGTTTTACACAAGTGAGGGCTCAAAATCTAAGTTGGAAGGTAAGCCATCTATGGCTAAAAGATCTTGATCAAACGGGTTCGACATTGGGAGAACTGTAGCTAAGAAGTTGCAGGTGTCAAAGTCGCTATTATAGAGAAGTTGTTTCAGACATAGGTAAAGTGTTTCACACATTTCTCAGTGTGTACTCAATCATTTTGAGAAATTTAACTTGGAAAGGTTGCGCGATCTCTAGGCGAAGTATTGTACAAAGTTTTATAAAAAACTTTACAGGATTGATTAGTCAATGAGTGATTAATCTGTAGCAGACTTTTCTGAGAAGTTGAATTTTTCAGAGTAATCAATTTTCTGACAAGGTTGATGAATGTCGTCTAAATTTGATGAAGTCTAAAGTTGATCTTGATATAGAGGTGGTCTAAATTCAAGATCAACTTGTTCTTTTGGAGATTAATCCTCTCCATCAAGCTCATATTTGGAGAAAAACCTGTTTGTCAGTTTTCACCCCCCAGGGCTTGAACGGTCATATCTTTTTCATCCGAAGTCCGTTTTTTGAGCTTTATAGCTCGTTAGAAAGCTCTTTACGAGTACAACGTAACTTCAACTGATTTTTTCATAAAAGATACGTTGATTTTTAGATAAGCTAGTTTGAGGTTGACCTAGTGTGGGACTAGAAAGCCAAGGGGCAGCATAAAAATTTTGGGCAAAAGGGAAAGGAAATTAAAAGGTGTATATACTCAGGTGCTTGATCCTCCATTGTGAATTGGCCTAAACATTGAATTTTGGTAGGTCTAGCAAGGCAATCAAAGGCATTCAAGGCAAGGCAGTGAAGGGCATAAAGCTTGGGAAGCGCGGCTTCTTGGGCATCAGAGCAACCAACAAAGCTGACTCGAGGTTGGAAGATTACTCAAGCCCCTCAGTCAATTCTTAGCTTAGGCTAAATGGTAGCTTTGTGGATTAACGACGATAGGAACACATCAAGTATAAGAGACTTAAATTTATCAAGTCTAAGACTAAAGATAAAGGTGTGTGACACGAAAACTTAAGGGAAAGAACATAAGTCTGACGAAACAAGAACTCAAAGCACCACAGAAAGTCAAATTCCTTACGCATACATCTAGACAAGAATCTAAAGGGGTTTAAAAAGAATCAAGAAAGTAAGAACAAAGAATCATTGACGATCTAAGCGTGTACTGAGTGTGTAAGGAAGTAAATTCATGAACCTTAGATTGGGCAAACATATAGGTAAGTCTGACCGACGAAGCCTTAGATCATCAGAAGCAAGTGTAGGCACTACATCTCGATCGTGGGCTCAACAATTGAATAGTAATTACCCCTACGAGAGCTCAGACACGAGTGAATCAGAAATGGCATTTAACACAGAAAGACCAGAAGGAGGGTCAAATGTAGCATATTTGGAAAGACCTGAAGGACCCTATAGGACTCAGTTAGAATTCCTCCGAACCAACCGCTTAGGTGCTCGCATCTATGAGGATGGTTTGTGAAGACAAGTAGTGCAAATGCATAACCCGGACCAACCCATTGGATTGGAACGTCCAGTGGTGAAATTCGAGAGAGATGCATACATAGACAAAGAAGGAACGATGTACATCTTAAGTACGCAACCAAACAATACGAATGAGTTTGGTGTAATTCAGTTAGAGACAGAAGCTAAATCCCAAGGAAAAGAACCATTATAAGAACCTAGGACACCTAGAGGGAAATCTGTATTGACATGAGTACTAGTTCTAGAGTGGATCCCTTAGGACAACAGAAGCATAGAGTTGTTTGTAAATAAAGAAATAGACGAAGCATTTTGGAGATATAGAATGGAACAACCTACTGAGGTAGGCTCCATCATAATCTACGAATTTAAAGACCCGGATACACCTGGAAAGGTTGTATACCTGGATGAAACTTCAGAAAGAGTATTTGTGGTGCTAGACCACGCAAGAAATACCTACACATGGAGAGATGAGTTGGTATTCCCTCCATCACGAGCAAACGTAAACGCGAGCCAACAAGGGGCAGGAACATCCTCAGCCCATGGTACTCAAAGAGAGAAAAACAAAGATAGACCTGAAGTAAGTTTCAATCATCCCATAGGGAGAGATAGAACAACCATGGACACTAATAGAGCGGATAGACAAAGGGAACATGGAATACTAGGTGGTAGAGAGGATTTTCCTCTACCGAGACCACGAGAACACACAAGAATACTAAGACCCACTCAGTTAGTTAAGTCCATGAAAAACCATTTTGATGGGATTGGAGATCCCTATGACCATGTTGCGGAATTTAAGCAAGTGCTCAGAGCAGAGCAAGTAGAAGACATGTTCACGCAATATAATGCTTTTGGACTAACATTAAAGAATACCGCTTTAACTTGGTTTCAACCATTGCAACAAAGGCAATTTAGAGATATCCATCACTTTTTAGAGTCATTCATCACTGAATTCTCTAAAAGTGGGATCAGACATGATACGTCTTCATTGATTCATAGCTTCAAACAGACCCCTCAGGAAACAGTTAGACTCGCAGGACGTAGGTTTAGACAATATGTTGAGAGATGTCCTATGCAAGAGCTACCCTCACAAGCCAAACAAGTGTCATTGTTTCTAGACGGCTTGTTGAGCTCTAAACTACGCTCCTATGTATACTTGAAGGAACCCACAACGCTAGAGCAGTGTGTAAGAATATGCATAGACATTGAGGATAACTTAGGAGATGAGTTGGAACTCTCAAAGGTCTATAAAGATTCACATTGTTCATCTCTAGCATCCACAAAACTGTCCAGCTCGATAGAAGACCTAGTAGAAAAAGTGGCCCAGAAACTAGGAGTTTCCAGCAAACAGATGCCCAGGTTAACAACAAACAAGCATTGTTACACCTGTGGTGGCGATCATATGGCAAATGTGTGCCCCAATGCAACACAACCGCAAGCCAAACCTAGTGGCCACTATTGCACTATTGAGAGAAGATACACGAATCATACGGCTCAGGACTGCCCATACAACAAACAAACAGTGAGACAGAACTACCCGCAAGCATACCCGCAGCTAGGTAGGTATCAAGGCCAATACAATGCTTAGCCTCATTACTATAGGCCTCCTCAAAATTATCCGTATCAGGCTCAACAAAGACCTCAACCTGTCTTAGCTCAGCAGCCACCCCCACCAGCTAATGTCATCTCAGTGAAATACGCTGCTGCAGAAGAGAACCTCAATAGAGCTTTAGTTCCCGTTTCACCCCTAATTACTGACAGTGATCCGAACTCTAACAGTTTTGACTCTACTCATGTAGCTAGTCCATCCGCTTATTACACAGAGTCACCAGAACACATAGAGACATATCAATATGATAGTCCATCAGTGGAACCTAGTTGGAAGCCCGAATACGCTAATGTGATGTACACAAACCCGAATCCGCGGCCCCAATTAAGACAACAAAGACCACAGGGCCCTAGAGGACCATGCTTTAGGTGCCAAGGAGATCATTTCATAAAGGATTGTCTACATCCTCCGATAGCAAGGAATTCTTACGTAAGAATTTGGAAGTTTATGTCGATGACTTATGTGCACATTCAAATGAGAGACAAATGCATATCCCATAGTTAAGACAAGTATTTGACAAATGCTGAGAATATCAGGTTTGTTTGAACCCAGAAAAATGTGTTTTCATGGTCAGACAAGGCAAAATTCTAGGACACATTGTGTCAAAGAATGGAATCTCTACAGACGAAGAAAAAGTGAAAGTAATTTCTGATCTACCTAGACCAACTAACGTAAAGGAAGTACAGGCAATTATGGGCCATTGCGGTTATTATAGATGATTCATACACATGTATGCAATCATAGCCAAGCCTTTGTACTCTCTTTTGACCCATTTTGAATGGACAGACGAGTGTGAGAATTCATTCAATGAACTCAAATGACGTTTGTGCTCAGCACCTATATTGACAACCCCGGATTGGAGTAAGCCATTCCATGTACATGTGGATGCATCCAATTACACCATAGGATGTGTGTTAGCACAACCCACGAGTGAAGGTAATATAGATCTTCCCATAGCTTATGCGAGCAGACAGTTGAACGCAGCAGAAAGAAATTACACCACTACGGAACGAGAAGGATTATGAATGATCTACACGGTAAAGAAATTCAGGCATTATTTGTTGGCAAACAAGTTCAAGTTCTTTACAGATCATCAAGCATTGTTGTACTTAGTCAACAAGCCATGTAACATAGGACGACTAATACGTTGGTTTCTATTAATCATGGAGTACGATTTTGAAGTGGTAGTCAAGAAAGCAAAGACACATCTTAGAGTTTGTTTTATGTAGGGTACAAGTTTCAAATTATGTAAATACCTTTGGGAAGTCTTCAAATACTTCAAGAAGGCTCATATTATTCATAAAATGTAGCAAAAATACCACGTGAGTTTTAGAACATGGTGAGTCAAATTAGTGAGTCACAAGGGAGCTTCAGTGGTGTCCTAGTGGAAGGTCGATGTGGCTAGTTCTCAAAGTCCATCAATACTTTGCTTATTTGAGCACTTGAGTCATGTAATACCTCCATCCAAGTGTCTACCACGAATTTAGATGTATTAGGAAGGTTTTAGATTAGTTTCCCATGCTATAAAAAGAGGAGAAAAGTCGTGATCTTGTGGGATGTCCAAGAGAGTCATATGTGTATCTCTACACTGCTGTAGTTTTGTATGCAGCGATTATAGAGCTTGTATCTCCCTCATTATATATCTAAATTACATGTTTGATAGCTCATTGAAAAGCTCTTACTGTCTACTTTCTTCCTGTAAATTTTCATAATCATTGGATTTGTGAGCTGAGAGCAATACTCTCTGCAAGTACTATGTGTTCTCTGTTTTTTTATCCCTGTTGAAGGTCTCCATTAAACCTCACACTTGCAGAGGTCATATCTCCTTGTTTATGTATCCAAATCATGTGTTCTTTGGCTTGTTAGAATGCTCTTTAAGTCTACTAGTATTCTGAAAAGTTTCAAAGTGATTGGAGTTGTGAGTTAAGAGCAGTAGTCTCTGCAAGTGATGTGTGTCCTTAGGTTCATCTCTGTTTCAAGGTCTCCATTAAAGCTGCATATTGCAGAGGTCATAGCTCATTGTCTATTTATCCATTTGAGGTGTTCTATATCTTTTTGGAAAGCTCGTAGAGTATAGTTTATGTGTGTGAAATAGTTTTGGAAAATTCCTAGTGAGTAAAGAGCAATTTGCTATGCAAGAAAATTGGTCTGTGCATACAAGTTTGTGAAAAAGTCAACTAGGTCCTGTTGGGTTTCACCTACTTCTAGCTGTACTTTGGAGATCAATAAACTCCAACATTGGTATCAGAGCAAGTACTTGGAGGCTTGGAGAAGGTTATCATACCTTGACGAAGAATTTGAAGCTATCAAAGAAGCAGTTCATCATCAACACTACACAAAGGTAGAAGAAGATTGCAAGGAGGCATCTGAAGCAACATCCAAGCAAAGAAAGGTGCACATACCTCATTTACAAGGTAAATATTATATTTCTTCTCATCACACACATTGTAAAGGAGGCTTAAAGGAGGAAGCTTAGCATTTGTATTATGGGAGACCAACATGCACAAATAGAGAAGCTTGATAAGACCAATTATCAAGCATGGAAGTTTAGAATCACAGCATACTTGCAAGGTAGAGGCTTGTATGGTTTGATTGACGGCACAGATATCAAACCCACATTACCAGAGGACCCAAATCAGCAACAATTGAGGGAGTTTAGACTTTGGAATGAGAGAGACAAAAGGGTTATATTCATTTTATCACAAAATATTCAAGATTCAATGGTAGAACACATACAAGATCTAGACACAAGTAGAGATGTTTGGCTTGCATTGGAAAGGTTGTATGCTACAGGTACAAGAGCAAGGAAGATTCAACTCAAAAATGAGTTGAATAACATAAAGAAAGATACAAGGACATCGGTCAATGATTACATATTGAAAGTTAAAGAGATTGCAGATCAACTAGGATCAATTCAAGCTCATGTGGAGGACGACGACTTGGTTGCACATAATCTCAATGGACTCAAAGATGATGAGAGATGGAAACCCTTCATTACTTCAGTTTATGTCAGAGGAGAATTACCAGATTTTGATCAACTTATTGCCCTCATGGTCATGGAGGAGATGAATCTAAATGGTTCTACTTCAAATAAAAAAGGATCTCAAGGACAAGCTCTTTATGTAGGATCATCAAGAGGTGGAAACAGAGGTGGAAGAGGTTCAAATAGAGGTCGAGGAAGAAGGAGCGATGATCAAAGGACTTCAAGTGGCTTCTTCAACACAAGAGGAAGAGGAAGATCAAGCGCTAGAGGTACGAGAGGCTACTACAACTACAACCAAAGACAAAGGAGTGAAGATAATAAGAACATGTAGCTCAAGCGTAAGCACCACCTCCTTTACTTGTCAATCCGCGGAGACGTGAGGACCGGTATGAAGACCACGAGCAAGTGAAGGCACAAGTGCGTGAGTGAAAGCACACAAACATGCACACACATACACACACACGCGCACAAAGTAAGATCAAAGAGAGGAACAATGGAAAGCTTAGATTGCAAAAGAGTTCTCTTACAAAAGTTCTATTCTCTAACAAGCTAACCTCAAAAATGAGCTCTCTAGCTCTTTTTATAGTTTTTTGACTAGTTTTGGCCCTGTCCAGACCTAGTGTCCGGCCTAGTTAAAAATTAGGTTCCAGGGCTTATTTGAGGGCTCAAACGAAGTCTAAAAATTATGAAAATTGGTACGATGGTACTTCTAATACTCCTCAAGCTCGAGGACTCATCGGCTTGAACAAAATGGAGTTACTAAAAATAGATAATGGTATTTACAATGGTTTCTAGTGATGAAAATCACTATTTTTGTAGGGGATTCTTCTGAAAATTTGACATACACTTCTTGGAGCTCCCTACTTGCTCCCTTTCCTCGTGTGTCCACCTTTTGATGTGCTTCCATGCTTTGTCCTTGACTTTGAGCTTCAACACTCCCCCCCCTCTCGAGTCTGTCGTCCCTGACAGACCCTTGTTGGAAGGGTTGTTCTGTGTAGTGCTTTGAGAGGTGGTGTCCATCCGTTGTATGAGCTGGTTCCTTGGATTCCAGCAAGAATGTGTCGTTGTGAGCTTTCAAAACTGCAAGTTGCTCAGAAGAGGTTGTCAAGAGTGATTTGGAGCAACTACTGGCTTCAATTTGCTTCCGAGATATGGATGTTGTTCCCATGATGTCTGCTAGCTCTTTTAAAGATGATGTTGAGAGCATTCATGCCAACTACTCATAACCCATAATGAATGATGGGTAAGTGTGTTCGTGCCTGGGTTGAAAAAAGTATGTGCCTTGTGCACGGCCTTGTAATGTAGCCCTACACATGCTTACTTGGAAAATGCATTGGAAGAAGTATGGTGCAAAAATTGCGGGTCTTGAGCTAAGTGCTCAAGGGTATGCTGACGAAGAGGTTTCCTAAACTATCATGGTTATGGTGTTTCCAGAGTAAAGATACTTACCATGGCGAAGGTTGATGGATGTTTGCCTCTTCGTGTTGTACACTCGGCCTTTGGGATGGAACCTTGTTGATGAATGTCCATGTTGATTGTCCACTGATGAGATCTTTTGAGTGGTGGATCCCCTCTCCTCTTTTCAAAGCAACATTTGTCACTAACAATGTGCATTTCTGAGCTTGGGCTCATGCACGTTCACTTCCCTATATTGACACTCAGAGGAATATTGGACACGTGCCGGTTTCTAAGAGATTACCATGCTGATTGACATAGACCATTCACCAGTGCTACTGTTCCATACTGGTTCAGGAAATACTGAGAATTGAATTGCTTTATATTCCTTGGCAAGCAACATCGGGTAACTACACCAAGCTGAGTGTCACATATTCTCTTTAGCTCACCATATGCAGGAGTCTTCTCCTCCAGAACTACCTTGTGCAGATATCTCCTTGGGTGCTCTGGTACATGAAGTAGTTAAGCATCACTCAAGTTGCGGACCTTCAAGCTCTTCATTCCTACCATGGTAAGAGAAAATCATAGTTGTAGATGCCATGTTCATGCCAAATGCTTGTCATCTACCAGATAAGGCAGCAATAATCTCACTGCTGGCCGAGACACACTTTTATCCAAATTGATAAATGCCTAGTAATCAACAGTTCCACCTTCAACTAAGCATGACTCATTCATGTTTCATAAGCCAAACCTGGGAACAAGCTCTCTCCCACTTTTTTTTTTTTTTTTTTTTTTTTTTGGAGGAACAGGATATCACAAAACAAGAACACAAAAGTTAGTATCAATAGAAATGTTCGACATATGTCACTGTGCTCTTGTGCATGGGATTCTCCAGTGTGTCTATGCACGGCCGTGTAATGTGGCCCTATATTAATGCATACTTTGGAAATGCATGACCTAAATGGTGCAAAAGACAGGGTTGTGCAAGGAGCACATGGTTGTTGCTCGTTCGAGGCTTTCGATGTTATTTGTGGAGGTTGATGCCGACCTTGGTGGAGGTATCCATTGAGTCTCGAACTGATGTAATCCTCCTTATTGGAGTCCATTTTAGAACATCATTTGGCACTGTAGAGGTCACTTCAGGCGTCTTTCTCTTTGGATGCTTTCTGAACTGTGGTATCCAGTGTGGTTGATGCTTTGGTTCGGTGGAGGCTACTTGCACTTTTGGCTTCCAAACCCATATCCTTTTTGCATGTCTTCCTACTAATGTTGAAGAGCTGATTTGATCTTCCTTTGGTCTCTGTACGTGGTTCTTACCCTTTTCTCTTTTTGGCTTCTTTGTTGAAACCTTTTGCATGTGGGAGAACAAAGGTTGTTGTGGGTGTAGGATCTTCTTAGGTACCCACATCTGTAATTGCCCTTGTTGAGCTGCAGCTAACTTCTTAGGCACCCAAACTTGTTGGATATCTTGTGATGGAGCTTGTCTGAGCTGCTTCCTTCGTCTTCTGGCCTGGTTAGTGTGCATGGATGGGATTTGTGGGGGTAAGGCTGGTGGTTGCTCTCCTTTGCGTACCCAGATCTGCTTCATGCCCGGAACCGCTTTTTTATCGAATGGTGTCTTTCTATTTGATGTAGCAGTTGTCGTGAACGGTTGTGTTTGCTTGTGTGGTGGGCTCACTACTGTGGCTACTTGAGTCTTTGGAGAAGAAGAAAGATCCACCCGCCTTCGAACCTGGTCTTCCACGATTGACTCCTTCTGCATCATAGAGCTTTTGACACATACAACATCTTCTTTCATATGATTAGTCTTGGAAGAACTAAGAGAGTGTGTGGTGCCATGATCTAGGAGCATGCAGTTCTCTAATTCTAATGTAATGCATTGTTCATGTACCCAAACTTGAAGAATTTGACTTCTTAGGTTTAAGTTAACTGCATGGTCATAGATCCAATCTTGACCCAAGACAAAGGGTTCTGTAAGGTTCTCATCTTGACATACTAGCGCTTTGACTTTCATTGGAACATCTTGAAGGTAGATGGGAAGTTCCACCTCGCCCAAACAAGGGGTTTCCACACCTCCCAATCCTATGAGATAAGCTTCTATGGGATTGATGTTCAACCCCAAGTCTTGGCAGTAGGAAAGTCTAACTGCACTACTTGCTGCACCTGAGTCAATCAATGCTTTCACCGTCCTTGCACCCTTCCCTTGTCCTATCTCTATGGTCACAAAGGGTCTTCGGTCAATGACCTGAGAAGTCGCAATGCCTGACTTTTGACACATATCCATGTGATATTTTGGGGCTTTTGAGTTGACATCTAGGCCTAATCGCCTTAACTTATTTCGCCTAATACGCTCTCTGGCCTCTACCTGTGCTTCTTCTCTCACTCTTAACTCTTCTTCGTTTCGCTTCTTAGCAGTGTTGAGTCTCATTAGCATATCCTCAGTAAGAGGTTCTTGATATAGCTTGACTCTGCAGCCACTAATATAGTTTGGCAAGATATCTCCTTCTAGAGTGGCCAACTGAACTGCACCACTAGTGGAAATTCTATTAATGATCATGGGTCCATATCCTCTTTTTTCCAACTTACGGGCATGTTGTTTTAGTGTGTATACCAACACTAGATCTCCCTCTTTCAATCCCTTATCCTTGATGTGTGCATCAAAGTATGCCTTTTGCCTCTTCTTTGCAGCGTAGATGCCTGCTGCCGCTCGTAGCCTCGTTTCACCCAAGCGTTCGAGATCAAAGATCCTAGAGGACAATTCATGCCCATTCCACTCATACTCTTGTGCTACTTTTAAGGCAGGGATTAAGAAATCTAATGGTAGCATAGCGTTCTGTCCGAAGACCATCTGAAATGGGGTGGCGTTGAGTACCGTTTTGTAGGCAACTCGATAAGCCCAAACAACATGATGAAGTTGTTTGTCCCAATCAGAGCGTTTATTATTCACTAGTTTTGTCAATACGTTACAGAGGATCTTATTGGTACTCTCGGCTTGTCCGTTGGCTTGTGGATGATAGGGGGCGGATTTCTTATGTATCACCAAGAATTCTTGGAGAAGATTTTCAATGACTTCATTCAAGAAGTGTGTGCCTCTATCGCTCACTAACTCTATTGGTAGCCCATATCTCGTGAACACATTCTCGAATAAGAACTTAGCCGTCGTTTGAGCATCATTCTTTGTTGTGGCTTTCACTTCTACCCACTTGGTAAGGTAATCTGTGGCTACAATAATATACTCTGCATGGGAGTTTCTAGCAGGGGGATTAATAGGACCTATGAAGTCTATGCCCCACTTGGAAAATGCACGCCCTCCCATCATTGGCCTCAAAGGCATCTCGTCTTTTCTAACTGGATATTGTGCACGTTGGCATGTGTCACATTTCTTCACATAGGTATGTGCATCCATATGAAGAGTGGGCCACCAAAGTCCTGAGAATAGAATGGTCTTAATCACTCGGTCAGGACCAAAATGTCCACCTGCAACACCAGTGTGTGCAGTCTCTAAGACCCTTAAATAGTCTGATTCATGAACGCATAGTCTTAAGTAACCATCTTTACCTCTTCGGTATAGGTTCTCTCCTACTAAGGCATAGCCTTGAGCCTCTTGCTCCATATTTCGTCTTCTTGCTAGACTGGCCTCTTTGGGTAATCTTCCCGATCTCATAAACTCTACCAATGGAGCACTCCAATCTGGAATTAATGATACTTGATAAAGGGTCGCATGCTCCACTGGTGGTCTCTCTCTGCACATTGGACAATTCTTGATCCACTCATGTATTTCTTTGTCCATGCTAGGCCAATACACTCCTAAACGTTTCAAATTCTGCAATGTTCGTTGTTTAGAATAGTGATTTCCTAGCAATCCCTCATGAGCTTGCTGCAACCAACTACTATGTTCATCATCCTCGACACAACAAGCTAATACACCCTCAGTATCTTGTTTGTACATGCTTCTTGCCAATATGTGATATTTTTGTGATTTTACAATTTCTTCTTGTGATGTTTTCACATTCTTATTTGCAGGGCCGAAGGTTAGGACTGGTACCAACTTATTTGCCCATTTAGGAACAACTTCCAAATTGAACAGATAAGCATCAGGTATTTCATCAGACACTCCTTGTGGTGACTCTCCTGAAGTAATGCGAGAAAGGTGATCTGCCCGAAGGTGGGTTCTACCTTTCCTGACAACAACTTCAAAGTCATACTCCATTAGTAAGAGGAACCATCTTACTAAGCGTCCAGTATTGCAAGGTTTATTGACCAAATATAACAAAGCTTGATGATCAGTGAAAAACTTGAACTTGTTGGCCAATAAATAGTGTCTAAACTTCTTTACGGCATATACCATGCCTAACCCTTCTCGCTCGGTTGTGGTATAATTTCTTTCGGCTGGGTTTAGTTGTCTACTAGCATATGCTATGGGCAAATCTAAATTCCCTTCACCTGTGGGTTGTGCTAGCACACATCCTATGGCATGATTGGATGCATCCACATGGACATGGAATGGCTTATTCCAATCAGGAGTGGTCAATATTGGTGCTGTGCACAAACGTTTCTTCAGTTCATTGAAAGAATTCTCGCATTCGTCGTTCCACTCAAAATTAGACAACAAGGCATAAAGGGGTCTAGCTATGATCGCGTACATGTGGATAAACCTACGGTAATATCCACAATGGCCCATAAAGGCTTGTACCTCTTTAACATTCCTTGGCCTTGGCAGCTCCGCTATGGCTCGTACCTTATCTTCATCCGTTGAGATTCCATTCTTAGAAACAATATGACCGAGGATTTTACCTTGACGCACCATGAACACACACTTTTCTGGGTTCAGACACACTCGATATTCTCTACACTTGTTGAAGATCTGTCTGAGCTCAGGGATGTGAAATCTTCTTTCTTGGGAATGAGCACATAAATCATCCACATACACTTCTAAGCTCTTTCGTAAGAACTCTTTGAAGACATGACACATGAGCCTTTGGAATGTTGCAGGTGCATTGGTGAGCCCAAATGGCATCACACGAAATGCAAAGATTCCCCATTCGGTGGCAAAAGCCGTCTTGTGTTGATCTTTTGGGGCAATGGCTACTTGGTTGTAACCTGAAAATCCATCAAGAAAGCTATAAACTTCCTTGCCTGCAACACGCTCCAATAAATGTTCGGTGATTGGAAGCGAATAGCTATCTCTGATTGTAGCGGCATTAACTTTTTTCAGGTTAATGCACACTCGCAACTTTCCGTTCTTCTTGGGCACTACTACAATGGGGGACACCCATTCAGTATGCTCAATCTCATAGATGAATCCAGCTTCAATCAACCTATCAATTTCTTCTTTTATTTTGGCTGCATAGGTGTCATTATATGTGTAGGGCTTCTGTTTGGTGGGCTTGGCATCAGCAGTCATGGGGATAGTATGAGAGCAAATTCTTGGATCTACCCCTTTCAAGTCTCTATAGTGCCACGCAAACACATCCCTATATTCCCTTAATAGAGCTACAAGCTCCATTTCTTCTCTTGCACTTAGGTCATCTCCTATATATGTGCATCTCTCTTCGTTCTCTTCAATGGTCACTACAATCTTCTTGGTCTTTTCTTTATTATCATATGATTCTCCTATGATGGCCTCTCTCTTAGGCATTCGTACCAAAATTTTGCGGTCGTCAACTTCATATTTCTTGAAGTTTTCTGGTACTTCAAACAATGATTCCTCCTTTTCTTGTTTCACTGCTTTTCTTTTCTTTTTCTTTTGACTACTCTCACTTCCATCCTTTGAGTTTACTGTTTTAATACTTGTGAGAGGTTCTTCTTCTTTCTGGGTGAACACTCCTATATCTTCTAGATAGTGCTGCTCTGAGTTAAAGCAACTATCCATCACAATAGACTCCAGATCATCGTCATTCTCTTCTTCTTCTATGACATCACTAGGGTCACATTCTTCTAGCAAGGGTTGACACATGAACACTGAGATATCATAACCCTCCTCATCACAATGAGGTGTCCACTGTTCCTCATTGACAGCAATGTCCATGGTGGCTAAGATTTCTGGCCAGCCATGAGGCTCAAACTCCTCATCTGGAAAGATCATTGGTGTGTAGGCTGGGTCTCTAATTGGTCTATCTCCTAGTGAAGTTCCTTCTTCCCTTGCCTTTAAACGTTTTTCCTCTTCCTTTGCGACTTTGCACATCCACAAATGAGTATCTTCATGCAGCCATGATGGATCAGGTGAACTTTCAGAATGCACAGAGATGGAATCTTCTTTCACTTTGTGGATAGAATTCCACTGTAGGGGTGGTACATCTCTGAAGGTGTAATCCTTCAAATTGACCTTGGTGGTAACCCCTAAGTGCTGTAAGTACAAGGAGTTAGTTCCCCAATCCTGTACTATTTGCAATTGTCGTAGGAAGGGTCTTCCTAGGATCATCTCATAGACATTATTTTTCTCAAAGTCACATATAGCAAATGTGTGCTCAAACTCTACACCACAAGTGGTTAGAGTGATCCCTTCTAGAAATCCTAGAGGTCTTTCAAAATGACCATCAGCCATTTGAAGCTTCATTCTAGTTGGTCTTAATGTGGGCTTGCCCCATTGCTTCCACAAGGAGGTGGTCGCAATAGCAACACCAGCACCTGAATCTATGATTGCTTTGGTTGTGTAACCTTGGTAGGTGATTGGAAGATAAGTATTACCTTCTTCACCCTCACACATGTCCCCTATTTTGTCTAGAGGTATCTCTGGTACCCTTTGCTTAGAGCCTGCTTTTGGCATATTGGACTCAAGTTCTGGGACCTGATCCTTCACATGATTCCATAACTCAGCTTTTGCTTTGAGCAACTCTTCTACAGTGAGATGACACTGAACCTTATTGTTCTTCACGACATCCGTGTTCCTTGGAACCACTGAGTCTTCATTTCTTACTAGTATTGTGGGAGCTCTAATCTGGAGTGATTCAGATTCCCATGGGCCTGGAAATTGAGGCAGTTCTTCTAAGGTATTAGATTCAAAATCTAACCTTTCGTCCTCTTGTTGTTCTGCTTCATCTTCGTAAATAGATGGGATGTCTTGGGGAAATTGATCATGAAGATCATCAATCTCAGGAATAGGAGGGGAATTACCCTTCTCCTTGGCCCATTTCTCTTCTTGTATTTCCCGCAAGAATTCTTGAGAGTACTGTTGAATTGAAGGAGGTATTCCTGGATCCGTGGAATTAGGAACATAAGCTCCCATTGGTGGTGAGCTTCCTCTTTCAATAACTGGTTGAGTCTGAGGAGGTAAAGAAACTTGTGGTTTGTTTACCAACTGCTCTAATCTTTCTAGTAAGCCCTGGAAATGCAAATCTGATTTGATAGAGTTCGTCTGATTGAACTTTTAACTAGTCTCAAGTATGGCTTGAGCTTGTTCTACCATTTTCATGCACATTTTCATCCGTTCAATCTCTAAATCTGCTCTAGGGTAACTCTTGTCTAGGTTTGCCGTTGTAGGCCCTTCTTGAAGTCGAGCCTGGTAGGCCTTGAACATCATGTCCAAGCCTTCTGGGGTTGGATCTGCAAGAACAGACCCTGGTTGCGGTCTATTTACAATGGGTGGTGGGGTGGGATGAGGTGGAGTGGATGGAGTTTCGGCATGCGAGGGGCTTTGAGATGCAATGTCTTCTATTTTTGTTTTCGCTTCTTTTAAGCTTTCTTCTAGTTCCGATAACTTTTTATTCCACTTGCGATTGGCCTTCTCTCTGGTATCCTTCCATGTTCTTGTTTTCCTCTTACTAGGCTCTCCTGATTCACTCGACTCTGATTGTTCTACTGGTTTATCCTGTTTTAAGGCTTGTGCTCTAGTAACAGCTTGTATAGGAGCCACATTGCTACTACTTGAACTTGGATCTGCCACTAAGCCTACCACATTAATGGGTGTAATCTTGGGTGCACTAGAGGGGTTTCTTGGACAATCTCTGGGGAGATGGTCTTTGCCACAATCAGGACAAAAAGCCTGTATTGTGATAGCCTGTCCTTGGCTCGGAGATGGTGGGTGGGGACAGTCACGAATGAAATGGTCACCATGACATCTGAAACAAGATCCTCTAGGGGCTTGTGGTCTCATTTGTCTCAACTGGGGCCTAGGGTTAGGATTTGTGTACATGACATTGGAGTATTCTGGCTCCCAATTTTGCTCCATAGGCGGTGCCTCATATTGATACGAGTAAATCTCACTATGTTCAGGTGACTCTGTGTAATAAGCATGTGGACTACCTTCATGGGAGTAGTCTGAACTATGAGCATGAGAGTCATTATCTGGTATCAATGGGGTTAGTGGCACCAAAGCTCTATTTGGATTTTCCTCTCCCACAGCATATTTGACTGGAATCACGTTGGCTGGAGCTGGTGGTTGGTTTCCCAAGACAGGTTGTGGCCTATATGGTACCTGATATTGCTGTTGTGGTCTATAATATGGCTGTTGGTATTGGTTCTGATACCTACCTTGTGGATAAGGTTGCTGATAATTCTGTCTAATAGCCTGCCTATTGTAGGGACATTCTTGAGCCGTATGGTTTGTGTACTTCCTTTCAATAGTACAATAGGGAGCATTCCTTTCTCTAATATTTTGGTTTTGCGTTGGGCATACGTTAGCCATGTGGTCACCTCCGCAAGTATAGCACCGATTCAATGGAGTGACTCTCTGTGTTTGTTTATTTTGGACTCCCAGCTTCTTGGCAACTTGCTCAGCTATCTCTTCTATTTCTGTGGAGATCTTTGAAGTATGACTAGTAGAACTATCCGAATCTTTGTAGAGTTTGGACAATCCTAACTCCTCACCCAAGTTATCTTCTATATCAATGCACGTCCGCACACACTCTTCTATGGATCTAGGATCTTTCAAGTACACATATGATCTTAACTTGGTGCTCAGTAAGCCATCTAAGAACAAAGCCACTTGTTTGGCCGGAGTGGGTAACTCTAGAGCAGGGCATCTTTCTAGATACTGTCTGAATCTTCTACCTGCTAGTCGCACTGTTTCTTGGGGAGTCTGCTTGAAGCTGTGGATCAAGGATGATGTGTTATGCCTGATACCACTCTTGGAAAATTCTACAATGAATTCGTCTAGCAGTTGACCTATATCGTGATAGCTGCTTCTATTCAATGGTTGAAACCAAGCTAAAGCAGTGCCCTTAAGGGTCAAACCAAATGCCTCGTACTGGGTGAACCAGTCCTCAATTTGTTCGGCTCTCAGCACTTGTTTGTACTCGGCCACATGATCATAAGGATCCCCTGTCCCATCGAAATAGTTCTTCATTGCTTTGATCACTTGAATGGGTCTAAGGGTTCTTGGGTACTCTCGGGGTCTAGGCAATGGAAAATCTTGTTCATCTCTTTGTTGCCTATGTGCTTGATGTCTCTCTCTTTCAGGTCTTTCATTTTCAAATCCTGACCTATTCCTGCCCACGGTGTGTGCAAAACTTACCTCAGGTCTCTCTCTAGTTCTTTCTCTCTGGGCTTCAGGAGCCTGGGATGATCCTACTCCTTGGAGGCCATGGGAAACATTGGATCTTGGTGGGGGGAAAATCAATTCATTCTTCCAAGTATATGCATGTCTATCATGTTCTGTTACCAAGAAAATTTTCTCTGATGTGTTATCCAGGTAGACAACCTTTCCTGGTATCTCTGGATCCTTGAACTCGTAGATGATGACTATGCCCAATTGGCTAGGTTGTTCTGGCTTGAATCTCCAAAAGGCTTCCTCTGTTTCTCTATTCAAAAATAGTTCTATGCTTTTGTTGTCTTGAGGGATCCAGTCTGGAGTGATCACTCGGGTCAAAACTGACTTGCCTCTGGGAGTCTGGGGTCCTTGTCCTATATTTCCTTGTTCTAGGTCTCCTATCTCATTCTCATGAATGATATTTCCAAACTCATCGGTCCTATCTGGTTGGTTGGTAACCACATACATGGTTCCTTCCTTATCAATGTATGAACCCTCTTCGAACTTGACCACCGGGTGTTCAAGTCCAAAGGATTGATCTGGATTTTTGAGTTGGACCACTGATCGCCTCAGACCATCCTCATAGATGCGAGCACCTAATTGGTTGGTCTGAATATATTCCAACTGTGTCTTATAGGGACCTTCCGGTGTTTGTAGATGGGCAGTCCCTGAGCCACCTGCACGTTTTCCCATGCTAAAAGACATTTCTGAATCACTTGTGTCTGAACTTAGTAAAAGATCACCACTTAGTTGTTGTGTCCAAGACTTGGATGTATGGTTGACACTAGCCTCAGAAGATCTAATGCTTTGTTTATCCTTGCCTAAGTGTCTATCAGATCTCAGGTTCATAAGCTTTAGTCAAGAGTCCAAATTTTCCCTTTGGTATGGTTCAAAATTCTTTAGAGCCCCCTTGGTTCCCTAGTCCCACCTGAGGGTCAACTTCAAATTATCCTATCTCAAAATCAACGGGTTATTCTTGAAAAAAACAGTTGAGGTCGTGTAGGATTTGAAACGAGCTTTCCAACAAGCTATAGAGCTCAAAAAATGGACTTTGGATGAAAAAGTTATGCCAATTCAGGCTCCTGGGGGTCAAAACAGGCAAACAGGGCCTTTGGAGAAAATCGCGATTTTGTGAACTTTCAGAGAATCGTGATTTTGTGAACTCAGAAAATCGCGATGTTGAGCACAAAATCGTGTTTTTGAAAATCGCGATTTTGAGCAGAAAATCGTGATTTGAAAATCGCGATGTTGATCACAAAATCGTGTTTTTGAAAATCGCGATTTTGAGCAGAAAATCGTGATTTGAAAATCGCGATGTTGATCACAAAATCGTGTTTTTTGACATGAAAATCGCGATGTTGATCACAAAATCGTGTTTTTTGACATGAAAATCGCGATGTTGATCACAAAATCGTGTTTTTGAAAATCGCGATGTTGAGCACAAAATCGTGTTTTTTGAAAATCGCGATTTTGACTCAGAGAATCGTGATTCACAAAATCGTGTTTTTTGCTGAAAATCGTGATTTGTGAGAATCGCGATTTTGAGCCCGCTGAAAATCGTATTTTCTCAGAATCGTGTTTTTGGCATGAAAATCGCGATGTTGAGCACAAAATCGTGTTTTTAGAAAATCGCGATTTTGAGCAAAAAATCGTGATTACACAGAATCGCCTTTTTTCACACAATCGTGTTTTTTACTGAAAATCGTGATTTTTTTGAGAATCGCGATTTTGAGTAGGGAATCGTGTTTTCTCAAAATCGTGTTTTTGACATGAAAATCGCAATGTTGAGCACAAAATCGTATTTTTGAAAATCGCGATTTTGAGGAACAATTCGTGTTTTCACAGAATCGCCTTTTTCACAAAATAGTGTTTTTGGCATGAAAATCGCGATTTTGAGCACAATCACAGAATCGTGTTTTTCTCAAAATCGTGTTTTTGGCATGAAAATCGTGATTTTGTCATAGAGAATCGTGTTTTTCTCAAAATCGTATTTTTCGCTGAAAATCGTGATTTGTGAGAATCGCGATTTTGAGCAGAAAGTCGTGTTTTTCACAAAATCGTGTTTTTGCTGAAAATCGTGATTGGTGAGAATCGCGATTTTGAGCAGAGAATCGTGTTTTTTGAAAATCGCGATTTTGAGCAGAGAATCGTGTTTTTTGAGAAAAAACACAGAATCGCGATTCTTTTCAACCAACTTTTAGGCGGGAAAACTGAAAATCGTGATTTTTCAAAAAATTTTGAATTTTCACAGAATCGCGATTTTCATCACAGAATCGCGTTTTTTGGCGGGAAATTCAAATTTCTGAGCGCCGGCTATGGCGAGCTCCGTATGAGCAGAAAATCATGAAAAAAACACAGCGCTTGCTCTCCCTTGCTTCTCCTAACTCCTTCCCACACAATAATGCATGAAAAATGGTATGAAGATGGTGAAAATGCACTAAAAAACAAGAATTTTCTATGAAGAAGAAGATGGAAGAAGGTGGAGATGATGATGATGATGATGAAGATGAAGAGGAAAAAACAGAAAATGAACTGAAATGACAGTTTTTTTACCTTCCAACGTCGCAAATCTACGATCTTACCATCACAACGCTCGTCCTCGAAGCTCTCTCCCCGGCAACGGCGCCAAAATTTGGTGTAGCTCAAGCGTAAGCACCACCTCCTTTACTTGTCAATCCACGGAGACGTGAGGACCGGTATGAAGACCACGAGCAAGTGAAGGCACAAGTGCGTGAGTGAAAGCACACAAACATGCACACACATACACACACACGCGCACAAAGTAAGATCAAAGAGAGGAACAATGGAAAGCTTAGATTGCAAAAGAGTTCTCTTACAAAAGTTCTATTCTCTAACAAGCTAACCTCAAAAATGAGCTCTCTAGCTCTTTTTATAGTTTTTTGACTAGTTTTGGCCCTGTCCAGACCTAGTGTCCGGCCTAGTTAAAAATTAGGTTCCAGGGCTTATTTGAGGGCTCAAACGAAGTCTAAAAATTATGAAAATTGGTACGATGGTACTTCTAATACTCCTCAAGCTTGAGGACTCCTCGGCTTGAACAAAATGGAGTTACTAAAAATAGATAATGGTATTTACAATGGTTTCTAGTGATGAAAATCACTATTTTTGTAGGGGATTCTTCTGAAAATTTGACATACACTTCTTGGAGCTCCCTACTTGCTCCCTTTCCTCGTGTGTCCACCTTTTGATGTGCTTCCATGCTTTGTCCTTGACTTTGAGCTTCAACAGAACAATTGCTATATATGTGGAAGGTATGGACACTATGCCAAAGATTGTTATCAAAATGAAAATAATCAAGGTGGTAATCAAAGAGGAGGCTATTCAAGAAGAGGTAAACAACAAGGAAATTATGCAGTTGAAGGTAAAAGTGATGATTATGATTCTCTTCTTATGATGAATGTAGAAACTAAGATGAATTGCAATAGCGATGTATGGTATGTAGATAGTGGTTGTTCTAATCACATGTCTCATGATGCTTCATGGTTTTCTAATATGCATAATCCGTCATGTAAAGGTCATGTCCAAACAGGAGATGATACAACACATAAGATTATGCAGGTTGGAGATGTTGTTATGCAGGATAAGAGCAAGACAAATTGCTTGAAGGATGTACTTTATGTGCCAACGATCACTAAGAATTTGATGTCGGTTGGTCAAATGGTAGAAAAAGGTCTACAAGTGAGATTTAACCATGCAGGTTGCTTCATTGAGGATCCAAAGCAAAGGAGGTTAATTGCTAGAGGTCAAAAACAAGGTAGATTGTTTACATTCAAGGTAAACCCAAATCATACAAACTATTTCTCTTATGGTATGCATCAAATAGCAGAGCTTGATCTATGGCACAAAAGGATTGGACACATGAATGTACACAGGTTAAAGGAGCTATCAAAGAAGAGGATTGTTGAAGGATTACCTGATCTTACTAAGCAACATATGGTGCATCTTTGTGAAGCATGTCAAATGGGTAAGCAGAGTAGACAACCTTTCAAGCATTCAAGCTATGTAAGTGATGGTTTGCTAGATCTCATACACACAGATGTGTGGGGACCTACTAAAGAGGAATGCTTGGTTGGTAATAAGTACTATGTATCATTCATTGACGATCATAGTAGAATGACATTTGTGTATTTTATTAAACATAAGAGTGAGGTCTTTGATTGTTTCAAGAAGTTCAAAGTCGAAAAGCAAACAGGAAGGTATATTAAGAAGCTAAGATCCGATGGAGGAGGAGAGTATTTCTCTCAAGCTTTTACTGATTTTTTGTATGATGAAGGTATCAAAAGAGAAGTTACATGGAGGTATACTCCACAACAAAATGGAGTCGCAGAAAGAAGAAACAGAATCATAGCAGAAGCATCTAGAAACATGCTTAATGATATGTGTTTGCCTAATTATTTTTGGGCTGAAGCTATTAGCACAAGTGTTTACATTATGAATAGAGTTCCGACTGCTGGAGTTCATCATTTGACACCATATGAGGTATGGCATGGAAGGAAACCAAGTGTAAGTCATTTGAAAGTATTTGGCTGTGTATGTTATGTACATGTACCTAGTGAGGTGAGATCTAAACTTGATGCGAAATCAGAAAAATGTATATTTATTGGTTATGCAGATACTCAAAGAGGATATAGATGCTATAATCCTCATACCAATAAGGTTGTTGTGTCAAGAGATGTAAACTTTGATGAATCACTTTCATGGTATGCAGATAAGAATTGTTTGCAGGTCATGGATGAAAATGAAGAAGGTGTGGTTGAAGGAGATGAATGCATAGTTCAGCCATCAGGAAGTTTAAATGATGAAAGGAGTGGTTTAGATGAAGAAAGAGGATCACCTTTCAATGGAAGATTAAGGCAAGAGTCACCTCCAAGTGTTAAAAGTAAAGGTAAACTCAAACTTGTTGAAGTTAATGATGAAGGAGAGGAAATTAGTGATGTATGTGAGTATGGAGAATCATCAAAGGTTCCTAATAAGAAAGGAAGAGCATCTACATTGGAGGTAAGAAGAACTTCAAGAGTAAGTAAGCAACCTCAAAGGTATACTTATGAATCTTTCATGAATACTCATTATGCTTTTATGACAAAAGTTGAGCAGGAAAATGAACCCACATGTTATGATGAGGCCAAACGAGATGAAAAGTGGGAGAAAGCAATGAGAGAAGAAATGGAAGCACTACAGGATAATAAGACTTGGAATTTAGTTCCAAGTACACCAAAGCAAAAGGTAATTGGTTGCAAGTGGGTTTTTAAGATTAAAAGAAATAGTGATGGTAGTGTGTCTAGATATAAGGCTAGACTTGTAGCAAAAGGATATAATCAAACTCAAGGTGTGGACTATGAGGAAACATTTAGTCCAGTAGCAAATATGGCAACGGTGATAACTTTGTTGGCTTTAGCTGCAAGTAAAAGGTGGAATATATATCAACTCGATATAAAGAATGCCTTTCTTAATGGTGAGTTAAATGAAGAAGTGTATATGTCACAACCAGATGGTTATGTGGATGCAAAATATCCTAATCATGTATGCAGGTTAAAGAAGGCATTGTATGGTCTTAAGCAGGCACCAAGGGCATGGAATGCAAGGTTGGTAAAGTATATTATGCTGCAAGGATACACAGTGAGTCATGCTGATCCTTCACTTTATGTAAAACATGTAGATGACATGTGTGTCTATGTATGCATTTATGTGGATGACTTGTTGATTACAGGGAATGATGCAAAAGCAATTGATGAGATAAAAGGTAATTTGGGAAAGGAATTTAAAATTTCAGATCTTGGTTTGCTCAGATACTTTCTTGGGATTGAAATTGTGTATAGCGATGAAGGTATGTGGTTGATACAAAGAAAGTATATATGTGATATGCTGAAAAGGTTTGGTATGCAGGAATGTAAATTTGTTTCTACTCCAATGGAATGTAATGTAAAGCTGAGTGCAAAGGAAGGTGATGAGTTGCATGATATGAATGTATATAGATCCATGGTAGGATCTTTGATTTATGCAACAAAAACTAGACCTGATATATGTTATGCAGTGGGAGTATTGTCACAGTTTATGCATGAACCTAGAGTACCTCATATGCATGCAGCGAAAAGAGTGCTTAGGTATTTGAAAGGTACCATGAACAAAGGATTATTTTATAGTCATGATGCTGATCTAACTCTTAAAGTCTTTAGTGGTGCAGATTGGGCTGGAAGCAAAGATGACAGAAGATCCACAAGTGGATATGTGGTAATAGCAAGAAACAAGACATTAACATGGAGTTCAAAGAAACAGCCTATAGTTGCTTTATCTTCTACAGAGGCTGAGTATAGAGGTTTAGCATTGGCTACTACTGAGGTTATGTGGTTTAAAAATTTGTTTCATGACTTGAATGTGCAGGTTGATGTACCACTGATATATGGGGATAACTTGAGCAGCATTCATATGACCTCAAATCCTATTTTTCATGCTAGAACAAAGCATATAGAGGTTCACTATCATTATGTTCGAGAGAAGGCCATGAACAATGAAGTGCAGGTTTCTTTTGTTGGAACAAAGGATCAAGTTGCAGATATCTTCACCAAATCCTTGGATGGACCAAAGCTTCAAAGATTCAACTATATTCTTGGCATGAAGGAAATACCCTTTCAAACTTGAGGGGGAGAATGTTGCGAACATTTGTTTTATGTAGGGTACAAGTTTCAAATTATGTAAATACCTTTGGGAAGTCTTCAAATACTTCAAGAAGGCTCATATTATTCATAAAATGTAGCAAAAATACCATGTGAGTTTTAGAACATGGTGAGTCAAATTAGTGAGTCACAAGGGAGCTTCAATGGTGTCCTAGTGGAAGGTCGATGTGGCTAGTTCTCAAAGTCCATCAATACTTTGCTTATTTGAGCACTTGAGTCATGTAATACCTCCATCCAAGTGTCTACCACGAATTTAGATGTATTAAGAAGGTTTTAGATTAGTTTCCCATGCTATAAAAAGAGGAGAAACGTCGTGATCTTGTGGGATGTCCAAGAGAGTCATATGTGTATCTCTACACTGCTGTAGTTTTGTATGCAGCGATTGTAGAGCTTGTATCTCCCTCATTATATATCTAAATTATATGTTTATAGCTCATTGAAAAGCTCTTACTGTCTACTTTCTTCCTGTAAATTTTCATAATCATTGGATTTGTGAGCTGAGAGAAATACTCTCTGCAAGTAGTGTGTGTTCTCTGTTTTTTATCCCTGCTGAAGGTCTCCATTAAACCTCAAACTTGCAGAGGTCATATCTCCTTGTGTATGTATGCAAATCATGTGTTCTTTGGCTTGTTAGAAAGCTCTTTAAGTCTACTTGTATTCTGGAAAGTTTCAAAGTCATTGGAGTTGTGAGTTAAGAGCAGTAGTCTCTGCAAGTGATGTGTGTCCTTAGGTTCATCTCTGTTTCAAGGTCTCCATTAAAGCTTCATATTGCAGAGGTCATAGCTCATTGTCTATTTATCCATTTGAGGTGTTCTATATCTTTTTGGAAAGATCTTAGAGTCTAGTTTATGTGTGTGAAACAGTTTTGGAAAATTCCAAGTGAGTAAAGAGCAATTTGCTATGCAAGAAAATTGGTCTGTGCATACAAGTTTGTGAAAAAGTCAACTAGGTCCTGTTGGGTTTCACCTACTTCTAGCTGTACTTTGGAGATCAATAAACTCCAACAGAGTTGACCACCTTTCAAGATTAACCATAGGAGAAGCTCCTCAAGGAATAGTGGATGAATTACCCGAGGCATACTTGTTTAACCTTGAGATAGCACCAGAATGGGCTAAGCCAGTAGTCCCTATTCTCACATATGGACCCAAGAATCCTAAGATAAGGATCAAGGAAGGAGAGATTACCAAGTCTCACAGATATCAAATCATAGCAGGAAGCATATATAAACAGGATAATCAAAAGATTCTTGCTTGTTGCATAGATGAATTAGAACATGCGAATTGGTTGCAATTAGCACACATAGGTGCATTAAAGCAACATCACTCGAAACATCGTACTTTGCAGACTCTGCATAGACTAGGAGTATATTGGCCTTCGGTGGAAGTAGATGTCTACAAATTGTGTAAAGAATGCCCTGATTGTTGTGAAAAACCACCAATAGAACATGCTACGCTATATCACGTGTCTCTCACACCAGACTGGAGTGTTTAGTGACGTACTTGAGGACGAAAACATTCCCTCAAGGAATGACTTTACCACGACAACGCAGTTTAGAGCAGGAAGCTCAAGACTATTCACTTATTGGCGATAATCTATACAAACAAGGACGAGACGGATACTTAAGACAATGTGTTCATGAGAGCAATTACTTGAGCGTACTAGAGACTGCACAGCAAGGTGTTGCAGGAGGTCACTTTGGACCCGATAGGATAATCAAAACCATCCTCTTTGCAGGATTATGGTGGCCCACTCTTCACATGGATGCACATACCTATGTCAAGAGATGTGATGTGTGCCAAAGAACTCAGTTTCCTACTCGCAGAGATGAAATGCCATTAAAACCCATGATGGGCGGACGTGCATTTTCTAAGTGGGGTATAGACTTTGTAGGACCCATTAACCCCCCTGCAAAAGGTACACATGTCGAATACATTATTGTTGCGACTGATTATCTTACCAAATGGGTAGAGGCAAAAGCCACGAAAAAGAATGATGCACACACGACTGCAAAATTCTTATTTGAAAATGTCTTTACAAGATATGGATTGCCTATAGAGTTAGTGAGCGATCGAGGAACTCACTTTCTAAACCAAGTCATTGAATATTTGTTATAGGAATTTATGGTGAGTCACAAGAAATCCGCACCATATCATCCTGAGGCCAATGGTCACGCTGAAAGCACTAACAAGATCCTTTGTAACGTACTGACGAAACTCGTGAACAAAAAACGTTCAGATTGGGACAAACAGTTACACCATGCTGTTTGGGCATATCGAGTGGCCTACAAGACCGTACTCAATGCAACTCCCTTTCACATGGTTTTTGGTCAGAATGTTGTGCTTCCTTTGGACTTCTTGATACTGACCCTTAAGGTTACACAAGAACATTAGTGGACCGGCCATGATTTATCAGCAAGAATAATGGAGTTGGAACGATTAGGAGAAACCAGGCTGAAAGAAGCAGCAAGAATATACGCGGCAAAGAAGCGACAGAAAGCATATTTTGATGCACATGTGAAAGATAAAGGCTTGAACGAAGGAGATTTAGTTCTAGTATATACTTTGAAACAGCATGCACGAAATTTAGAAAAGCGAGGTTATGGACCTATGATCATTAACAGACTCTCAACAAGTGGAGCAGTACAATTAGCCACCTTAGAAGGAGACATAATGCCTAATTACATTAGTGGCTGTAGAGTCAAGTTATATCAGGAACCTCTTACAGAGGATATGCTTAGACGACTCAAGTTGGCAAAGAAGCATAAGGGGGAAGAAAATAGAATACGATTTGAAGCTCAGGCAGAAGCTATAGAACGCATTAAGCGCATGAAGTTAAGAAGACAAAGACTAAGGAGAGAACATTATAACCATCTAGAAACATCACCCAGATACCCCATGGCCATGTGTCAAGCAAAGTCAAGTACACACCCTAGCATAGTGGACAGGAGACCATTCATTACAGTCATGTTAGAGCATGGCAACCCTTGCCAAAAGCTCAGGGCTTTAATTGATTCAGGTGTTGCGACTAGTGCGATTAGATGGTCCCACTATAAGGACTCAGGAATAGAGATGCGGCCAATTGAGGCATACCTCATAGGGCTAGGAGGCATGGTTGCATGGGTGAGGTGGACCTTCCTATCCTCATAAATGAAGTGACCTTGACAGTGAAACTACTAGTGTGCCATGACGACGACCTGATAGAACCCCTAATCCTTGGCCAAGATTGGTTATACGATCACTCAGTGGACCTAAATCTTAGACAAGGCTCCTTACAGATTGGAACCTTAGATCAGAAGCGAGTGATACCGCTTGACTTCCCTAATGGCATTCCGACTGAGGTTTGTAACCCTAGACCCTATGAAATGCATGCGACGGAAGACCGGAAGATCTTTGGTCAGATCAGTCACGTTATGTCTACACCAACCCACACGGGCTTGGTGATGGACGATTGTCAATCAGAAGGACGTCAGAAGATTTTCCCTTGGGCTTCCTGCAAATTAGAAGGGTCAACCACCCAACTGCTTGGTCAAATGGACACCAGCAGCGGTCAGGAGGGTTACATCAGCGCTCAAATGGACACCATCAGTGGTCAAGAGGGTTACATCAGCGGTCAAATGGGCACATGTTGGTGCAGACCAATCACCAATTGAAGATTTGAAGGACAAAGGATGGAGATGAGATCAATTTTTGAAGCAAAGAAGATGGATACATTCACAGAGTGAAAGACATGTACACATATGTACATTAGTTAAGACATAGGTTACTTATACTTATGCTTTGATGTAAGTCTGTATATAATTGCCTATAAATACTTTTGAAAATGTCGGGGCAAAGTGAGAAGACAAGGAGAGACTATGTATGAGCATAGGAATAAAGAAATGAGATGTTGTAAGTGTCATTAGACACATGAGAAGTGAGTTGAAGTCTCTCTCTCATTCAGTTGTAGTCTTCTTCAGAAATGACACAATTTTTGCGCCCGAAGTTTCTGTGTTTTCTCCCTGTGTGATAGATCTTTTGTGAATTCCTTTTGGAGATATCTAAGTCCATAGTTAATCAATCTATGGCTAGAGTTTGAGAGTCTAATTGTGATCAGACTAAGAGAATTGTGTGTAGGAACATTCACATGTGAGAAAGTACTCACTGGTTCCTGAAACAGGCGCAAATTTTGATCTTAATGATTTGATCATTTCTCACTCCACAGTGTAAAGTTTTGTGCAAGTAAGCACTTAATCTTTAAGTTGGAAGGTAAGCTACTCATGGCTAGAAGCATTTGCTTAAACGGGTTCTATACTGTGAGAATTAAAGTTAAGAAGTTGAGGGTGTCCAAATCGACTTCTCAGAAGTGAAGATTTAGACATAGTTGACTTGGTAAGTAGATTTCTCAAGATCTACTGAACCTTTTGAAGTAATTTGACTTGGAGAAGGTGCGCAATCTTTAGGCGACACTTTGTACAAAGTTTCATCAAAAACTTTACACATTTACTCAGTCAATGAGCAAGATCTATGCAGCAGACTTTCTGAGGAAAATTCCTTATTCATAGTTTAGTCAAGAAATTGATATTTGGTTATTGATCTCTTAAATTGGTGAAGGTTTTGACTTACTCTTGATATAGAGGTGTTCTAAATTCAAGAGTAGGTTGTTCTTTTGGAGATTAACACTCTCCATCAATGGTATCAGAGCAGGAAACATCAAAATCAAGGAAAGGAGGATCCCGACTGCTGCAGATTCAAGAAATTCAACAACTGAGGAACTAAAAGGTGAAAGCTTGAAGGCAAAGCTTGAGGAGGAGACTATACGACATCAAGAAAGACAAAAGGACTCTAATTTGAAGTAAAGGTACATATATTATTCATAAAGCTTGAAGATTTCAATACACAGGTGGACACAAGATGGGAGATTCTCTACAGATAGAGAAATTGGATAGGGAAAACTATCCTGCATGGTCAATGAGGATGGAAGCTCATCTTATGAGCAAAGATTTAATAGCTTACATCACAGGAGAAGAAGAGAAGCCGCAGTTCAGAGATCCTAGTGTTCCAACTAGGGAAGAGTTAGCAGATTTGAAAAATTGGATGAAGAAAGATGCTCAAGCTAGGAGCATTATATATATGGCAGTCAATGATTACTTGTTACCTCATATTCGAGGTCTTGAAAGTGCAACTGATATTTGGAATGCTTTGGAGGAGCATTTCTAGAATACTACTAAGTCAAGGAAGGCATCCTTATGGGCAGAGTTTACCACCTTTAAGAAGAAGGCTTCTCAATCCATTTCAGACTATGTGACAAGAATGAGAGATATTGCAGATGCTTTAGGAGCTGTGGATGAAGACATTGAGGAGGATAAATTGGTAAGGCAAATTCTTACAGGTTTAAGAGGAGATGACAAATGGAAGCCATTCATTTTGTCTACAGAATTATCACTTGATCATTTCACTCCTGATTTAAATCAGTTGCTAGGTCATATGCTAACATTTGAGCAGGATGTTAAACGAGATGGTGACAAAAGTACAGGTCATGCAATGTACTCAAAGGACAAGAAGAAAGCTAACAAAGGAAAGCAACAAGCAGGTGAAGATGAAGGTACAACTAGTCAAGCCAACTTCCTAAGAGGTAGAGGAGGTGGCAAAGGTAGAGGAAGAGGCAGGAACAACAAAGATGGAGCCAAAGCATGCTGGATTTGTGGTAAGACAAATCATTTAGCTAATGATTGTTGGCATAATAATCAGAGTAATGGTGGATATAATCAGAACTATAATTCAAGAGGAAGAGGAGGCAGAAATCAAAGAGGTAATTTCAGAGGCAGAGGTAGTAGGGGTTACTTTGGAAGAAATGCAGGTAGAGGTTTCCAAAGTCAACAATATAAAAACACCTATTACAATTATGCTTCAGATCAAAAGGAAGATTCAACATTGATAATGAATGCAACTTGTGAAAGGCAGAGTGAAGATCAAAGAGTCTTCTATATTGATTCAGGAGTGGTAATATAGCCTTGATGACTGATTTGGAGAATAAGGTATCTAATCATGTTGTTCAAACAGGTGACAACACAAAGCACAATGTGAAGTCAATTGGATCAGTGAAGGCCAAGGATGGAAGCACCTTATTGAGTAAGGTCTTGTATGTTCCTACAATTCCTAAGAATTTGATAAGTGTAGGACAAATTGTGGAAAAAGGTTATGAAGTAAGGTTCACTAATGAAGGAGTGTTTGTGGAAGACCCTAGCAATGGGTATAAACAAATTGTTTCAGGGAAGAAAGAAGGAAGATTGTTCACATTGAAGATTCAAGGTAATATTGGTCATGCCATGTTCACATATGGAGGACATAAGATCTCTGAGTTAGATCTTTGGCACAAGAGGCTTGGACATTTCAATGAGAGAGGTATTAAAGACATGATTAACAATGGTTCAGTGCTTGGTTTGCCTAATGTTGCAGGTCAACATATGACATACAGATGTGAGGCATGTCAATTAGGTAAGGCTCATAAGCATTCCTACTCCAAGCATGGTTTTATGTACTCAGAGAAGCTTGAGTTGGTACATACAGATGTGTGGGGACCATCAAAGGATTTCAGTATAAATGGGTCAAGATATTATGTGATTTATGTTGATGATGCTACTAGATGGATCACTATTTATGTGATCAAAGATAAGTCAGAAGTGTTTAATACATTTAAACAATATCATGCATATGCAAAAAGAATTACAGGACATAAGTTGAAAAGACTAAGGTCAGATGGAGGGGGAGAGTATTTCTCTAATGAGTTCAGTGATTACTTGTGGAATGCAGGTATAAAAAGGGAAGTTACTTGCAGGTACTCTCCTCAACAAAATGGTGTAGCAGAGAGGAGAAATAGAACTCTTGTTGAGTTTGCAAGGTCCATGATGAAGGAGAAAAATTGCCCTAATTATTTGTGGGCTGAGGTTGTAAATACAGCTACTTATTTGGTTAATAGGTTACCATGTAAAGCTTTGCAGGGAATGACACCTTATGAGGCATGGTGGGGTAAGAGACCTACACTAGACCATTGCAAAGTATTTGGATGTTTGGCCTATGCATATGTGCCATCACAATTAAGGCACAAATTGGAACCTAAAGCTGAAAAATATGTGTTTATTGGTTATGATGATAAGCAGATGGGATACAAGTTGTGGAATCCATCCACAAAACATTTTCTTGTATCAAAAGATGTTACATTTGATGAGCAAGGTACTTGGTATGCAGGTACTATCAATATTAATACAGATGATGAAGAGGTTGTGAGCCAAAGGAAAGGTAAGTCAAAGGTTCAAATAATTGATGAAGAAGAGAATAATGAAGTGCAGGTTGAAGTGGAAGAAACACCTAGGTTTGATCCTGAATATGAAGAACCAGAAACCTCAAGAAGTGGAGAACTTAGGAGGTCTACAAGGAACAAATGGCAACCTACAAGGTATAGCTATGATACTTCATTTTTGGCTACCAAAGATTATGCTTACATGATTAAAGCAGATGAAGACCCTTCTACATATGAAGAGGCAAAAGGTAAAGAAAATTGGGAGAAAGCTATGCAGGAAGAATATGATGCATTGTTGGAGAATCAAACATGGGATTTGGTTCCAAAACCAAATAGCCAGAAGATCATTGGATGTAAGTGGGTTTATAAGACAAAAAGATTTGCAGATGGAAGTGTGTCTAGGTACAAAGCTAGACTTGTTGTCAAAGGGTTTGCTCAGACATATGGTGTTGACTATGATGAGACTTATAGTCCTGTGGCAAAGATGACAACCATCAGGACACTTATAGCAATTGCTGCATGTAAAGGTTGGAAATTGTGTCAATTAGATGTGAAAAATGCTTTTTTGAATGGTTATATTTCAGATGATGTGTTCATGGAGCAACCTCAAGGGTTCAGAGATAAAAGGTATCCAGATCATGTGTGCAAGCTCAAGAGAGCTTTGTATGGCTTGAAGCAGGCCCCAAGGGCATGGAATTATAGACTTGTAAAGTTCTTGAAAGAACTTGGATTTCAGGTGTCTAAAGCAGATAGTAGCTTGCTTGTCAAAGCAAGTGATAATGGTTTCATATACATGTGCATATATGTTGATGATATAATCCTTACAGGTACAGATGAGGAAGGAATACAAAGACTAAAGAAGCAAATGGAAAAGGAGTTCAAAATAAGTGACTTGGGAGACTTGTCATACTTCTTGGGCATGGAAATTACATATACTCAACATGGAGTATTTGTGACCCAAGAAAGGTATTTGAAGAACTTGTTAATCAAGTTTAAAATGGATGATTGCAGGGTAGCACCTACACCAATGGAGGTGAATCACAAATTGAGTAAATTTGGAGGTGAAGAATTCAAGGACATGAGACAATATCAGAGTTTGGTTGGTAGTCTTATCTATGCTACTTTAACTAGACCTGATTTATCATATGCAGTAGGGGTTTTGTCTCAATTCATGCATTGTCCTAGGAAAGAGCATTGGATTGCAGGTCAAAGAGTATTGAGGTACATTAAGGGTACACTCAAAGAAGATTTGTATTATGGGTTTACATCAGATACAAACATCAAGATCTATAGTGATGCAGATTGGGCAGGTAATCCAGATGATAGAAGATCAACCTATGGATACATGTGTTATGTGGGAGATAAGTTAATCTCCTGGTGCTCAAAGAAGCAACATACAGTTGCTTTGTCATCTACAGAAGCAGAGTACAAAGGCATGGTTGAAGCTGCAAAAGAAGTGATATGGCTTAAGACTCTAATGAAGAGTTTTGACACTATACTGAACATACCTATCATTTATGGTGATAACATGAGTTCATTATATCTAGCTGCTAATCCTGTTTTTCATGCCAGGACTAAACACATTGAGATACAGTATCACTTTCTAAGAGAGAAGGTAATGGATAAGGAGATTGAAGTCATACATACTTCAACAAAAGATCAGATAGCTGATATGCTTACAAAGAGCTTGGATGGACCAAAGCTACAGAAGTTTAAAGACATGGCAGGTATAAAGAAGATAAGAGAAACCTCAATTGATGATTGAGGGGGAGTTGTTGGTGCAGACCAATCACCAATTGAAGATTTGAAGGACAAAGGATGGAGATGAGATCAAGTTTTGAAGCAAAGAAGATGGATACATTCACAGAGTGAAAGACATGTACACATATGTACATTAGTTAAGACATAGGTTACTTATACTTATGCTTTGATGTAAGTCTGTATATAATTGCCTATAAATACTTTTGAAAATGTCGAGGCAAAGTGAGAAGACAAGGAGAGACTATGTATGAGCATAGGAATAGAGAAATGAGATGTTGTAAGTGTCATTAGACACATGAGAAGTGAGTTGAAGTCTCTCTCTCATTCAGTTGTAGTCTTCTTCAGAAATGACAGAATTTTTGCGCCTGAAGTTTTGTGTTTTCTCCCTGTGTGATAGATCTTTTGTGAATTCCTTTTGGAGATATCTAAGTCCATAGTTAATCAATCTATGGCTAGAGTTTGACAGTCTAATTGTGATCAGACTAAGAGAATTGTGTGTAGGAACATTCACATGTGAGAAAGTACTCACTGGTTCCTGAAACAGGCGCAAATTTCGATCTTAATGATTTGATCATTTCTCACTCCACAGTGTAAAGTTTTATGCAAGTAAGCACTTAATCTTTAAGTTGGAAGGTAAGCTACTCATGGCTAGAAGCATTTGCTTAAACGGGTTCTATACTGTGAGAATTAAAGTTAAGAAGTTGAGGGTGTCCAAATTGACTTCTCAGAAGTGCAGATTTAGACATAGTTGACTTGGTAAGTAGATTTCTCAAGATCTACTGAACCTTTTGAAGTAATTTGACTTGGAGAAGGTGCGCAATCTTTAGGCGACACCTTGTACAAAGTTTCATCAAAAACTTTACACATTTACTCAGTCAATGAGCAAGATCTATGCAGCAGACTTTCTGAGGAAAATTCCTTATTCACAGTTTAGTCAAGAAATTGATATTTGGTTATTGATCTCTTAAATTGGTGAAGGTTTTGACTTACTCTTGATATAGAGGTGTTCTAAATTCAAGAGTAGGTTGTTCTTTTGGAGATTAACACTCTCCATCAGCACAATCAACAGACAGATGGGGACGATCAGTGGTCAGGTGGACTTCATCAGAGTCCACATGGGCAAAACAGCCTGCGGTGCCCATCCTTCCACACTTACTGCGGACTCGCCTAGATTAAAAGTACAAAACGGAGCACCTCCTAATGGGCAGGTTTCGCAAGTGTTGGACCTCCCTTCTTTTCCAAAGCAGAGTGTCCATCTGACCTCTCAACCTCAACCACAAAGGAGTCAACCACGACAAAGGAACCCAGACCGACGACAATATCAGACGACACAAAGAAAGCAGCACTATCAGTATCACAAAGCAAGTGGCACGAGACAGATATGGGTGCCAAAAGGACAAAAAGCACCGACTGATTTCAACAACGCGGACATTGATACGAAGAAGTCAAGGCAGAAGCAGAGGCAGTATTGAAAGTCTACTCGACCTTCTTCTACGAGTACAAACACTCGACAAATTTGGATCGCCAAGAAGTACCTTACAAACCGACCCACACCCACGCAGATTTGGGTAGCCAAACAGTGTATTATAGCTCAATCCTCAAGCCATGTAATATATACCCCTCAGAAATCTCTTCACCCTTCAACCCCACCAAATCCGATCTCATCTTTTGTTCCTCAACAGAAGCCTATCACCCCCACACGAACTCTTAGGAAGTGGATACTGAAACGTATCCAGACGCCTTCTACGACCCCCTCATCTAACATAACTCCCACCCCGATTAATCTACAACCTTGTAATAACTCATTCACAACTGAACCTCGTACTAATCCACACACTATAACCCAACAACGCTTGTAATAACATCTCATCAAAGCACTGCATGCAATATCTGAAAACATATAGGTGTCTAGAGACTTGCACTAGTTCTGCAAGAAGCATTGCATCAATCAAATCACAACACTTGGCTACACGGGTTACACATCGGCTATGGAAAGGGATTACGGTCTCACTTTCATGGGATCATGATTAATTTCCATACTAATGTGCTAATCTTATGTAGCAGATCTTCTACGCACTCGCATCATACATCATGCAGGCAGAAGGGCCATCGAAAGCTGGCCCTAGTGCACCAATGGCCAATATTGGAGAACTACTAGTGGAGCCCCATCCTACGGCTCAACCGCCCGAATTTCAAGGTTTCCCAGGGCCCATGCCAATTGACGATCCTCCTAGAGGTTACATTGAGAAGATTCATCGCAATTCTCACTGGTTTCAAGGGCTTGCAGGACCATTAGCAGATGCTGATTTTATATTTGAGGCCAATTTGACTTTTGATGACCGTACTTGGGCAAATATCAGTTTTTCTCAAGAGAGTTTGAAGGATTACAGAACACGGAAGACCTAACGCATGTTTGGGCAAGAGCAGGGTTTACAGAGTATTTCAGTGACCCTTTGCCTAAACCTGACTTCTACAGATGCTATTACTTGGTCACAACTTTGACAGCTTCTGAGAACAAGGATCTGCTCGGCACTTTTATTTTGCCATCCTTAGTGAACGATCCACCATATAAAAGATTTTATCTTTCTAAAGATTTGATTCGAGCTACCATCAAGATTCATGGAACCCACACTCCAACGGAACGAGAACGGCTGGTTCCAGAGCCAATGAAACGTGGAGAAGTTACTAAGTGGGAAGATATTTTGGTGATCACACCTGAGCTTTCAAAACCACTACGGATATGTATGCAGCATTTTGCATTTCCAGCTCAGGACAGATTCACAATGCCTCACAAGTGCATATGGTTTGGTTTATATTTAGCATGTACTGGACCCTAGACAGTTGATCTTGCAAGCTGGATCATTGATCAGCTCTACTTAGCACAACATAGATGGGAAAGAAAGAAGGTCATCAATGGATGTTGCGCTCCCACGCGCATCGTATACATGTGTCTGGCCTACGATTTACCTATCGAGCGAGCAATGACAAGTGAGGAGTTGAAAGCCTTCAAGGGAACAACAAAGAAAGCTAGAAATCCTAGCACAAGACGAGCAAGAAAGCGAACGAGAGGAACTATCCCCTACCTTCAGGTGCCAGAATCACCCTCACCACAACCCTCTCCAGAGCAGTCCCCGACAGAAGCCACTCCATCTGTACAACCTATTCGCATACGGTTATCAAGACCGATTATAACGGAGGCCACCACCAGCACAGTCGCTCCTCAAGCAGCGACCATCCCAGGACCTGCCACCACTACAGCAGAAGTTCCCACCACTATTGGTGCGGAAGCTTTCTCTTTTCCGATACCAAACATGGAAGCAGAGCCACTGGATACAACCTTTGATTTTGAAATGCAGGATGCCTTCTCGAATGAATTTCAGTTTTCAGAAGGTCAGATCTTCTCTCAAGAATACGAGCGGCCAAGTTATCTGACCACGCCCCGAGACCAACCACAAGGACAAATAGTGTCTAGTTCTGAGGAAGAAAGAACGAAAATCGACGAAGATGAAGGCGATGATGAAGCCAGCCAGGGCACTCACGAATCCCAAGAGCATGGACAGACAAATGAACAAGGACAGCACATCGACACCCAGGGAGACACCAGTACACATGAAGATGAAACCTTTGAAGCAGAAGCTTATACACTAGCCATCAAGAAGCTATACCGCACCATGGAGAAAGTTTGGGCACGAAAGAAATTGACTGAGGCAGAGTCAAGCACTTATAGAACAGGAACTTGTCTCAGGCGGATTCGAAGAAGTATACATCAGAGGCTTCTGAGAACTTGTCAAATTAGTGGGATCCACAGAAGCCTTACGATATTTGCAGAGGAAACCATTACCATAGTATGACCCTCATAGAATCCGTCTACTAACCAAACCGGGTGAATACATTCGGGTACCCACCAGCGGACAATCTTCAGAACAGGCCAGGGAAGCACGTCTCATCCCTGAAGACTCATTGGCAGAAGACACCATTTTCATCGACTCCCCACCCCTTACTACTACTGTACATACCACCACAGTTGTTGAAGTACCTACCACCCCAACCGCTCCTCCTTCACCTCCCATCCATCCAGTCTCCCCCATACACCCTCGTTCTCCCCGAACAACATCCTCCTTCTCCGACGGAGTAGCAGAAGTCGTCCTTTGTTGCTCTAGCAAAATGGTGAAAACCACATTAAGAAGCTCAACCTCCTTAATGTCAATCCGTAGGAGAGATAGGAGTGATATGAAGATCGTGAATGTGAGATGAAGTGAGAGTGTTGTCAGGATCTTGCTAACGCGCATACAGAGATTACAGACGCAGAAAAACACATAGAAAATAGAGAAAACAGGAGACGAGACAGAACACAAGATTGGGTGCAATCTCCCCCCATGCACTCTGTTTCGACAGTCCACAGAGTGCATGTATTTATAGGACTTTTGATTACGTCGAAAAGAGTGGTTACAAGAGGGCGGCTTCGAAAAGCAGGCATGAAACTAAAAGTTGATAACTTTTACAGAAAGCCATTGCTTTCAATAACAGAAACTACGGTCTACAACGACCCTTATTCTAACCGTTACTTTTCTAACAATAGAACCTTCTACGCAGATTTATTTACAAACTAAATAATAATTATTCAGATTATTGATGTCCGCCCTTTCACGCCTTGCACGCTCCTCATGAACCTTCAACTGCTATATATCAAAAACATCAAAAACATATTAATACATTAAGAATATAATACTTTAACAATGCATTGTTCAATAATATACAACATGCCTCTCAATTGACAAGCAACTGACCTCAGTTGATAAAATAATTTAACACTCTAACAATTACAATACATTGTTCAACATATTCCATGTTACTGTTACAATCCAACAATGCATTGGCTAACATATTCCATGTTACAATCCAACAATGCATTGGCTATTCCATATTTCAATCCAACAATGCATTGGCTAACATATTGCATGTTACAATCCAACAATGCATTGTTCAACATATTCCATAAGGTATAACATGCCCCTCACTTGAACAAGCAACTAACCTCAGGTGATAAAATAATAAACATGGATGGCCAGTCACGTGTTTCATCACTGAATAAAGAAAATAGGCATGTGCCATGTAAAAATACATGCATGGAAATGTTCATGGAGCTGGTACATTAATGTATTTGTGTATGATATGCAGAAATTAAATGGTCGTAATGAGGTGTTAATTGTGTTTTATGTATCCATTGACATTCTTCAATAGAGTGATTTTTGTACTTAACCAAATATCGATGATATTGAGTACCTGTGCGTGTAGTAGTGACATCATGATCAATGATTTTCTCAGGAACTAAGATTTCAGATTGTTCTTCAATCAAAGGAGGGTCATCAAGAAGTGGAGCAAGTGGTAAAGTTCCTTTAAAGGGTTTAAGTAAACTAATATGAAAAGAATTATGAATGGTCCAATGGGATGGAATATCTAAATTCACAAAGCATGCACAACTGCTAACAATTCTTTATCATACGTACTATAATTTTGTTTTGAGGGCTTAAGCCTTCTACTCTCAAATGCAATGGGATGGTCATTTTGCATTAAAACAGCACCTATTCTTGAACCGCTAGCATCAGTAACAACATGAAAGGGTTGTGAAAAATCAGGTAATTGTAAAACAGGTGCATGTGAAAGTGCATGTTTAAGTTTGTCAAAGGACTATTGTTGGGTAAGTCCCCATGCAAATTTTATTTTCTTTTTCAACAACAAGGTAAGAGGTAATGTTAAATAAGAAAAAATTCGAACAAACTTCCTATAGAAACTAGCCAACCCAAGAAAAGAACGAACATCATTGATTGATTGTGGTGTAGGCCATTCTATGATAACTCTAATCTTTTTCGGATCCACATGCACACCTTCACTTGAAATAATATGTCCTAAATATTCTAGCTTATGCTGAAAGAAATAACTCTTTTCAGGATTAGCATAAAGTGTGTTCTCTCGTAACAAATGAAAAACTGTTTCAAGATGCTTTCATGTTCACTATCATTCTTACTGTAAACAAGTATGTCATCAAAGAAGACAAGAACAAAAGCTTGGTAATCAAGAAAAATATTGTTCATCATTCGCGCAAATGTAGCAGGGGCATTAGTAAGTCCAAAGGGCATTACTATGAATTCATAATGGCCATTTTGATTTCTAAATGTAGTCTTAAAAATATCACTTTGTGTCATACAAATCTGATGGTAACCGGATTTAAGATCAATTTTACTAAAGACACGAGCTCCTCGTAACTTATCTAAGAGATCATCTATTCGAGGAATAGGGTATCTATTCTTGATCGTGATCTTGTTAAGGGCTCTATAATCAATGCACATTCGATAAGTTTTATTCTTCTTCTCTACTAAGAGAACTGGTGCTCCAAATGGGGAAGAACTAGGCCTTATAAGTCCTTTTTGTAGTAGGTCTTTGACTTGATTTTCTATTTACTTTTGATGTAGTGGGCCATGTCTATAAGGTGCTTTATGAGGAGGAGAACTACCAGGTACTAAGTCTATGCTATGGTCAAAGGATCCTCAAGATGGTGGTAGTTCAGAGGGATATTCAGACATAAAACAATCCTTATAAGTACTCATAAAAGGTTTATATGCATCTGGAAGTGTATGAGTATAATCATTGATGACATTGACAAAAACAATGCATGAGTTGAATCCTTTCCTAAATGCACGTTTTACTTGAGTGTGACTAATCAATGGAAATGGCTGGAAATCATGCCGTGCAGACAAAGTAATGATTTGACCTTTGAAAGCAAACTTAAAGGTATGAGTATGGTAGTCAATACGTGGGTTATAATGGTGACGAAAAGGCATACTGTTGTTGTAGTATGCCCTTGGGAGCCAAGACCCACACCACCTTGCATGGAAGCAAGAAGGAAGGCCCAAGAAAGACTCTCCTTTCATCCACCCCATCCTCCATCATGTTCAAGCCATTGGCCATCAGCCCGCAGCTATGCCACATGCTTGAAAATATGGAGCAATGGGAGTCAAGGATCCTAGTCACATATGTAAAATACAAGACAATTGCAACACTCTACTTACACACAAAGGAAAATTCTAGCATGCACACACACCTCACTCTCACACTCTCCAAGACTAAATACATATATGCACAAAGCCTTAAGAGAAAGGAGAGTTCTTCCATTGAAAGGATTTTACATGAGAGCACGACCAAAAGCTCCCTTTTACAAGAAATAAGCCTCTATTTATAAGCTAGACACATTCCCCCATGTGCTCCTTTTGACTAGTCAAAAAGGAGCACATGCCTAACTAACATATCTCAAAAAGATCTTGGGAAATATTCTTTCTAACAACCATATCTTCCAAGAATACGTGCGTGGGGATTTTTCTACACTTCTACAAAAAGGATGGGTATTTTTACATGCTTCCAAAAGCCTTACTTTAGGAGAAATATTAAAAAGTGTCTAAGAGGGAGTTTTCATGTGAAACTCTAAGTAGATACAAAAAGAGGGTTCCTATGCACAAATAAAGACGTGTGCATATCCTATACTCAACACATACCTAGTATAACATCATAAGACTGCAAAGGTGCAATTAAAAATGTTCGTGAATCAACATAAGGGCCTATGCTAATCGTAACATCTTGCACTTCTCGTGTTACATTATAACGACTACCTTGAAATGCAGCTTTCACTTTATACAAAGAAGGAAACGTTTGTAATTTAAGTTCTTGTACTAATAAATGTGAAATGAAGTCATGTGAACTACCATCGTCATGTAGAATTTTAACTAGTTTGTTATTTATTGTACCCTGCATGCAAAGAAGAGAATGTAGAGAGATATCGTTACCCAAGGTACTTAAATCCTTCTCCAGTGATTCCTCTGTCCAAACAGGAGGAATTTCTTCATTATAGACCTCCATGTTATGCAATCGAGCTGTAGCCGGTTTCATATGAAGAGGTTGCAATCTGCACCTTATTTTTGTATGTCCAGGTTTACCACAATTCTAGCAAGTGATTCGTGGTCGCTTCTGTTGGGCATTCACTGCTGAAGTTTGAAGGGTAGGCGGTTTGGTTGGTTGGAGAGATGAAGCAACGGGTGGAGTTGAATAATTGGATTGTGGAGGACGAGGAAAACTAGGGTAAGATGGGGCATTAAAATTACGCTTCATGGGGAATGAAGGTTTAACAAGAAATGGTCGTGGACGTGGTTGTTGTAGACGAAGTGACTTGGTTATGGACTGGAATTCTTTTTCTGCATCATAAGCAAAAGATATAGCCTCGTTGAGGATTGTAGGTCGTAGGGTGTGAAGCTTAGCTTGGATTCCCACCTCCAAACCATCTTCGTATTTCTGCTGCAAGATATCTTTTGATACATCTTCAAGCATTCGTACAAGTAGTAAATTTTGCCAGAACCGCTCTGTGTAGGTAGTAACCGTATCACCCTCCTTCCATGTAAGGGTCCTCCATGCTCGTTGAACATGCAAATGGTATTGAGGAGGAAGAAACGAATCCTTCACATTTTCTTGAAAAGCCTTCCAAGTTGTTGGACGCTCCGTACTGTGCCGCAGGACATTCCACCAGAGTTGTGCTTTACCTACTAGATAGTTAGTAGCAAATTTAACTTTTTCACTTTCAGCATACATTTCATCAGTACAAAAATCATCAAACTGCGACAACCAAGAAAGTACTAAAGGCCCATCCTTTCGGCCATCAAATCGTGAATGGTCCAATGTGCATGCTTTGTGAATTTGGAGCAACAGAAAGAAGCTGCCGAAGTTCAAGAACGATTACGGCGAGCCGAAGAATGTGCCGACGCGGTCAACAGCATTCTCAAAAAACAATTAATAAAGGAAGGCCAATACCAAAAGGATATTGAAAGGACGCGCAGAGAACGAGATTCACTACAGAAAAGTCTGGCATTCCAAAACCAACAGTTTGAACGCAACGACAACCAGATACGCAACCAGAAGGAGTGCATCAGAGAAATGCAGAACAAACTAGTGGAAATAACGACAGCCCGAGATGCGGCACTAGCCAACGACTTCTATCTCCAGGAGGCTTTTCTTCAAACCCAAGCTGAAATTTTGTTAAATCAAGCCATAGCCCTCAGTGCAGTAAGAACTGACGCCCAATTATTAGAACCTACCACCATAGTACAAATGTTAGAAACCCTCAAAAAGAAAATTACCCGAACATTTAGGCTTGCCAGAAGTATGTATTTAGAAGGTATAGTATCCGAACCGTAGGTACTTGCGGGTACGAGTCCCGAGGACCCGATAATACTAAGTCCGAAAGTTAGTATTAGAAGTCACGATTTTTTGTGCATAATACTTTCACACATGTAAAAGACGTTCCAAGTCCAGCACCAATCTCCAGAATGATGATTCTTGATTCTAGAATCTCGGTAAGCAGCCTAAAATGTCATATCAGAATGGAATACCATCATTCTAGCGACTGGCAGCTCAAGGTCTCGCACTTATAAATACGAATACCCGGGAACGCACACTTACACCGAACCGTGTTGAGACTACAACCGATACTACATTACAGTGGCTTCGATCGAGCTGGCAAGCCACTAGGCGTACGCTGTGTGACTTAGTGTGGAACAAGACTGAAAGACAACGCTCTTCATGGTGGCCGGAAAGGGTGATGAAGCAAGGTAACGTCAAGGATGGTGCCGATGCAGACGAAAGCAAGACGGGGAGTGACGAAGTGCGAATACAACTGCGGGGAAGAATTGATCATTTCCAGCGACTCGGGAGAAGTAATCATTGCTAGCGATTCGGAAGACGAAAGGCGAAACGAACAGGATAATGACGAGGATTTGATGGAGAATGTCAAAAAACTTCGACAACATCACCAGAGGATGGGACTCCTACAGTTTGCTAAGTCACCCTGGGGACAGTGGACTTGTTCCGCCACTAGAACAAGTGCGATCAGAAAGGATTGGGGAGTTAATTCCTGGCATGGACCAACAGACAATATAAATGGATATCTCAGCCAGGTGGTGATAGGATACTGTATGGTTACATGACTTCTGCAGAATACATGGATTCAACAGCACAGAGGGTACTTTGATTCCATACACGAAGCGCTTAAAGCACAAGATCAAGAAGGTGGGCCCAGGTAACAACGAAATCAAGAGTAGATTCTTATTATATGTATAAATCGATATGTTTTTCAGAAGGGCTTAGATGTTCAAAAAGCTATTTAAAGGAAGAGCTGCGAGTATCTAAAGTATTGAGTCCTTGAGGCAACTAGACAAGCTATACGAGTTTGAGGAAATTATGGAGAAAGAGACGACCTACCACGTACAGCGACATATTCGGGATTGGAAGATAGTTGCAGAATCACCAGCAGGATATGGACATTATGAACGATTAACCTGAGTCTTTCTGATGCATAGCCCCAGGCAAAAGGATATCACCTACAGTATTGCACTTGCGGGTTCGAGTCCACCGTGTGTGCCAGTGTTAGACGGCCGCCGAACAAAGGACAATTGTACTTAGACAGAGGTTTTTAATGTAGAAAGAACCCTTCTGAAAGTACGCGGTAAAGAAAGATTCGCGTAAAAGCCTTGTAACAAAACTCTATTTAAAGCAATGAAAAGGGACGAGAGGGCATCAGAGAGAGCCCCCCCGTTTTTTTTGGGAAGTTGCGAATATATTGTGAGAGTTCCCGTTTTTGGGGTTACTTCACTTCTTCTATTGTGTGCAAACGAGTAGAGTGTCTTGGTTCTGTCCTGTCTGTGCACCTTCTCGGTGTAATCATTCGACTGTGTATGTGTGATACACTGTGTGTTACGAGTCGGTACTACGATTGTGAGATTCTGTTCGGTAACGAGTTGAGGTGACTTGATTATGCGTAAGGTGTTAGAGTGTTGTCCATTTGCTATTCCTGCGGTGGGATAAGTAAGTGTGAAGGATGGACATGAGTTGGTGTGATTCTCTGTAAGGGACTGAGTTGGTATCGTAGTCTGTGTTCAAGGTAACGCCAGTAATACCTAAGTACGCGTAGAATGGCAACACGGTTGCGATGCGTCTTATGATCCGTAGATATTACGATTTGAAAGGTAGACACGCGGTAAGTCTGTGAACTGATAAGAAGGGTTGTGTGTTAAGTTACTCAAAGTGTTGGACTGCAATCTCAGACTACTGCTCAACTACTATGGCAGAACAGCCTGAGAACTCGGAGTCCAGTACGTTGGTCTAATTGAAGTTGTTCAGGAGCGAAAACTGAGCTAAGACGAAATAGCCACAACTACGGTTGAGTGAGAAATTGGGAAAATAGTACAGGGCCTCTGTCTAACAGACCCCTACCACTCCCAAGGACCCACGTGGCTCGAGGCAGTGTATTTTCTGCGGTAATATTGAATTCAGAGCAAAGGGGAGAGACTCGGAAATATCTGGTACACAGGTATGGAACCAGATTCTGGAGTCTCCGAAGGGTTGTTGTGTTGAAGTAGTAATTAACCTCCGCGGTAGGCAATTAACAGTTACGTTAATAGTAAATGACGAAATTAACCTTTAACACATCATAAAGTATAGAAACGTGATCTTGAGCAATAGAATCAGCCATCGGAATGTCAGTTTGGGTGAGGGATATGGGAGTGGGAAGCTTTTTACCAAAAACTATTTCAAAAGGTGCACGACCAGTAGTGGTGTGTGAAGTGTTATTGTAAGCAAATTGAAGTAATGGCAACTTTTCATCCCAGTTATTAGGATTATCTAATGAATAACAACACAATAAATCAAGAATAGTACTATTTGTAGCCTCACTCTGTCCATTACTTTCAGGATGAAATGCAGAGCTAAAATCTATTTTAGAACCAAAATGTTGAAATAAGGCAACCCAAAAATGATTACAAAACCTAACATCACGATCAAATAACATTACTTTAGGAAATCCATGATGTGGAAAAATGCATTTAATGAATAATTTTGCAGCTTGAGGTGCAGTCAAAGTTTTTCTACATGGAATGAAATATGCATATTTACTAAACCTATCAACTATTGTCCAAATCATATCATTATGTGATGAAGTGATAGGAAGACCTGTGATAAAATCCATAGAGATTTGTTCCCATGGTTCATTTGGAATAGGAAGTGGCATTAATAATCCAAATGGTTTACCATGATGACGTTTGACACGCTGACATACAATGCATTGAGAAACATAATGTGCAATTTCTTTTTCCATGTGTGGCCAAAAGAAGAAATCTTTGCAAGCAAAAATGGTGCTTTGTTTGCCTCTATGACCCATGTAAGATGGTTCATGCATTTCTTTAATGACAAAATCTTTAAAAGCTTGGGTTATGCACAATCTATGTTGAAAATAAAGAAAACCATTATGAAATGTATAATGTTCAGCAGATAAAGATGCAGCATTGTTGAAGTCATGCCATGCACGTGAAAAATACAAATCAGATGCATAAGTGGAAACCATGTCTTGAAAAGAATGAATTTGAATGGCAGAAATATTATTCAAAACAACGGAATTCGAAGGAAAACGGCTAAGAGCATCCGCTACAACATTAGCTTTACCTGCCTGATATTGTATCATGGGTTGGAAATTTTGAATGAATGATGCCCATTTAAGATGCCTATCAGAGATTAAGGGCTGACTTAATAAATGCTTAATATCCTGTTGATCGGTTTTGATTAATACTTCAGAACCCATAAGATAGTGTTTCCAAATTCACAAAGCATGCACAACTGCTAACAATTCTTTATCATACGTACTATAATTTTGTTTTGAGGGCTTAAGCCTTCTACTCTCAAATGCAATGGGATGGTCATTTTGCATTAAAACAGCACCTATTCTTGAACCGCTAGCATCAGTAACAACATGAAAGGGTTGTGAAAAATCAGGTAATTGTAAAACAGGTGCATGTGAAAGTGCATGTTTAAGTTTGTCAAAGGACTATTGTTGGGTAAGTCCCCATGCAAATTTTATTTTCTTTTTCAACAACAAGGTAAGAGGTAATGTTAAATAAGAAAAAATTCGAACAAACTTCCTATAGAAACTAGCCAACCCAAGAAAAGAACGAACATCATTGATTGATTGTGGTGTAGGCCATTCTATGATAACTCTAATCTTTTTCGGATCCACATGCACACCTTCACTTGAAATAATATGTCCTAAATATTCTAGCTTATGCTGAAAGAAATAACTCTTTTCAGGATTAGCATAAAGTGTGTTCTCTCGTAACAAATGAAAAACTGTTTCAAGATGCTTTCATGTTCACTATCATTCTTACTGTAAACAAGTATGTCATCAAAGAAGACAAGAACAAAAGCTTGGTAATCAAGAAAAATATTGTTCATCATTCGCGCAAATGTAGCAGGGGCATTAGTAAGTCCAAAGGGCATTACTATGAATTCATAATGGCCATTTTGAGTTCTAAATGTAGTCTTAAAAATATCACTTTGTGTCATACGAATCTGATGGTAACCGGATTTAAGATCAATTTTACTAAAGACACGAGCTCCTCGTAACTTATCTAAGAGATCATCTATTCGAGGAATAGGGTATCTATTCTTGATCGTGATCTTGTTAAGGGCTCTATAATCAATGCACATTCGATAAGTTTTATTCTTCTTCTCTACTAAGAGAACTGGTGCTCCAAATGGGGAAGAACTAGGCCTTATAAGTCCTTTTTGTAGTAGGTCTTTGACTTGATTTTCTATTTCCTTTTGATGTAGTGGGCCATGTATATAAGGTGCTTTATGAGGAGGAGAACTACCAGGTACTAAGTCTATGCTATGGTCAAAGGATCCTCAAGATGGTGGTAGTTCAGAGGGATATTCAGACATAAAACAATCCTTATAAGTACTCATAAAAGGTTTATATGCATCTGGAAGTGTATGAGTATAATCATTGATGACATTGACAAAAACAATGCATGAGTTGAATCCTTTCCTAAATGCACGTTTTACTTGAGTGTGACTAATCAATGGAAATGGCTGGAAATCATGCCGTGCAGACAAAGTAATGATTTGACCTTTGAAAGCAAACTTAAAGGTATGAGTATGGTAGTCAATACGTGGGTTATAATGGTGACGAAAAGGCATACTGTTGTTGTAGTATGCCCTTGGGAGCCAAGACCCACACCACCTTGCATGGAAGCAAGAAGGAAGGCCCAAGAAAGACTCTCCTTTCATCCACCCCATCCTCCATCATGTTCAAGCCATTGGCCATCAGCCCGCAGCTATGCCACATGCTTGAAAATATGGAGCAATGGGAGTCAAGGATCCTAGTCACATATGTAAAATACAAGACAATTGCAACACTCTACTTACACACAAAGGAAAATTCTAGCATGCACACACACCTCACTCTCACACTCTCCAAGACTAAATACATATATGCACAAAGCCTTAAGAGAAAGGAGAGTTCTTCCATTGAAAGGATTTTACATGAGAGCACGACCAAAAGCTCCCTTTTACAAGAAATAAGCCTCTATTTATAAGCTAGACACATTCCCCCATGTGCTCCTTTTGACTAGTCAAAAAGGAGCACATGCCTAACTAACATATCTCAAAAAGATCTTGGGAAATATTCTTTCTAACAACCATATCTTCCAAGAATATGTGCGTGGGGATTTTTCTACACTTCTACAAAAAGGATGGGTATTTTTACATGCTTCCAAAAGCCTTACTTTAGGAGAAATATTAAAAAGTGTCTAAGAGGGAGTTTTCATGTGAAACTCTAAGTAGATACAAAAAGAGGGTTCCTATGCACAAATAAAGACGTGTGCATATCCTATACTCAACACATACCTAGTATAACATCATAAGACTGCAAAGGTGCAATTAAAAATGTTCGTGAATCAACATAAGGGCCTATGCTAATCGTAACATCTTGCACTTCTCGTGTTACATTATAACGACTACCTTGAAATGTAGCTTTCACTTTATACAAAGAAGGAAACGTTTGTAATTTAAGTTCTTGTACTAATAAATGTGAAATGAAGTCATGTGAACTACCATCGTCATGTAGAATTTTAACTAGTTTGTTATTTATTGTACCCTGCATGCAAAGAAGAGAATGTAGAGAGATATCGTTACCCAAGGTACTTAAATCCTTCTCCAGTGATTCCTCTGTCCAAACAGGAGGAATTTCTTCATTATAGACCTCCATGTTATGCAATCGAGCTGAAGCCGGTTTCATATGAAGAGGTTGCAATCTGCACCTTATTTTTGTATGTCCAGGTTTACCACAATTCTAGCAAGTGATTCGTGGTCGCTTCTGTTGGGCATTCACTGCTGAAGTTTGAAGGGTAGGCGGTTTGGTTGGTTGGAGAGATGAAGCAACGGGTGGAGTTGAATAATTGGATTGTGGAGGACGAGGTAAACTAGGGTAAGATGGGGCATTAAAATTACGCTTCATGGGGAATGAAGGTTTAACAGGAAATGGTCGTGGACGTGGTTGTTGTAGACGGAGTGACTTGGTTATGGACTGGAATTCTTTTTCTGCATCATAAGCAAAAGATATAGCCTCGTTGAGGATTGTAGGTCGTAGGGTGTGAAGCTTAGCTTGGATTCCCACCTCCAAACCATCTTCGTATTTCTGCTGCAAGATATCTTCTGATACATCTTCAAGCATTCGTACAAGTAGTAAATTTTGCCAGAACCGCTCTGTGTAGGTAGTAACCGTATCACCCTCCTTCCATGTAAGGGTCCTCCATGCTCGTTGAACATGCAAATGGTATTGAGGAGGAAGAAACGAATCCTTCACGTTTTCTTGAAAAGCCTTCCAAGTTGTTGGACGCTCCGTACTGTGCCGCAGGACATTCCACCAGAGTTATGCTTTACCTACTAGATAGTTAGTAGCAAATTTAACTTTTTCACTTTCAGCATACATTTCATCAGTATAAAAATCATCAAACTGCGACAACCAAGAAAGTACTAAAGGCCCATCCTTTCGGCCATCAAATCGTAGAAACTAGTAGTTTCTATTACCAGTTTTTGAATGAGTAACATCAGATTGGGCAGACACAATAGCTTTTACTACTCTCGTAAGGTTGTCTTCCTCAGCTTGCATCTTTTGGAGGATTTCATCACGTTGTCGGATCTCGTTCTGAGCTCCTTGAAGCTCATGCCGCAAGAGCTCTAGTTTTTGTTCAAGTGTTGCCACAGGTAGAGGTGAATCACTATAATCCTCCATGGTGCTCTTGGACCCTTGCTCTCAACCTTGGTGTATTGAACCTTCTTGTTTACAACCTTGGTGTCTCGATCCCGTGTTCTCAACCTTGCTTGGTATCTTGAACACTCAATCAAGTGCCACCTAAGGATTTTGAAGGAATTCACACTTCCAAGCTAGCTCATTGGAAATTTCGTTCCGAGAGCTTTCCAACGGTATATTACACGCCTCAATCCGACCTACGGATTGAAAGTTACACTTGATTCTTTGTTGGGTCCATCCGTGAAATCGCCGCGAGCGCCTTCCACAAGTAAGAAAGAGAGAGAGAGAGAGACTTGAGTACAACTCCAAGAGATGGTGGAGTGGTCAAAGTACTTCCCTTGAAAGTAGGAGGTTGTGGGTTCAAATCCTCCTACCTTAGGGACTCTAAACCTCTCTATTACCACTCAAAAATTAAAATTGCCTCGCGCGTAGCCAACGGTCGCCAAGGGAGCCTTGGGTGCCAATGTTGCCAATGTATTGCCTAAGTTCTTTGCCTTAGTCGACGCCTTGGAGTAAACGTAGATGTAAACATAGGTGTAAACGTAGGTGTAAACGTAGGTGTAAATGTAGGTGTAAACGTAGGTTCTGGTTCTGGGACAAGAACAGAAACCGGAATTGGAACTCAAACCGAAACCGGAACTGAAACAGAAACCGAAACCGAAACTGAAACCGAAGACGGAGATGGAGATGGAGATGGAATCGAAATTCAGAATCGCGAAAAGAGAGCAAAACCCTCTGTATTGACGCGTGCAAAGCTCTGATACCATTGTTGTCAGGATCTTGCTAACGTGCATACAGAGATTACAGACGTAGAAAAACACACAGAAAATAGAGAAAACAGGAGACGAGACAGAACACAAGATTGGGTGCAATCTCCCCCCATGCACTCTGTTTCGACAGTCCACAGAGTGCATGTATTTATAGGACTTTTGATTACGTCGAAAAGAGTGGTTACAAGAGGGCGGCTTCGAAAAGCAGGCATGAAACTAAAAGTTGATAACTTTTACAGAAAGCCATTGCTTTCAATAACAGAAACTACGGTCTACAACGACCCTTATTCTAACCATTACTTTTCTAACAATAGAACCTTCTACGCAGATTTATTTACAAACTAAATAATAATTATTCAGATTATTGATGTCCGCCCTTTCACGCCTTGCATGCTCCTCACGAACCTTCAGCTGCTATATATCAAAAACATCAAAAACATATTAGTACATTAAGAATATAATACTTTAACAATGCATTGTTCAATAATATACAACATGGCTCTCAGTTGACAAGCAACTGACCTCAATTGATAAAATAATTTAACACTCTAACAATTACAATACATTGTTCAACATATTCCATGTTACTGTTACAATCCAACAATGCATTGGCTAACATATTCCATGTTACAATCCAACAATGCATTGGCTATTCCATATTTCAATCCAACAATGCATTGGCTAACATATTGCATGTTACAATCCAACAATGCATTGTTCAACATATTCCATAAGGTATAACATGCCCCTCAGTTGAACAAGCAACTGACCTCAGGTGATAAAATAATAAACATGGATGGCCAGTCACATGTTTCATCACTGAATAAAGAAAATAGGCTTGTGCCATGTAAAAATACATGCATGGAAATGTTCATGGAGCTGGTACATTAATGTGTTTGTGTATGATATGCAGAAATTAAATGGTCGTAATGAGGTGTTAATTGTGTTTTATGTATCCATTGACATTCTTCAATAGAGTGATTTTTGTACTTAACCAAATATCGATGATATTGAGTACCTGTGCGTGTAGTAGTGACATCATGATCAATGATTTTCTCAGGAACTAAGATTTCAGATTGTTCTTCAATCAAAGGAGGTGTTGGAAGATGCATTTTTGGAAACCTTTCTTGAAGGAAAAATATTGTAAAATGATAGAAATTTGTAGAAATATTTATGCAATTGTTGTAAAAATAAGGAAGAGTCTTCCTTATGTAGGATAGAATCTTATGTATTTTTTCTAGAATTTTTGGAAACTCTTAGATAGCATATTTTTAGAATAATAGAGGAAAGAACCAAAATTCAAGTGTGAAAGAGGACACTTGAAAATGTATATAAGTCAATTTTCTCTATTTTGGGTTGGTTGGTTAGTCATTTGTACATGCTATCAATAGAGAAGAGAGAGTTTCTACTGAAATCGTGTTTTCTGCTGTTATGTGTGTTTCCTTTGATGTGAAAGCTTGCTTCTTGCTTTATCATGGAGATTTGTGAGTTTCATTTGTGTAATGCTGAGTAAGATGTATGAAGAGAGATGATTACTGATGTATTGAGTGAAGAAGAATTGAAGAATGTTGCAGAAATGTGAAAATCGTCTACTGGTACAGAATCGCGATTGTCTCGTCTCTGTGATGCAGGTGATATTTTCCAATTCTAATTTCATATTTGTATTTTGATGAGAAAATAACATAAATTAGACACAAAGATCATAGAAAATGATGAAGATTTGCTCTAGATAAGGTAAACCCTAGATATTTCCTCTTCATTTTCATTTTCTCAGAATTCCAGCCATCAATCTCTTATTTCTATGAATCTATCATCTAGAAGGGGCTGTGGTCTTATGGATATTCCAAGGATTGACAAAATAAAGATGATTTGTTGATTCTTTTGTACTTCATGATTGGAGAGGACAACTCCAAAGTCAATAACAAACATTTTTTGGCGCCGTTGCCGGGGAACATTCCAAGAACTTCATTGAAGTTGGACCTTTGCTGGATCTTCTGTTGATGATGGTAACCAACACAAGAAAAAGGTAAAACTCATCAATCAAGGAATGTGCACATGAATAGGTAGATGTCATTGTTTGTCTTTGGGGAAAAAAGAAAGCAATTGATATCTTGTAGAATTGGAAGTGCTGAAATCTTTGTAAATTGATAGTTGCTCATCATATTGTTGAAGTAAAAGTGCAGGTGTATGGAAGATTTGAGACAAGAAAGCTGAAGATGAGGTAACTTGAGTCTATTCTTGCATTTCTAGATTTCTTTTTGCCCAAGTACTAGGCACCATGGGTGATCTTGGGAAGATAACATGGTGATACTAAGGAAAGGACAGTTAAAGTAGCTAGAAGTAAGTATAAAAAATTCAGTTGTTGACCAAATCTAAGCATTAATCTTGAGTTGTCCTGCATTTTGAAAAGAAAGATGTGATTGAGTTTATCTTTGCAAAAATTGGTTGCCTTCCATAACACATTTTCAATTGAGAGATTTTCTTTTGCACTTTAGTGATAGCTAAGGACATAGCAACTCATAACCAATCAAGAAACATGGGATCAGTGGATCACCAAAACCAGAAACCCTAAGTAAAGTGTTCACCTTTATTTTTAGGGCAAAAATACCAAACAAATTCATAAAACTCATCAAAAACAATCAAACAAATTTCTTTTCTTGTTAGGAAGCTGAAGTGAGGTGTAGTGGACAAGAGTGATTGTGGAAAAGTGGAAGAAAAACAAAAAAATGGTCAAAAAACCAGAAAATTAGAAAACATGATTCTCTACACAGAATCGCGATTTTCTGAAAAAAAAGTGTTGATTCTGGAGCAACATCTCAAGTGATTGTTGAATTGAAGTTGTTAAAGGGTGTTGAAGGGAATTAAGAAGAAGAGACTACTCAAATTGGCATAAAATTAAAAATATGCAAAAACACGATTTTCTGTACAAAATCACGACTTTCTGAGCAAGGTTGTGGTTTTGGTGTAATAGTTCAGGATTTGGGTGGATTACAAAAAAGAGAAGGTATTGAAAGAAAACAAGGACAAAGAATACTCAAAATTGCATAACACGATTCTCTACACAAAATCGCGATTTCCTGTAAAGGGAAATTTTTGGAAATTTCTAGCATATTTGGGTACTTGGAGATAAACAAGTGTAGTGGAGGTCATTAAGATTGAGTAAGTGAAGTTGAACAAGTGAAAGAGTGAGGAATAGTGGAAATCAGACAAAATCGCGATTTTCTGGACACTATAAAAACCTGAAATTCAAAGAAAAATTCATTTGAGTGAGAGTGAGTGAGAGAGAGAGAGCAAAATCGCGACTTTCAGCAAACAGTGGATTTTTTAGGATTCCTCTACCAAGCAAGCAAGGTAAAGACTGTATCATTAATTTGGAATACACATTTTTGCATTAAGTGATCACATAGCACCAAGAAATGAGAAATAACTAAAAATCACGGAATCGCGATTCTCTGTATTTTGAGTTTTTTCATTAGGAAAATCTTAATTTTGCATATAAATGTTTCATTGCATGTTAAAATTTCAGTAAGGCGATTCTGGTGTAGAAAGAAAATTTTGAAAAATCAAAACTTGTAAAATTCAAAAAATCATTCAGAATCGCGATTCTGTAAATCACACACAAAATCGCGATTTTGAACGATTAGGACAACATTGCGATTCCCGGAACGCGATTTTCATAAGAAAATTGTGTTATTAACAATCTGTGAGCAATCACGATTGTCTGGGAACAGAATCGTGAAAAACACGATTTTTTAGTCAAAATCGTGAAAAACACGATTTTGAACACAAAATCGTGCAAAACACGATTTTCACTCAAAATCGTGAAAAACACGATTTTCACTCAAAATCGTGAAAAACGTGATTTTTAGTCAAAATCGTGAAAAACACGATTTTGAACACAAAATCATGTTTGATTTTGAACACAAAATCGTGAAAAACACGATTTTCACTCAAAATCGTGAAAAACACGATTTTCACTCAAAATCGTGAAAAATACGATTTTTAGTCAAAATCGTGAAAGACACGATTTTGAACACAAAATCGTGAAAAACACGATTTTCACTCAAAATCGTGAAAAACACGATTTTCACTCAAAATCGTGAAAAACACGATTTTGAACACAAAATCGTGAAAAACACGATTTTCACTCAAAATCGCGAAAAACACGATTTTCACTCAAAATCGTGAAAAACTCGATTTTGAACACAAAATCGTGAAAAACACGATTTTCACTCAAAATCGTGAAAAACACGATTTTCACTCAAAATCGTGAAAAACACGATTTTCACTCAAAATCGTGAAAAACACGATTTTCACTCAAAATCGCGAAAAACAAGATTTTCAACACAAAATTGTGAAAAACATAGAGATAATCAGAAAACGCGATTCTGATCATAAAATCGTGGAAAATCAATACTTTAGGCAGAAAATCGTGGAAAAACACGATTCTGATCACAAAATCGTGAAAAATACAAAAATAGTCAAAAAATCGTGAAAAATACAAAAATAGTCAGAAAATCGTGAAAAATACAAAAATAGTCAGAAAATTGTGAAGAAAAAAAAGACAACACAAATATAGTCAAAAAAAAAATTGTGGAAAAAATAATACCTTAGTTAGGAAATTGTGACAAACACTCTTTTGAGTTTGAGATTGTGGAAATTACTTGAATGTTACTTAGATCTGGAAACAAACTTTATAAACAAGACCTAATAAGGAAGGAGACAGAGACAGTAAAAGGCAAAGGGCAAGGAAGAAGTTTAGGGCAAGAAAACAACATGGAAAACATAAATGAAACAAATGAGCCTATGGAAACTGGGGATTTTAGAAACATCCTCAAGTACATGTATACAAATAGGTTTGGAACCTATGTATATCAGGATGGAATGCATAAATTTCTCATTAGATTGAGAAATTTAGAAGTTCCCCTGAATATAACTCCTGTAGCTCAATTCAAAGATGGGAGATATGAAGATAGGCAAGGATGTGTGTACATATTCTCTCAAGACCCAGAAAATTCAAATGATCTAGGGCAATGTACTGACAAAGGACCTTGGGAACATAACATGGAGCAGACAAATTTACCTAGGCCAAATGAAAACTATACCGGTAATGAACAACAACATGGGAGGAGGACACAGATTTCCCCAAATCCCTTTGACAAGGAACGAGAAGGATATAATGACTTCCCACTCAGAAGAAGATCCCATTGGCAGCCTCAGGGTAGAATGCTTAGACCATACCAAGTTGCCAAATGTATGAAGAACCAATATGAGGGTTATTCAGATCCTCATGCTCATGCTGCAGAATTTAGGCAATTAATCAGAGCTGAAGAGGTAGAAGATTACAAAGTACAATTTGAGGCATTTGGTCTAACCCTAACAGGACCAGCCTTATCTTGGTTCATTCCTTTGAGAAAGGAAATGTACTAGGATATTGAATCTTTCTTAGAAGCCTTCATTGGGGAATTCTCTAAGACCGGGATAAAACATAGTACAGCCACATTGATACATAGTTTCAAACAACAAAAGGATGAAAATGTTAGAGAAGCAGCCAGAAGATTTAAACAATACATTGATAGCTGCCCAAGAGAGGAAGTACCTTCCATGGCAAAACAAGTATCCTTATTCATTGAGGGTTTGAGAAGTGCCCAACTAAGAACCCTAGTGTATTATAGAAGATGTCCTGATTTAGCAGTCTGTGTAAAGGAAGCAATAGATTTGGAGGACAACAGAGGTTAAGATCTGTTAGCATTTGATCAACCTAGATCATATGAAGACAAAATTCCTCCAGCAGAAGAGTTGGCTCAGGCTATTGCTAAAGCCCTAGAGGTAAGCACTAAAACTAATCTTATAAACTCTAGGATAAGCACAAATAAAAAATGTTACATTTGTGGAGAAAATCATCTGGCACAACAATGCCCATATCAGAAGCCACCACACTTACAAGATAGGAAGACACTTAAGTACTGTACACTAGAGAGAAAATGGACAAACCATACCAGGGAGGAATGTTTCTATAACAAACAACCCATCAAGGAAAGAGATTATATGGCTCAAAGGGAATCAGGCTATACTGAACAACCGAGACCTGTGCTTGGACAACAACCTCCTATACCAACTAATGTGGTACCAATCAAGTATACACCAATAGAGGATGGGAATTCAAGACTAAGATCACCATATAAGGAAGAATATCGATGGAGTGAGGGATATCAAGAAGATTGGGAAGAATATGAAATAAGAGAACCTGAGTTAAAAGCTCTAGACTTGGGAAATGGGAAAATTGAAATGGACACAGCAACATTCATGTATATTACCAACAATTACATGTCCAACCAAAAACCTCAATTCAAAGGGGGACCAAAGATAACTTGTTATAGGTGTGGGGAGAGCATTTCATTAGAGACTGTCCGCAACCTCCTACATTGAGAATAGAGGGAGCCTACTGTAAGGATTGTGGCAGAGAACATTTGATAAAAGATTGCCCAAAGAATCCCCAAAAACAACAGAACACACCTAATAACATACCTTTAAAAACAGTTAACATTATGGAACAGGAAGAATTGAGTGAAAATGACCAAATCGGAATAAATATTATAACAAGGGCTCAGGCCAAGCAACAAGGAACAATTAAGGATCAAAATGAAGGTTCAGCCTCAAAGGTGAAGGGAAATAGACAAAAAGGGAAATGGGAAAAGAAGAGAAGGATGGGCAAACATTTGGAAGAAGACAATCAGGATCAGCCCAAAAGTACTTCTCCTCAAAAGACACAAAATCAGTCTGAAATAGGAAGTTCTCAGAGTCTAGACACCCTAATCAAAGCATATAAGGGAAGGATTCAAGAAGGACCAAGTCCTACAGATCATGCAGTGGCCTATCCCATGCCAGAGTTAGAGCATGAAAGGATGCAAAAGTGCAAACAAATCATTCAGGAAGTACAACTCAGAATGGGGGAAGGAAGTAGCTCGCAGAGAACAGTTGAACAAATTGAGAAAACGAAAACACGGGAAAATGCTAACAAAAAAGAAAATCCACAAATAACATTCCAGATGATTATAGATGAACAATGTAGCATTACATGTCACACAACATGGGAAGAACTGTTGAAACAAAATCCTCACTTACAAAACAAAATGAACAAAGGGGAAACAATACCTGGAAACCTTCATTCACCATTACAAGAATTAGAGGAATTATGGTATATTCCTATTGATAAAATAGGAGGGTATTGTGAAGGGGAAGAAGGAAATTCAACCCTAAAAATACAATATGGAAAAAATTTTGCTAAAGCCATTTTGGATAGTGGATCAAGAGTGGCCATAATGACTAAACAAACTTGGGAGAAATGGGGAAGCAATGAATTACTACCCACTAAAATGAGATTGCAACTTGCAGATGGGCATATAGAAAAACCCCTAGGTATTTGGGAAAAAGTAATTGTGGACATATGTGGAACAGAAATAGAACATACTTTTGCCATAGTAGAATTTCCACAATCCACTTCATATGAAATCATCCTAGGAAGGCCTTTCATGAGACAAATGCAAATTGTGCAGGATTGGGGTAATGATTGTTTATATCTCCAAAGCAAAGGAAGAATAACAAGAGTGAACTTAAGAAATGGGCACTGCTGTGATATATCTCCTCAAGAATGGTACAAAATACATCAAAATCAAGAAGAAAGTGAGGAATCAGAGTTGGAGGATCAGGAAGAGAGTGAATCAGCAATATGGAAGTGTAACATAATAAGAAACCTCACCAATAGAAAAAGGAGACTGAAAAGAGAAGATTGTGTGGAAGGGAGAAAAGTGCAAGATGAAAGTTATGTGCCACAACAATTTAAGGATGAAGAGTTTGAGCCCTACGGCTGGAACCAAATTTTGGCTACCATGGACATAGCCAGTGAGGAGTATGTAGGAGTGGAATTTCAAAATGAAGAAGGGTTTGATATTTTTCACATTAGTATAAACATGATAAGTGTATCAAAAACAGAGGAGGATCAAGATTCAGAAATGGTATTAAAAAAAGGAAAAATAAAATATTTGGAGATAGTAAAAGCTGAAGATGCAATCAAAGATAAAATCTCAGGCAAATACAAGGAACATAAACACATAGAAATGGAAAAGGAACAAGAAATTGAGAAGAAAGAGAAGGAAATAAACAAGGATCAATACTTTGATGTACCAGCAAATTTTAAAACCTATGAAGTAGAAGACAGACTACTTCTAAAAATGAAACCAAAGAGAGAAAAAAAGAAAGGAGAAGCTTATGATAATGAAGAACAAACTAAAAAGATCATAATTACTCAGGAAGAAGGAGAGGAAAGACATATTGTAATAGCTGATGATATGACCATAGAGGAAGAAGAAGCACTAAAAAACCTAGCAAAGAATTATAGGGATGTATTTGCTTACAGTTATAAAGATTTAAAAGGAATTGATCCAAAAATCTGTGAGCACAAAATTCCTATGACTCCAGATGCAAAACCTAGTAAACAGAGACATTATACATTCAATGATAAATACTCTGCCAAGATAAAGGAAGAAATTGACAAGTTATTGGCTGCTAACTTCATTTATGAAATTGAGTATACTGAATGGATATCACCCATAGTTGTGGTACCAAAAAAGAATGGAAAACTTAGGGTATGCATTAACTTGAAAAAAGTGAATGCAGCAACTATAAGGGATAATTATCCATTACCAATAACAGATCATCTTCTTGAGAGAGTTGCAGGAAAGGAAGTTTATAGCTTTCTAGATGGTTTCTCAGGTTACAATCAAGTACCTATAGCCTTGGAGGACCAACATAAGACTGCCTTTTCTACAGAATGGGGGATTTATGCTTTTAGGGTTATGCCCTTTGGATTGACCAATGCCCCAGCAACTTTTCAAAGATTGATGTGTCATATCTTCAAAGAATTCCTGAGAAATGTGATGGAAATCTATGTAGATGATCTGTGCACTTTCTCTTTAAAAAGACAGGATCATTTACAAGATTTAGAAAGAATATTCAGGAAATGCAGGACATACAGAGTATGCTTAAATCCTGAAAAGTGTGTATTTTATGTAAGACAAGGAAGAATGTTGGGTCACATAGTTTCAAAAAATGGAATTTCTAGTGATGAGAAGAAGATAAAAGCTATAATAGAGCTTCCAAGACCTACAAATGTGAAGGAACTCCAAACTTTTATGGGACATTGTGGGTACTATAGGAAATTTGTTCACAAATTTGCAGAAATAGCTAAACCCTTATATGCCCTCATCACAAAGTTTGAGTGGAATAAAGAATGTGACCAAGCCTTTGAAACATTGAAAACTTGTTTGGTGACAGCCCCAATTCTAAAAACACCTCAGTGGGATAAAATATTTCATGTGCATGTAGATGCTTCAAATTATGCTTTGGGATGTGTGTTAGCACAACCTATATAAGGAAGTAAATTAGATTTCCCAGTAGCATATGCTAGTAGACAATTGAACATTGCAGAAAAGAACTATACAACCACTAAGAGAGAAGGGTTGGGAATGATATTTGCTGTTAAAAAATACAGACATTACCTATTGGCCAACAAGTTTAAATTCTTTGTGGATCACCAAGGTCTACTTTATTTAGTAAATAAACCATGTCATACAGGAAGAATAGTTAGATGGTTTCTTTTACTAATGGAATTTGAATTTGAGGTGGTGGTTAGACAAGGCAAAACACACTTAAGAGCAGATCATTTGTCAAGAATTCAGTCCAAAGTACCTAGTTCACCCTTAGATGATGACCTGCCAGATACATACCTGTTCAAAGTAGAAAGTATTCCTGAATGGTCCATATCATTAGTTCCTTTGTTAACCATGGGACCTTGTAAGTCATTAGCAAATAACACACATTTGGTGTTACAAAGCAGGAATTTTATGTTGCTAGCTGGGCATTTGTATCACCTCAATCAGTCAGGTGTACTGGAATACTGTACCCCAGAAGAGGAGCAACATGAATATGTAAGAAGAGCTCATTGCTGGAACCCATGTACTCATGCTTCCAAAATAGTCACTTTAAACAATCTTGCTAGGATGGGAGTACACTGGCCAAACAAAATTCAAGATGTGGAAAGATATGTTGCTAAATGTCAAGAATGTCAAGATTTGCAGAATTCAGAATTAATAACCCTATATTGGTTTAACAAAAACCCTGAATGGAGTGAGAACATTGTTGAAGAATTAAAGAAAAAGGAGAAAGGGAAGCAACTTATAGCTGGTACAGATTCAAGAAATTTACAAGAAATCTCTGAAGAATATAAACTCATAGGAGAACAATTATACAAAAAAGGAATGGATGGTTATTTAAGAATATGTGTTCCTGAAGAAAAGTATTTGGAGATGTGGAAATGGCACACTGTGGAGTGGCAGGAGGACACTTTTCTAGTGATAGAACAGCCAAACTCATTTTGTATTCTGGCTTTTGGTGGCCAACTCTATTTCTTGATGCAAGAACTTATGTAAAAAGATGTGACATCTGTCAAAGAGTGAGTCAACCAAATAAAAGAGATAACATGCCATTAATCCCATTAATTTCAGCCAAAGCTTTTAGCAAATGGGGATTGGACTTTATTGGACGTATACATCCTCCAGCTAGACAATCTCATGCAGAATACATATTAGTGGCTACTGATTATTTGACAAAATGGGCTGAGGCCAAAGCCACTAAAAGAAATGATGCTCATACAACTGCTAAATTTTTGTATGAAAATATTGTTACTAGATTTGGACTTCCAATTGAATTAGTAAGTGATAGGGGAACTCATTTTTTGAACCAGATCATAGAAAACATGACCAAATATTTCATGATTCGTCATAGTAAGTCAGCCCCATATCACCCACAAGCTAATGGGTTAGCAGAAAGTACTAATAAAGTACTTTGCACTATATTGTTCAAATTAGTCAACATAAACAGAAATGATTGGGATTCTCAACTTAATCATGTTCTCTGGGCTTATAGAGTGGCATACAAAACTGCTTTAGGGACTACTCCATTCAATTTGGTGTATGGACAAAATGCAGTTTTACCCATGGAATTTCTTATTCCAACATTAAAAGTGGGTAGTCAATACAATTGGACAGGACATGAACTATCTGAGAGGGTCATAGATTTAGAAAAACTGGGAGCATCTCGACTACAAGCAGTAATGAGTATATATACAGACAAGAGAAGACAAAAAGCCTATCATGATGTGCATATAAAAGAAAAAGATCTTCAAGAAGGAGACTTGGTTCTGGCATACACAGTCAAGGAGCATCAGAAAAAATTTCAGAAGAAAGGTCATGGGCCATACATTATACATAAGATAAGCAAGAGTGGAGCCATTCAATTAGCTAACATTGATGGAGAAATCATGCCAAATTTTATAAGTGGATGTAGAGTTAAGAGGTATGAGTGTCCATTAACTACTCAGGAATGGAGAAGACTGCAAAAAGCTCAAAATAGGAAAAAAGAAGAAGAAAACATCAGAAAGGAGGCTCAACAAGAAGCAAAGGAGAGAATAAGAAAAATGAAAGAACTTAAGGAGGTGTGTTTATGTGAAAGTACTCTAAAACAAAGAGAACATTTGCCTGTGATAGAAATGGATCATCAAAATGAAAACATAAGGGTTTTGATAGATTGGAGCTCAAGTGAACTTGATCAGTTCAGCCTTGATAAATAAATTTAGCATAAAGAGGAATAAAAGCAGAATCTTGATTAAAACATTAGAAGGAAAAATGATTCAGAGTTTGTCTTCACTGGTTATTAAAGTTAAATTTAATAATGAATATATGGAGATAGATTGTGAAGAGTGGCCAGATCATTTGATGACTGAAAATTGATTTTGGGACAACCCTGGCTCAAACAAGGTAAAGCTATTTTAAACTTTGAAAAAATGAAGCTTAATTTGACCATAAATGACAAAAAATTTTTAATGTTTTTTCTGAGTAATGAAAAACAGGAAGTTCATCTAGATGTTCATGACCCAGATATGGAAGGATTTACTTTCTCAATGAAGGATAGGGACATATTGCCACTACAAAATGATCAAGCTTCTCACAATCAAAACCAGCAAGAGAATTCAGGAGTAGAGAAGAATGGTGAGACAAAACGAGGAAGACACTTATTGCCTAATTTGAAACATCAACAAATCAGAACAAGAGGAACATGGAAAGAAGGCATACACCGATATTACTCATTAAAACAGGAAGTTAGAGCAAAATGGGTATGGAGACCAAAAAATGCTACAAGATGTTGGTCTGGGAAGCATGGATGTTTGGATGACATAAGGACAATTGCAGTTAAACATTATTGGGTAAAAAAATCAGAATTATGTCAATGGCAGAAAGATCATCCACATTTGACCTATCTTCAGAATTTCAGAACAAAATATTAAAAAAAAAAAAAAAGGAGAAGAATGACAAAAGTATTTTTCTTTTAAACCTTTTCCCCTTAAAAGAGAATTAGGAGGGGAAGAAAAGGACAGAGCAGTGTGTATTTTTTTTTTTTAAATTTATAAAGCACAAAGCAAGATATAGGGAGGAGGAAAGTAAATTATTATGGAAAATTTGTATTATTTTGTTTCAATTTTCTATGATCATCTTTGGATTTCTATTTTTCTGAAGTTGTTTTTTTTTTTCATTAATCATTGTTTCCATCATTCCTTTCTTCAAGCACACTAGACATCTTGCTACACCTGTAATGATCACTTTACTTGAGTCTTGTGAAGAAGCAAAATTTATTTGGAAGACTTTCTTTCTTTAGTTTCATGGCAAGAATATTCCAAAAGAAAACATTAATTTTTCTGGATTTTTGTGACTTATATGGGTGGAGTGTTTTCTCTTCTTTTGTATGTTACAAATACAGGATGGTGAATACGAAAGAATTACAAATCCATGACTTCAGAGCAGATTCGGTAGCTTTGTCTAGAGGACACTGGTTCCTGGATAAGGATGCAGCTGAGGAACAGGTGGACTTAGAATCAGATGAAGACCCAGAAATCCCAGAAGCTGAAAAAGTAGTAAAAGAACTTAAAGAAATTTTGGGAGTGATAGGACAATACATTTTTACAGTGGGAATTGGGGGATATAAGTACACTATGCTGTGTCAGGAATTTTACAGGTTTCAGAGAACTCCTCTCAACATAAAGAGATGGAAAGCTGTGGGATTGCACAAACTCTTGGAAGAACCTATCTTCTTTATTGACTTTGAAAGAGTAGCACAAGTGATGGGTAGTTTGGAAGAAGTGGGGAAAGGTAATGATGCTTACTTCAGATGCAAAGTAAAGAACAAAGATAATCAGGAGGTACGGGTTACTATCAAAGCAGAACATATCAGAGCTGCTTTACAGTTCTTTCCAATGGGAACCAAACTAGACCCAAGTTTTGTCAAAAAGAATAAGGGAACCTACACAGGATTTACAAAGTTCACTAATTTTAAAGGAAGGGAGAAAGAAGAATATGCTGTAAGGATGTTCTTACAGTTCTTCTGTTTTCCAAAACTACCAAGATACACAATGCCACATAAGTCAGTGACTTTATTGATGTTTAACAATGAAGATAGAACCAAACCGTTTGGAGTAATGGATGTCTCTCCATACATCCATGAACAGCTGAAAGAAGCAACAAAACATTGGGAACAGAAGAAGTTTATAAATGGAGGTCAATTCTTAACCAGAATCATCTATCATGTTTTGGGAATGGAAGAACAATTAAAACTGGCTCCAGAAGCACAGTACTTCAGGAATCTAATGGTAGGAGTAAAAAGCCCTCCCAAAAGGATGCATCCTAAAGAAACAGAGGGACATACTAGTATGAGGGGAGCTGGGATGAAGAGGAAAATGATCTCTGAAGAAGTGATTCCAGTCAAAAAGAGAAAGTTGGATCCCAGGAGAGTAGAATTGGAACAGACTGTAGTAACAAAAGAGGAACATGTGGCAGCTCAAAAGGAGATACAATCTTCTAGTGAACCTCATCCTCCACAGACAAGTAAAGAACAGCTCTACACCTATCTAACCCAAGGGAACAACAAAAGAGCTATGTATGAGGCACAGTATCAAAAAATGTTGGAAAACTACTCATGCAAAGCTACAGATTGGATCCAAGAAGAAGTGGAGCATTATGAAACATTACATGATGAAATGATGGCAGCTGATACAGAAGAGGTGTTTGTTAAGAAGGAAGTGGAATTGCTGGCCTACTTCAAGGAATTACAAGGACCTCCAGAGACCAGAACCACTGTTGTGGTAAAAAAGAAGGTTCCAAGGAAACCAGTTCAAAAGAAGAAATTGGTTAAGAAGGGGAAAGAAAAAGTAATAACTGAAGCTGCAACAATGAAAGGTACAGAAGAAGTGATCAGGAAAACAACACAGAAGCCTATCACAGTGGAAGAAGTATCAAAGCCTACAGAACCTGAAATAGGGGGGTCTTCACGATTTTCATCTGATTCAGATAGTGATATTGAAAGCTTCTTGATAAAAAGTCTAAATCTTTCAATACCAAATACTCCTAATGTGGTTACACAGGCCACAGAGAAGCTGAAGACACCTGAGGATTCAAGTAAGAAATCTCAAGAAAAGCAGACACAGGAGGAAATAGTTCCACAAATGAGCTCAGAAGAAGGAAGAAGGCTGTTAAAAGGAAAGGCAGTATTGACAGAAGAGGAAGGCCGAATAAGAGAAGAAGTCAGTTATGAGTGGGGGTATACAGGAATAAAACCCATATGGACAAAACCATCACACTTCAAATTGGATGAAAAGATAGAAGAGTTGACAAAGGAGATACAGAGGAGTAGGTCAATTAAAGAACAGGAGGATGTGAATAAGGATCAAGAAATAAAGAAGATAGAAATGGGAAAGAGTGCTCCAAAGATCACAGGGAAAGCTATGGAAGAAAAGATCATTCAAAGCATAAAGGATGTATTACATGATATAAAAAGTAGTGAGGAATTTACATCCAAGGATAATCAAGAACATGAGGAAGGAGCAGACATCATGGACATTGATGAACAAGAATGAGAATACACAAATGAGAAAAGTAATGACCAGGTTGCTTGTATAAAAGAAATTGAATCAGTTGTAGTTCAGGAAAAACAGGGATAGGAAGAGCAACTCAAGAAAGTTCAAATAGCTCTTGTTGGAAAGGACTCAAACAGAAGTCAGGAAACCCTAATACAAGAGAAGGAGATACAAACTAAGGGAGACCAGCTCTTTACAGAGAAGCAACAAGTATTGGAAGAAAAGAAGTCATTAGAAAAGAAGAGGGCTTCAGATTTTTCAGAGCAGAAGAGTGCAAATGACAAAGCAGTAGGTTCTGAGGAAGATGATACCTATCAGGATACAAAGAATGATGATCACAGTTATGAAGAACAAGACATTCAGGATATAGAAGATGAAACAAGAGCAGAAGAAGATGATGTGGGTAAAGAAGACAAGCAAATTGAAGTTAGACAGACAGAAATAGAAGTAGGGTTGGAAAGAATACCCAAAAATATAAGATCAGCTTGTCAAATAATTATGAGCAACATTGAATAGTTCAGACCATCTAGCAGAAATATAATCATATCAGGAATGGTGGCTGAATCGGAATTTGAGAAAGGAAGTTTAATTATCAAAGAACACAAGAAGGAAAAAGAGCAGATGACAGAGCAATTAAGGGTGATGAAGGAAAGGAATGAAGAATATATCAATAGAATCATTGCTTTGGAAGAAGCTGAGGTTCAGAAGCAGAACAGAATCCAAAATTTGGAAGAAAAGAGTGTAAAGTTATCAGAGCAGAATGCCAAAATGGAAATGGAACTAAAAACCATAGGAGGAAGATACAGAATGTTACAAACATCCTATCAAATTCTGACTAGAGCACATGAAGAGATTAATAAAGTGTTGTTAGAAGAAGGTCAACTACAAGATGGAGGTAAACCTGTTCAATTGACAGAAGAAGAAAAGGAAGGGCTGCATAAAGAAATTCAAAGACTTCAAATAGAATTAAAAGAGGCCAAAGAAATGGAGAAACAGGCAAACACTCATGCTGCCACATCAATGAGAGGGTATCATCAATTACATATGGAGGTAGAGAAGGAAAGAAGTGAATGGCAGACAAAGATGGAGAAAGAAAGAGATGAGTGGAGGAAGGAAAAGGAGTTATGGGTAGCTCAGAACAAAAGTTCAATGATGACTATAGAAGAATTACAGAAACAGTTGGAGAAATCAAAAGTTCAAGAAGAAATTCAAGATCAAGTACAGGCACAAGATACAGATAAAAGGGAATATGAAACAAGGGATTTTGATAGGGAACAAGAGAACAAGGAACCAACAGCCAAAGAACCAGAGGAAAAGTATTCTGAAGATTTTGTCCAGAAATTATTGACCAATAGAGAGTCAAGAATGGAATTTATCAGAAAAATGCATGACGAGTATGAAGATCAAATAGTTACCTTTGCTCTGAATAAAGGCATTAATCCAGATCAGCATCATTGGGCTGCAGATGGATTGGGAATACCCTTCTGTATGATTTTGGAGAGTATAAAGAATTATCAATTGGCTAGAGTAGGGCTATCTCCAAACAAATACCTTGAGTATGAAGAAGATATTAATGTCACGAAGGAGTTATTTGAAAGAGCAAATCCCAAATGGAGAAATAAGTGGTTGGATGCCAATAAGGAATGTAGCAAAATCTGGAAAGAGGCACATCTGCATTTAAAGATCAATCCAACTTATTGCCCAGTTGCCAGAAGAAGAGAATGGACTGTTTTTTGGGAGAGAAGAAAAGAAGGTCAGATCCCAGCTAAATGGTTGAACTTCCCTAAGATAGCAGGTCCAAAGGCAGGAACATGGCCTACCAAGAGCTATATGGTGAATACTGCTGAGTCTGTAATAACTACATACAAAGATGTCAATGACCCTGCTTGCATACTACTTGTACGAATAATGAGATTACTTCTAGCTTGTATAGAAACATACACAGATACAGATATTAGAACCTTGAATTATATCGGCTTTAATTCTCCAACAGACGCCTTATTATTTGATTTGAGTGAAACACCTGACAGAATCTGCTTAATGGCCTATTATAGCAGAATTATATTTTTGGGTAGCCATTACTTACAGATTTTTGAGGATGCCTTTGATTATGGGTTTTTTGAGAGAGAGTCAGAGATTTTTGGAAACCTATCAGTTGTTACAAAATCCAGACTTACAGCATATGAAGCTGCTTATACAGAATACTTGAAGAAGGATGTCATAGATAAACCAGAAGCTGTAGTACAGTGGAGAAAGGCTTTATTCGAGATGGTCAACAATCTAAATATAACAGAAAGAAAAAGTCATGATTTGCTATCACAAGTATATCAAAGAAAGAAGAAATGAAAAGAAGTGATCAGTGCAGAGGAGCAGAAAAATCTTTCGTCAGGAGCCGAAAGGCTTAGGAGGGGAAGGATGTTGGAAGATGCATTTTTGGAAACCTTTTTTGAAGGAAAAATACTGTAAAATGATAGAAATTTGTAGAAATATTTATGCAATTGTTGTAAAAATAAGGAAGAGTCTTCCTTATGTAGGATAGAATCTTATGTATTTTTTCTAGAATTTTTGGAAACTCTTAGATAGCATATTTTTAGAATAATAGAGGAAAGAACCAAAATTCAAGTGTGAAAGAGGACACTTGAAAATGTATATAAGTCAATTTTCTCTATTTTGGGTTGGTTGGTTAGTCATTTGTACATGCTATCAATAGAGAAGAGAGAGTTTCTGCTGAAATCGTGTTTTCTGCTGTTATGTGTGTTTCCTTTGATGTGAAAGCTTGCTTCTTGCTTTATCATGGAGATTTGTGAGTTTCATTTGTGTAATGCTGAGTAAGATGTATGAAGAGAGATGATTACTGATGTATTGAGTGAAGAAGAATTGAAGAATGTTGCAGAAATGTGAAAATCGTCTACTGGTACAGAATCACGATTGTCTCGTCTCTGTGATGCAGGTGATATTTTCCAATTCTGATTTCATATTTGTATTCTGATGAGAAAATAACATAAATTAGACACAAAGATCATAGAAAATGATGAAGATTTGCTCTAGATAAGGTAAACCCTAGATATTTCCTCTTCATTTTCATTTTCTCAGAATTCCAGCCATCAATCTCTTATTTCTATGAATCTATCATGTAGAAGGGGCTGTGGTCTTATGGATATTCCCAGGATTGACAAAATAAAGATGATTTGTTGATTCTTTTGTACTTCATGATTGGAGAGGACAACTCCAAAGTCAATAACAAACAGGAGGGTCATCAAGAAGTGGAGCAAGTGGTAAAGTTCCTTTAAAGGTTTTAAGTAAACTAATATGAAAAGAATTATGAATGGTCCAATGGGATGGAATATCTAATCGAAATGAATTATCATTAATGTTTTCTATAATGCGAAACGGTCCATAATAGCATGGTGCAAGTTTAATTTTAGGATGCTGCAAAATATTTTTGAGACGTCTTTTAATTATTCGCAACCATACAAAATCATTTTCCTTGAATTCTTTGGCTAATCATTTAGTATTGATAATACGTGTATATCGCTCTAAACTTTTCCTAATGTGCTCGTGAACATCATGAAGTATAGAAACGTGATCTTGAGCAATAGAATAAGCCATCGGAATGTCGGTTTGGGTGAGGGATATGGGAGTGGGAAGCTTTTTACCAAAAACTATTTCAAAAGGTGCACGACCAGTAGTGGTGTGTGAAGTGTTATTGTAAGCAAATTGAAGTAATGGCAACTTTTCATCCCAGTTATTAGGATTATCTAATGAATAACAACGCAATAAATCAAGAATAGTACTATTTGTAGCCTCACTCTGTCCATTACTTTCTGGATGAAATGTAGAGATAAAATCTATTTTAGAACCAAAATGTTGAAATAAGGCAACCCAAAAATGATTACAAAACCACACATCACGATCAGATAGCATTACTTTAGGAAATCCATGATGTGGAAAAATGCATTTAATGAATAATTTTGCAGCTTGAGGTGCAGTCAAAGTTTTTCTACATGGAATGAAATATGCATATTTACTAAACCTATCAACTATTGTCCAAATCATATCATTATGTGATGAAGTGATAGGAAGACCTGTGATAAAATCCATAGAGATTTGTTCCCATGGTTCATTTGGAATAGGAAGTGGCATTAATAATCCAAATGGTTTACCGTGATGACGTTTGACACGCTGACATACAATGCATTGAGAAACATAATGTGCAATGTCTTTTTCCATGTGTGGCCAAAAGAAGAAATCTTTGCAAGCAAAAATGATGCTTTGTATGCCTCTATGACCCATGTAAGATGGTTCATGCATTTCTTTAATGACAAAATCTTTAAAAGCTTGGGTTATGCACAATCTATGTTGAAAATAAAGAAAACCATTATGAAATGTATAATGTTCAGCAGATAAAGATGTAGCATTGTTGAAGTCATGCCATGCACGTGAAAATTACAAATCAGATGCATAAGTGGAAACCATGTCTTGAAAAGAATGAATTTGAATGGCAGAAATAAAATTCAAAACAACGGAATTCGAAGGAAAACGGCTAAGAGCATCCGCTACAACATTAGCTTTACCTGGCTGATATTGTATCATGGGTTGGAAATTTTGAATGAATGATGCCCATTTAAGATGCCTATCAGAGATTAAGGGCTGACTTAATAAATGCTTAATAGCCTGTTGATCGGTTTTGATTAATACTTCAGAACCCATAAGATAGTGTTTCCAAATTCGCAAAGCATGCACAACTGCTAACAATTCTTTATCATACGTACTATAATTTTGTTCTGAGGGCTTAAGGTTTCTACTCTCAAATGCAATGGGATGGTCATTTTGAAATAAAACAGCACCTATTCCTGAACCGCTAGCATCAGTAACAACATGAAAGGGTTGTGAAAAATCAGGTAATTGTAAAAGAGGTGCATGTGAAAGTGCATGTTTAAGTTTGTCAAAGGACTGTTGTTGGGTAAGTCCCCATGCAAATTTTATTTTCTTTTTCAACAACAAGGTAAGAGGTAATGCTAAATAAGAAAAATTTCGAACAAACTTCCTATAGAAACTAGCCAACCCAAGAAAAGAACGAACATCATTGACTGATTGTGGTGTAGGCCATTCTATGATAACTCTAATCTTTTTTGGATCCACATGCACACCTTCACTTGAAATAATATGTCCTAAATATTCTAGCTTATGCTGAAAGAAATAACTCTTTTTCAGGATTAGCATAAAGTGTGTTCTCTCGTAACAAATGAAAAACTGTTTCAAGATGCTTTTCATGTTCACTATCATTCTTACTATAAACAAGTATGTCATCAAAGAAGACAAGAACAAAAGCTTGGTAATCAAGAAAAATATTGTTCATCATTCGCGCAAATGTAGCAGGGGCATTAGTAAGTCCAAAGGGCATTACCATGAATTCATAATGGCCATTTTGAGTTCTAAATGCAGTCTTAAAAATATCACTTTGTGTCATACGAATCTGATGGTAACCCGATTTAAGATCAATTTTACTAAAGACACGAGCTCCTCGTAACTTATCTAAGAGATCATCTATTCGAGGAATAGGGTATCTATTCTTGATCGTGATCTTGTTAAGGGCTCTATAATCAATGCACATTCGATAAGTTTTATTCTTCTTCTCTACTAAGAGAACTGGTGCTCCAAATGGGGAAGAACTAGGCCTTATAAGTCCTTTTTTAGTAGGTCTTTGACTTGATTTTCTATTTCCTTTTGATGTAGTGGGCCATGTCTATAAGGTGCTTTATGAGGAGGAGAACTACCAGGTACTAAGTCTATGCTATGGTCAAAGGATCCTCGAGATGGTGGTAGTTCAGAGGGATATTCAACATAAAAAAATCCTTATAAGTACTCATAAAAGGTTTATATGCATCTGGAAGTGTATGAGTATAATCATTGATGACATTGACAAAAACAATGCATGAGTTGAATCCTTTCCTAAATGCACGTTTTACTTGAGTGTGACTAATCAATGGAAATAGCTGGAAATCATGCCGTGCAGACAAAGTAATGATTTGACCTTTGAAAGCAAACTTAAAGGTATGAGTATGGTAGTCAATACGTGGGTTATAATGGTGACGAAAAGGCATACCTAGTATAACATCATAAGATTGCAAAGGTGCAATTAAAAATGTTCGTGAATCAACATAAGGGCCTATGCTAATCGTAACATCTTGCACTTCTCGTGTTACATTATAACGACTACCTTGAAATGCAGCTTTCACTTTATACAAAGAAGGAAACGATTATAATTTAAGTTTTTGTACTAATAAATGTGAAATGAAGTCATGTGAACTACCATCGTCATGTAGAATTTTAACTAGTTTGTTATTTATTGTACCCTGCATGCAAAGAAGAGAATGTAGAGAGATATCGTTACCCAAGGTACTTAAATCCTTCTCCAGTGATTCCTCTGTCCAAATAGGAGGAATTTCTTCATTATAGACCTCCATGTTATGCAATCGAGCTGTAGCCGGTTTCATATGAAGAGGTTGCAATCTGCACCTTATTTTTGTATGTCCAGGTTTACCACAATTCCAGCAAGTGATTCGTGGTCGCTTTTGTTGGGCATTCACTGCTGAAGTTTGAAGGGTAGGCAGTTTGGTTGGTTGGAGAGATGAAGCAACGGGTGGAGTTGAATAATTGGATTGTGGAGGACGAGGAAAACTAGGGTAAGATGGGGCATTAAAATTACGCTTCATAGGGAATGAAGGTTTAACAGGAAATGGTCGTGGACGTGGTTGTTGTAGACGGAGTGACTTGGTTATGGACTGGAATTCTTTTTCTGCATCATAAGCAAAAGATATAGCCTCGTTGAGGGTTGTAGGTCGTAGGGTGTGAAGCTTAGCTTGGATTCCCACCTCCAAACCATCTTCGTATTTCTGCTGCAAGATATCTTCTGATACATCTTCTAGCATTCGTACAAGTAGTAAATTTTGCCAGAACCACTCTGTGTAGGTAGTAACCGTATCACCCTCCTTCCATGTAAGGGTCGTCCATGCTCGTCGAACATGCAAATGGTATTGAGGAGGAAGAAATGAATCCTTCACGTTTTCTTGAAAAGCCTTCCAAGTTGTTGGACGCTCCGTACTGTGCCGCAGGACATTCCACCAGAGTTGTGCTTTACCTACTAGATAGTTAGTAGCAAATTTAACTTTTTCACTTTCAACATACATTTCATCGATATAAAAATCGTCAAACTGCGAGAACCAAGAAAGTATTAAAGGCCCATCCTTTCGGCCATCAAATCGTAGAAACTGGTAGTTTCTATTACCAATTTTTGAATGAGTAACATCAGATTGGGCAGACACAATAGCTTTTACTACTCTCGTAAGGTTGTCTTCCTCAGCTTGCATCTTTTGGAGGATTTCATCACGTTGTCGGATCTCGTTCTGAGCTCCTTGAAGCTCATGCCGCAAGAGCTCTAGTGGTTGTTCAAGTGTTGCCCCAGGTAGAGGTGAGTCACTGTAATCCTCCATGGTGCTCTTGGACCCTTGCTCTCAACCTTGGTGTATTGAACCTTCTTGTTTGCAACCTTGGTGTCTCGATCCCGTGTTCTCAACCTTGCTTGGTATCTTGAACACTCAATCAAGTGCCACCCAAGGATTTTGAAGGAATTCACACTTCCAAGCTAGCTTATTGGAAAGTTCGTTCCGAGAGCTTTCCAACGGTATATTACACGCCTCAATCCGACCTACGGATTGAAAGTTTCACTTGATTCTTTGTTGGGTCCATCCTTGAAATCGCCGCGAGCGCCTTCCACAAGTAAGAGAGAGAGAGAGACTTGAGTACAACTCCAAGAGATGGTGGAGTGGTCAAAGTACTTCCCTTGAAAGTAGGAGGTTGTGGGTTCAAATCCTCCTACCTTAGGGACTCTAAACCTCTCTATTACCACTCAAAAATTAAAATTGCCTCACGCGTAGCCAACGGTCCCCAAGGGAGCCTTGGGTGCCAATGTTGCCAATGTATTGCCTAAGTTATTGCCTAAGTTCTTTGCCTTAGTCGACGCCTTGGAGTAAGCCGAAGGAGTAAACGTAGGTGTAAACGTAGGTTCTGGTTCAGGAACAGGAACAGGAACAGGAACAGAAACCGGAACTGGAACTGAAACCGAAACCGGAACTGAAACAGAAACCGAAAGCGAAACTGAAACCGAAGACGGAGATGGAGATGGAGATGGAATCGGAATTCAGAATCGCGAACAGAGAGCAGAACCCTCTCTATTGACGCGTGGAGAGCTCTGATACCATTATTGTCAGGATCTTGCTAACGCGCATACAGAGATTACAGACGCAGAAAAACACACAGAAAATAGAGAAAACAGGAGACGAGACAGAACGCAAGATTGGGTGCAATCTCCCCCCATGCACTCTGTTTCGACAGTCCATAGAGTGCATGTATTTATAGGACTTTTGATTACGTCGAAAAGAGTGGTTACAAGAGGGCGGCTTCGAAAAGCAGGCATGAAACTAAAAGTTGATAACTTTTATAGAAAGCCATTGCTTTCAATAACAGAAACTACGGTCTACAACGACCCTTATTCTAACCATTACTTTTCTAACAATAGAACCTTCTACGCAGATTTATTTACAAACTAAATAATAATTATTCAGATTATTGATGTCCGCCCTTTCACGCCTTGCACGCTCCTCACGAACCTTCAGCTGCTATATATCAAAAACATCAAAAACATATTAATACATTAAGAATATAATACTTTAACAATGCATTGTTCAATAATATACAACAGAGAGTGAAGGTGAGAAGCATATAAATGCACACACACATACACACACACAACAAAGAGACAAGCAAGACACAATGGAAGGTGAGAAATCAACTCTAATGCTCAAGATCTCAATTACAAGCTCAAAGTAGCTCTAAGCTCACACTAACCAACCTCAAAAATGAGCTCTCTAGCTCTTTTTATAGATTCTAGACTAGTTTTGACCGATTTCACATATAGTGACCGGCATAGTTAAAAAATACGTCCTAAGTGCTATTTGAAGGGGTAAACGGTGTCTAAAAATAACCAAAATTGATATGCTCATTCTACCTAAGCTCCTCAAGCTCGAGGACTCCTCGGCTTGCAGAAAATGGAACTATGGATTACAAAAAGGGTTTTTCTATGTTACATATGTTACAATAGTGATAAAAATCACTGTTGGAGGTTTTTTGAAGAATATTTATAAAACATAATCTTTGAAAAATTGATTCGACTGGCTCCTTGCTCTGTCTTTACATGCTTACGCGTCTTCTATGCCTCTGGCTACTGCCAACACCCCCCTCCCTCTCGCTTCTATCGTCCTCGATGGAACCTTGTTGTGAGGTCTGTCGGATGTAATTCTGGAGTAGTTCCTGAGCGAGGGTGTGTTCTGATATTTGAATGTCTCGGGCCAGATCTGCCTCGAGTTTCTCCCAATCAATTGGTTGTGGTTCATTAGGTGGTTATACTGGCGAACAGAAACTGGTATATACCTTTGGCACAAAAACTGGTAAATTTGAGACTCCAAACGAAGTATCGACGACACCCTAGATGAAGCGACGACCTGCTCTGATACCAATTGTTGGAGTTAGACGTCTGCGGAAGCATGCGAACAACACAAGGAAGAAGAAGAAGCTTGGAGCACAGACACACAATATTGAGTGTATTACTAAATAATGTACAAAGATAAATAGCCCATTAGGGCGATAGGCATATATACAAGCCAGGGGAAAAAAACCTCCTAAAGAGGGAAAAAAGTGCCCCGACAATCCTAGTGTGTTCACACACATCACTACCTAAATATATCTACAAAGATTCACCATCAATATAATATGTCATGAACCAGGTGAACCAACCATAAGCTATGTACCTCGTCACGTGTGAAACACATCATACCCCAACTATGCCAATTATCAAGCACCATGAACAGGGAATTACAATCAATCTCGGTGGAACCAGGGCCAAGTGAGCAATAGTACCATAGCACCTCGACCATGATGTCACTTTTGTGGAGAATTTGAACACATTCATCAACACTGCAAGGACTCTTGGCAGTATGAAAAACATAAAAGGGACCCGCAAAACCCCATGGCTAACATGGTTTACATTACAACAACAGACACCCAGACAACAACCATCTAGACACGATCTGGAAAAATACTCCATCCAGCTGCATAAGTATTCAAACCAGGCATTAAGGAACAACAAGGTACATTTGCTAAAGCATCAAAATAGGCTTTGGTTGAACATCCAGTCTTTCTTAGCCCTATACTAATTACCTGACAAAAGGTTGAGTAGCCACAGAAACGTATACAAGAACCAGTGGCATCAGAGCTAGTGACACCATTGGACACCACACTGGAATTGGCCAACCCCAACATGCCATGGTACATTTTGGCTAAGGTACCGATCACTCTTCCATTAGGACAAGTACTAACTCTTGTCCCTGGTATTTTGATAACAATTTCAGTAGCAATTCAACCCAAGTGTGATTCGGGCACCAACTATCACCACCATTCATCCTGAACTAGATTCCACAGTCCATCATGTTGTTCCATTAATCATTGTATGGCTTAAAAATCACAAAATTGTTGGAGCAAGACAATCATCAATTAATGATTACATGAAGCTTAGGAGTGAAGAAATGAAGAAAAGGTTGAAGCTTGAAGTATGAAGTGAAGTGGAGGTTCAGGAAGAGATTATCTTTTTACACATGTACATTAATCTTGTAAATACTTCACAAATACTTTGAAGAAGTGTCGAATCCACACTCATATGTATATATACACTTGTATACGGACATGATATATATGAGAGATGAAGACTAGATGAAAAATCGGTGATCATATCATAAGTTGAATGTGTAATATTCATCAAATGTACTTCTTATCAGAATAAAAGAAGTTTTCAAGAAGTTGCACCTCGGTGTTTCTCTTCCTTCTCCTTCCGTGCTGAATCAATTGAGAAATTCTATGGTTGATGCAACTATGGTCAAGTTTCGAGAGATCAATTGTAATCAGACTGAGAGAATTTTGTGTAGGAACATTCATATGTGTAACAGGTGATAAGTGACTCATGAAACAAGCATAATCTTGATGGTCAAAGATTTGATCAGAGCTCAGTCTACAGTGTAAAGTTTTGCACAAACAAGCATTCAAAATTTATGTTGGAAGGTAAGAAATCTATGTCTAAAAGCATTTGATGAAATGGGAACTATATATTTAAAGTTGCATATGTGAAAGTCCCTTGCAAAGAAAGCCTGTTTCAGACATAGGTTTACTTGTTGACGTAAATATGAAGTGTTGCAAGTTATTTTGAAGAATTTTCACTTGGAATAGTTTCGGAAACATTAGGAGGATGTTGTATCAAAGTTTTATAGAAAACTTTAATCATTTCATAAGTCAATGAGTGAGTTTTGTGAAGCAGACTTTCCTGAGTAAAGCCATAGTTCATAGAAGTGTTGGTTGTTCATAATTTGATAAAGATTTCCAAAATTGAAGGAGGTTTTGAGTTATACTTGATATAGAGGTGTTCTAAATTCAAGTATAGCTTGTATTTTGGAGATTAATCATCTCCATCAATGGTATCAGAGCTGGTTCTATCAAAGTTGAAGGAAAGGAAGATCTCGATTGTTGCAAACATACAATATTCAACATGTAAAGATTCAAAAGGATAAATTGTGAAGGAAAAGCTAAAGGGAGACACACGAGAGCAATCAAAAGGATTAGGAGTAAATTTTGAAGCAAAGGTATATTCATTACTCATAAGGTTGAAGATTTGTTAGTATAGGTGAAGAAAGAATTGGAGATAGTCTCCAAATTGAGAAATTGGATAGAGAGAACTATCTAGCTTGGTCTATGAGGATGGCAGCTAATCTTATGAGCAAAGATTTGATGGGATACATCACACAAGAAGAAGAGAAGCTAGAATTTAAAGATCCTAGTGTTCCAACTAGGGAGGAGCTTGTGTTGATATATTTAGGTAGTGATGTGTGTGAACACACTAGGACCACCGGGGCACTTATTTCCCTCTTTAGGAGGTTTTTTCCCTCAACTTGTATATACGCCTATTTCCCTAATGGGATACTTATCTTTGTACATTCTAGTGGTAATACATTCAGTATTGTATGTTGTGCTCCAAGCTTCTTCTTCTTCCTTGTGTTGTTTGCGTGCTTCCGCAGACGTCTAACTCCAACAATTGGTATCAGAGCAGGTCGCATTTCATCAAGGGTGTCGTCGACACCTCTCCAGTTGCAGTCTCAAAATCATAGGAATTTTGGTGAGCATACTCAGTGTGTTTCTTGTGAAGAGATGGATAGGTATGTGCTTGAAGATGAAGAGGTATTGCAAAATCCTTGATCTACACCAGCCAGATGAACTCCAGGAGTATGTGGTGGGCCCTTTTAGCTTGCCAATGGATGTATTAGACACCCTATGTACCTTGGAAGATCACTCTCAAAAAAATAGATCTAAACAGATAAGTTGGAGTTAGCTCAGAAGTGAAGAACTTGCTATTTTGGTTCATACACCTGTCCAGTGTTTTGCATAATTCTCTGAGCACATCAGAAATTAGCTTAATTCCTCTTGGGTAAGTCTAGTTGACTTAAAGAGCTAACTTTCAAGAGTAATCACATCAAAAATAATGAACCACACACTCAGAATGATGTTTAACAAGTGATGACATCATCCCAATTTTCACGGGCTGCTACAGTAATGAGACTAGTGAGCAGAAAAATGAACATAAATCCAGATTTAAGAATCCAATGATTATGCACATTTGTATGCTTTTACTAGACACTATGCTGAATCCAACAAGCTTTAAATTGGGTAAGTACACAGTGAGAAAGAGCTCTGACAAGATGAGTAAAAAAGTCGGGTACTTGACAGAGAAGTGAAAATGAATAGACAGTGTTGACTTCAACTAAACATAACTGAATATTGAAACATCCAAATGAAATAAAAATTATTGAGCATATAGTAGACTTGTAGAGCTAACATTATCAAGTTAAATCACTGAAAATGATGCACCAACCTCAGAGAAACCATCTCTGCAATCTGACTGAGAAAACTGAGAGATATGGCAGTGAGTAGTACACTTCACAAGAACATGGAAATATGAACTCAAATGATCATGAAAATGAAAATATATTGGTTGTACAATACAATGGACTTACTGATACATATGTGTGCCTTGGAATCACACCTTGATATGGCATAAAGCTCAGCTCTTGGAGGTCTTCACATGACAATGACTAAGACTACCATGTATTTATAGTTGATCTTGGGAGGCTAACTTCCCTCAATCACTCTCCAATCAATTAGTGATTGATTTGATTCTCTATCTACCACAAATCACGAATTCATGGCTCCTCTTTCCCTTTTTGATCAAGTGGACTCAACCACTTAAGATTCTTTCACTTTTAATATTAAGTAAAGTCTTCAAAAGTTACAAGAGGTAGTTCAGAAGTGAACTTTACATAGTCTTTATTTTAAGGCTTCTTCTATGACTTTGTGGGACTCAAGCCAATACTTAGGCTTGTCATAAATTTGCTCCAACAGCTCCCCCTCAAGACAAGTATGCTTTAGGTCTTCAAGCTTCCAAGATTACTTGTAAACCAATCATGGCTTTGAACTTGCATAGCTTTGTACCATCCAATGCTTTGGTTAGAGTATGTGCACATTGTTGATGAGTGGACACATATGATATTTGAATCTCTTTGCTTAGAACCTTCTCTCTTACATAATGATAATGAAATTCAATATGTTTAGTCCTTGCATGAAAAATAGGATTAGCAGCCAAATGAATAGAACTCATATTGTAACCATAAATAGTTGGAGTTCCAAACTCCAATCCAAGATCTTTGAATAATGTCTTCATCCACATAGCTTCCTGAGTAGCTATGGCAAGACCTCTATATTCAGCTTTAGTAGAAGAGAGAGCAATTGTGGGTTGCTTCTTGGATGACCATGAAATAAGCTTTGAACCTGCAAAGGTAAGATAACCTGAAGTGATCCTTCTATCTTCTTTGGAGCATCCATGTGTGGTTTCCTTGGTGTGTGCATAAATTGACTTCACACACTCACACTGTAACATATATCTACTCTTGTCAATGTGGCATAGTTGAGACTACCCACTAGACTTTGATATGATGTGATGTCCTCTATGAGTTCACCTTCATGTGAGCTCAATTTGTGATTGACCTCCATTGGAGTACCTGCAATCTTACAATCTTGCATCTTGAATTTTGCCAACATGTCCTTAATGTACTTTATTTGAGTGAGAAACAAACCATGATCTTTGTAGACAACTTCCAAACCTAGGAAGTAGGTAAGTGAACCCAAATCACTTATCTTGAACTCTTCTCTCATTTGATCTTTGATCTTCTTCATACCATCTGCATCATTCCCTATCAATATAATATCATCTACATATACACATAAGTAGATGACCTCAGAATTACTCTTTTTAATAAAGAGTGAAGGATCTACCTTGCTTGGTTGAAAGCCTTTGTCTTGCAAGAATGAAACAAGGCTGAAATTCCAAGCTCTTGGAGCTTGCTTGAGACCATACAATGCTTTGTTAAGTTTACACACATAATGAGGATAAACTTGATTCTCAAAACCAGGTGGTTGTGCCATATATACCTCTTCTGTTATCCAAACATTCAAGAATGCATTCTTGTTGGAGCAGGACAATCAACAATTGGTGATTATATGAAGTCTAGAAGTGAAGATATGAAGAAAAGATTGAAGTTCAACTTCATGAAGTGAAGTGAAGATTCAAGAAGCAAAGTTCTTCAAACATATGTACATTAGTTTTGTAAATACTTCAATATACTTGAAGTAATGACGAATTAACACTCATATGCATATATATATATATATATATATATATATATATATATATATATATATATATATATATATATATATATATATATATATATATATATATATATATATATATATATATATATATGTATACAAATATATGATCGTATTAGGAGAGAGAGATGAAATATAGATGAATAGATGATGTGTATTGAATGTATCATCCATCAGATGTATGAAGAGTTGAATAGAAAGAATGTTTAGAGAATTGTGTGTCGATCTTTTCTCTAGTTCTTCTTCTGTGTTTGATTTTATCAGAAATCCTTTTGTACACATCTAATTCCATAGTTAATCTATCTATGGTTAAAGTTTGAGAGTCCAATTGCAAACAGACTAAGAGAATTTTGTGTAGGAACATTCATATGTGAGAAAGTATTGAGTGTCTTCTGAAACAGGCACAATTTTGATGGTCAAAGAAACGGTAAGTTCTCAATGCACAGTGTAAAGTTTTGCACAAATCAGGAGTCAAAATCTAAGTTGGAAGGTAAGCCATCTATGGCTAAAAGCATTCGCTTAAATGGGTTCTAATTTGGGAGAACCATGTGTTAGAAGTTGTAGGTGTCAAAGTTGACTCTATAGGAAGGCAGTTTCAGAGATAGGTAGATTGTTTGAAACATTTCTCATAATCTACTTAATCTTTTGAAATGTTTTAACTTGAAAGAGGTGCGCAAACTCTAGGCGACACATCCTACAAAATTTCATAAAAAACTTTACACAAATGATTAATCAATGAGTGATTAATGTGCAGCAGACTTTTCTGTGAAATGACTTTTCATAGTTAGCTAAATTTCTGATAGTTTGGTGCTTGTCTTCCAAAATTGGTTGGAGTTTAAAGTTATTCTTGATATAGAAGTGGTCTAACATCAAGGATAGCTTGTTCTTTTGGAGATTAACACTCTCCATCAGTGGTATCAGAGCAGGATTTATCAGATTGAGGAAAGGAAGACCCCGACTGGTGCAGACATACAAATTTCACATCTTGAAGGTTCAAAAGGATAAAGTGTGAAAGAAAGACTAAAGGAAGACACATAAAGGCTATCAAAAGGATCAGAAGACATTCGAAGCTAAGGTACATTTATTCCTTATAAGGATTAAAGATTTGATAGTACAAGTGAAGAAAGGATGGGAGATAGTCTCCAAATTGAGAAGTTGGATAGAGAGAACTATCCAGCTTGGTCTATGAGAATTTTGAGCCTGATGATTTGCCAACAGACGCGCAACAAGGAGAAATCTATCAACCAGATTGGTGCAAGGATCTCTTACAAAATTATCCTGAGATGATGTTGGAACTGAAGGACTCACAAGGCGAAGTTTACGAAGGGAATCAGATAGAAGAGAAAGCACAAGCAGACAGAGCAGTCAACGACGATCTGGCAAGTAGGCCAATATTTTTTCAGGACACTAACGCATATAAAAGAGGTGGACACATAAGGAGAAAGAGCAAGTAGGGAGCTCCAGGAAATGTATGTCAAAATGTTATAGAAACCCCTACAAAAATAGTGATTTTCATCACTAAAAATCATTGTAAATACCATTTCTTATTTTTCTAGCTAAATTTTGTGCAAGCCAAGGAGTCCTTGAGCTTGAGGAGCTTTAGAAGTATCTACCTGTCAATTTTCACATTTTTTAGACTTTGTTTGAACCTCCAAATAGGGTAGAGAACCTAATTTTTAACTAGGGTGGACACTAGGTCTGGACACGGCCAAAACCTAGTCAAAAACTATAAATAGAGCTACAGAGCTCATTTTTGGAGCCTAGCTTGTAATTGAATTGAACTTGTATGAGCTTTTGGAAAGTAGTCTAAGAACTCCATTGCTTCTCAATCTTTGTCTTGTCGTGTGTGCGCGTGTGTGTGTATGTGTGTGCATGTTAGTGTGCTTCTCACTCACGCACTTGAGCCTTCACTTGCTCGATGTCTTCATACCATCCTCACGTCTTCCCGGATTGACATTAAAGGAGGTGCTACTCATCACTGAGCTACACCAAATTTTGGCGCCGTTGCCGGGGATCGAGCTTTGAGGACGAGCGTGTGATGGTAAGACGTAGATTTGAGACGTTGGCGTTGTAGGTAATTTCTTCACTCTTCTTATTTTTCTTTTTCTTACCTCATCATCATCAACATCTCCCACCTCCATCTCCATCATCGCGAAAATTTTCAGTTTTTTATTATATCACCTTCTCCACCTCATTTCCCTCATTCCACTTGTGAGAGAGAGCGAGAGAGCAATATTGTGTGCCTTGTTTTTGCATGTTTGTTGAGTTTTCTTGCAGGATCCAGCTGTATCATTCCCTCCAGCACGCTGCGTAGGTACAGAAAACTCAGAAACTGTCTGTGTGTCGCCGACCTCTGTCGATTGCGATCGACAGAAAAAACGCCCATTTGGTAAAACAAAGTGCACCACCATAATCTAGATGATGAGCACATTCTAAATCACTAAAAACAGTTGAAAAATTCCGTGTTTCTCTGTCAATCGCGAGTGACACCATCGATCGCGATCGACAGCCACGATCGACAGACTCTGTTAATCGCGACCGACAAACCCTGTCAATCGCGACCGACAGACCCCGATGGACACCTGTGTCAATCGCGATTGATAGACCTGTCGATCGCGATTGATAGGCTTTTTGGCCAAAAAAGAAATTAGGGTTTTCATTTCAAGATTGGGGGATAGTTTTTGGGCATAATTGATCTAGCAATAAGTGATTTGTGAGGTCCATACAAGTGTGTTTTGAGGAAAATCCTGTGTATCAACCACCATACCTAGAGGGATCAAAGTCAAGGAACATCTAGAATGGTTTTCAATAGAGACATGGAACATAATTGATAGCTAAATTACTTGCATGAACGTGATCTATCTGTCATTTGAATTCAAGTCTTGAGCTGATCTTTGGGACTTTCACAGGTCCATTAAGAGCAATCAGGAGCGTCCAAAGCAAGGATTTCTTGCAAGCTTGAGAACCAGATTCTTGAGCATCATAAAGCAAGGGATCAACAAGAAAGGTCGGAATATTCTCAACTCCCTCTGTCAATTCGTAGCTTAGGCTAAGAACGACTAGTGATAGGAGTAGGCGAGGGCGGCGATAGGCATTAATCAAGTTGAAGACTACCTAAACACTCAAGTTCAAGCTAACAACATAATCTTTGTACGATCGAGAACTAAGGAAAGGAACTTAACGTGGAACGATCAACTTCAAGTGCGGAAATACACTCAAGTATACCTGAAGACGTGATATTGGACAAGATCATAAGCACGATAATCAACATAAAAAGGAATCAAGTAACTGATACGAAAGAACTCAACAACGAGGTTGTACTGTGGGCAAAAAGTGGGCTACTTAAATAGGCATATGAACCTTAGATCGGGACGACATCTAGTAAGAGAAAGACAGAGTCTTAGGTCTTTAGAGGCTAGCATTAATCTTACTGCTAGGTCTTGGGCCCAGCAGTTGAGCCACCACTCGCATTACCCTAGCTCTGAGACAAGCGAATCACAGATGTCTCAAGGCATGGACAGACCTACAGGAAGTTCAGGAGTGCCATATCTGTATAGGGTGGAAGGCCCCTACAAGACGCAGTTGGAATACATTAGGACCAACCGATTAGGTGCTAGCATCTATGAGGACAGCCTAGGAAGATCCGTGGTCCAGATTAAAAACCCGGACCAGTCCATTGGACTAGAATGGCCAAGTGTCAAGTTTGAAAATGGAGCCTACCTGGACAAAGAAGGAACCATATACGTAGTCACCAATCACCCTGATAGGAGAGATGAATTCGGAAATGTGATCCCAGAAACAGACATAGGTGACCTAGAGCAAGGAAACACGGGTATGGAACCTAGAACCCCTCGAGGCAAATCAGTTCTCACTAGGATTATCACGCCAGAGTGGCTTCCCCAGGATAATAAGAGCATAGATCTACTCTTAAACCAAGAGACCGATGAGGCTTTTTGGAGGTATAAATCTGATAAGCCAAGTGATGTAGGGTCAATCCTGATCTATGAGTTCAAAGATCTTGATAGCCCAGGCAGAGTGACCTACTTAGATCACGCTTCAGAGAGGATCTTTGTGGTTACAGAACATGACAGGCATGCTTACACTTGGAAGGGTGAATTCGTTTTCCCCCAACCAAGATCGAATGTGTCCCATGGTCACCATGAAGCTCGAAACTCCCAGGCTCATGGAGCTCAAAGAGATAGAAGTCGAGATAGGCCAGAGGTAAGCTTTGCCAACCCAGGGGGCAGAGAAAGAACGAGAACGGAAACAAATAGAGTAGAACCTGAGGTACTTAGAGCTCCCAAGAATCAAAGAAATACAGATGAGTTTCCTCTACCAAGACCTAGAGAGCACACAAGGACTTTGAGACCGACTCAGCTAGTCAAGTCCATGACGAACTACTTTGACGGCACTAGAGATCCATACGATCACGTGGCTGAGTTTAGGCAAGTCTTGAGAGCTGAACAAGTGGAAGATTTGTTTACACAATACAATGCCTTTGGTCTAACCCTTAGGAACACTGCCTTGACATGGTTTCAGCCACTAAACGAGAGGCAATTCAGAAGCATAGATCAACTTCTAGAGGCATTCATTATCGAATTCTCTAAAAGTGGCATAAGACATAACACTTCCTCGCTGATTCACAGCTTCAAGCAAACCCCTCAAGAAACCGTGAGACTTGCTGGAAGAAGATTTAGGCAGCTAAGCAAGTGGCTTTATTCTTGGATGGATTGCTAAGTACCAAATTGAGATCATATGTGTACTTGAAGGACCCTAGGACCATAGAAGAGTGTGTACGCATGTGCATTGACATTGAGGATAACCTAGGGGAAGAACTAGATCTCTCCAAAATCTACAAAGACTCAGATGGTGCTTCTAGTCTCTCTTCCACTCAATCCACATCTATTGAGGAATTAGCTGAGAAGGTAGCTCAGAAATTAGGTGTCACAAGCAAACAAATCCCAAGATTTGCCCTTGTGAAAAGATGTTATACTTGTGGAGGTGATCATATGGCGAATGTATGTCCCATTATGGCTCAACCCCAAGTAAATCCTAGTAGCCAGTACTGCACCATAGAGCGAAGATACACAAATCACTCAGCACAAGACTGCCCGTACAATAAGCAAGCGGTTAGGCAAACCTACCCTCAGCCATACCCTCAACAGGGCAGATACCAGAGTCAATTCCCACCACAACAGTATACTAAGCCTCAACAAAATTACCAACCGCAATATCAGGCCCAACTGAGACCCCAGCCAGTGCTAGCTCAACAACCACCTACTCCTACTAATGTGATTCCAGTAAAGTATGCTGCTGCAGAAGAAAACCTGAATAGAGCTATCATACCAGTAACACCGTTAATTTCAGAAAGTGATCCCAGTGACCATAGCTTTGATTCCACACATGTCGATAGTCCCCAAGCCTACTACATGCAGTCTCCTGAACATGGTGAGTCCTACTATAGTGACGAGCCAAATGAACCTAGTTGGGAGTCAAACTACACAAACGTCATGTTTGCTAATCCCAACCCTAGACCTCAACCTAGGCAAGTAAGACTCCCATTCCCTAGAGGACCATGCTACAGATGTCAGGGAGATCACCTCATTCGTGATTGCCCCATGCCTGCACCTACACAACCCCAATCACTGACGATCCAGGGCTTTTGCCAAGAGTGTGGAAAGGAGCATCTCTTGCAAGACTGCCCTAAGAATCCTAATAATATGCCAAAAATCACTCCTATCAATGTCGTTGGGTTAGTTGTAGACTCCACAGGAAGTGTCACTTCCACTGCACCAGTACAGGTAGTCACTAGAGCTCAAGCATTGCAGCAAAACCAAGGGGTAAGCCAAGAAAAGAGCCCAGATGTTAGTGAAACAGAGAGCATGACAAAGAAAAGGACTAGAGCTTGGAAAGATAGTCGTGAAAGAATGCACCACCAAGGCCATTCTAGACTCAAGTGCAGGTGTTGCAATTGCTACCACTTCCCTATGGAAGCGTTGGGGCAAGCCATCACTCAGGCCCACGAGGATGAAATTGCAAATGGCCGATGGTCATCTAGAGAGACCCTTAGGGCTATTAGAAGGAGTAACTCTCACCACGTGTGGTGTCGAGTTTGAGCATACATTTGCTATATGTGATTTTAGCAAAAATCATGCCTATGAAATGATCTTGGGAAGACCCTTTATGCGACAGTTGCAAGTGGTACAAGACTGGGGATCCAATTCTTTGTACTTGCAACACTTAGGTGTCACGACCAAAGTGAATCTCAAAGATTACTCGCATAGAGATGTCCCTCCTATCCAATGGAATCCCATCCATAGAGCCAAAGATGATACAGAATCGGTGCATTCCATAGGATCAGGATCCTCATGGATGCATGAAGACACCCACTTATGGATGTGCAAAGTAGCAGTAGAAGAAGAGAAGAGAGAAAAGGCCAGAGATATAGGTGCAAAAGAAACATATAGATCAATTCAAGACCCAACCTATGCACCTGTAGTCTTTCCTGATGAGGAATTTGAACCCCACGGCTGGGCAAAAATCCTAGCAACAATGGATGTAGCCATCAATGAAGAACAATGGACACCTCACTCTGATGAAGATGGTTATGACATTTCAGTCTTCTCCATAGAGCCAATCAAAGGAGAGGCAGTGTTAGAAGAGTGTGAACCTAGCCCTGATGCATTTGAGGATGCTAATGACTCTGATCTAGAGTCAATCATTATGGACCCACCCTTTGCATCAGATGAAGAATACTTCTATGAAGTAGAATTTCAACCCCAGAAGCATGGAGAGCTTACAAATGATGTAAGGCTAGCCACACATGTGACTTTGAAGAAGGAAGGAAAGGAAAGAAAGAAGAGAGAAGTCACACCAGAAGAGGAAAGATCTTTGCTTGAGGTCCCAAAAAATTTTAAGAAGTATGAGATAGATGACAGGAGAGTCATGATCAGAATGCCTAAATGAGAGGCACAATCGGGGGAGGCCTATGATAACAAAGAAACCACGAAGAAAGTAGTTGTAGCCATCGAAGAAGGAGAAGAAAGATGCACGTACATAGGCCATGACCTGACAGAAGAGGAAGAACAAGAGCTAATAGCCTTGCTAAGAGAATACAGAGATGTATTCGCTTGGAGTTACAAGGATTTGAAAGGAGTGGACCCTGACATATGCTCACACACTATCCCCATGATCTCAGATGCCAAACCCTCTAAGCAAAAGCCATATACATATAATGATAATTATGCCGCTAAGATCAAAGAGGAGATAGATAGACTGGTTGAAGCTGGATTTATCTACAAAATTGAGCACACTGAGTGGGTATCCCCCATCGTAGTGGTGCCCAAGAAAAATGGAAAGCTGTGTGTATGCATCAACTTAAAGAAGGTCAATGCAGCCACAATTCGAGATAACTATCCGCTTCCTATCACAGAGCATCTGTTAGAAAGAGTAGCAGGCAAGGAAGTGTACAACTTCCTTGATTGATTTTCAGGCTACAATCAAGTAGTCATAGCTCTAGAAGATCAGCATAAGACGGCTTTTGCCACTGAATGGGGCATTTTTGCCTTTACAGTAATGCCATTTGGGCTTACCAATGCTCGAGCTACCTTCCAGAGACTGATGTGCCATGTATTTAAAGAGTTCCTGAGAAAGAACTTAGAAGTCTATGTTGATGATCTTTGTGCTCATTCCAACATTAGACAAACCCATATTCCATAACTCAGACAAATCTTTGACAAATGTAGAGAATATCAAGTCTGTTTGAACCCATAAAAGTGTGTTTTCATGGTCAGACAAGGCAAAATTCTAGGACACATAGTGTCAAAGAATGGCATATCCATAGATGAAGAGAAAGTGAGAGCTATAGCCGAGTTACCTAGGCCAAAGAATGTCAAGGAAGTGCAATCTTTCATGGGGCATTGTGGTTATTACCGACGGTTTATACACATGTATGCCATCATAGCAAAGCCTCTGTATGGACTTTTGACTAACTTCGAGTGGACTAATGAGTGTGAGGACTCCTTCAATGAGCTCAAAAGAAGATTGTGTTCAGCACCAATCTTGACCACACCAGATTGGAATAAACCCTTTCATGTTCATGTGGATGCATCCAATTATGCTATTGGATGTGTACTCGCACAGCCTACCGGTGAAGGTAATATGGATCTTCCAATTGCCTATGCTAGTGGACAATTGAATGCAGCTGAACAAAATTATACTACTACGGAGAGAGAAGGACTAGGCATGGTATATGCAGTTAAAAAGTTTAGACATTACTTGCTTGCAAATAAGTTTAAATTTTTTACTAACCATCAGGCACTGCTATATCTCGTGAACAAACCATGCAATACAGGAAGATTAGTAAGGTGGTTTCTCTTGCTAATGGAATATGATTTCGAGGTTGTGGTACAGAAAGGGAAGACTCACTTGAGAGCAGACCATCTCTCTAGGCTCACATATGGAGAAGCCCCACAAGTAGTGTCAGATGACCTTCCTGATGCTTACTTGTTTAATTTAGAAGTTGTGCCACAGTGGGCTAAGCCACTAGTGCCAGTATTGACATACGAACCTAACCACCCAATAATAAACACATAGGATAAAGAGGTAGTAAGAGCCCAAAAGTATCACATCATGGCAGGAAGTATGTACAAGCACACGGATCAAGGGATCTTGGCTTGTTGTGTGGAAGAGGATGAGTACGCTAAATGGTTGCAATTAGCACATGTAGGTGCATTAGAGCAACACTACTCAAAATAACGAACCTTACAGACCCTGAGGAGACTAGGAGTGCATTGGCCGACTATGGAAACTGATGTCTAGAAGTTGTGCAAGGAATGCCCAATGTGTTGCACTAAACCACCTGTGGAACATGCCACTCTTTATCAAGTGTCCATAGTGCCGGATTGGAGTGAACCACTAGTATCCTTCCTGAGGATGAAAACATTCCCTCCAGACATGACCTTGACGAGGCAAAGAAGTCTAGAACAAGAAGCCCTAGATTACTCACTCATTGGTGATGATCTATACAAGCGTGGTAAAGATGATTACCTGAGACTTTGTGTTCATGAGAGTGAATATCTAAAGATCCTGGAAACTGCTCACCAAGGGGTAGCAGGAGGACACTTTGGACCAGATCGGGTGATCAAGGCAATACTATTTGCAGGCTTCTGGTGGCCGACCCTTCACATGGATGCACATACCTATGTGAAACAGTGTGATGTGTGTCAGAGAACTCAGTATCCTATACGCAAAGATGAGATGCCACTGAAACATGTGATGGGTGGACGTGCATTCTGTAAGTGGGGAATAGACTTTGTAGGTCCTATTAATCCCCCAGCTAAGGGTTCTCATGCTGAATATATCATTGTGGCCACAGATTATCTAACCAAGTGGGTAGAAGTGAAAGCTACCACTAAGAACGATGCACAAACAACTGCTAAATTCTTGTTTGAGAATGTATTCACAAGATACGGGCTACCTATAGAGCTAGTAAGTGATAGGGGCACTCACTTCTTGAATGAAGTGATTGAAAATCTGCTCCAAGAATTCTTGGTGGTTCATAAAAAGTCTGCCCTCTACCAGCCACAAGCTAATGGGCAAGCCGAAAGCACAAACAAGATTCTGTGCAATGTGTTGACTAAATTAGTGAGCAATAAACGCTCTGATTGGGACAAACAGCTACACCATGTTGTTTGGGCATACCGAGTCGCCTACAAAACGGTACTCCAAGCCACCCCCTTTCAGATGGTTCTTGGCCAAAATGCAGTGCTACCGTTGGACTTCTTAATACCTACATTGAAAGTAGCACAAGAGCACGAATGGACGGGTCATGAACTCTCCTCTAGACTTTTTGACCTTGAACGATTAGGAGAAACAAGATTGAGGGTGGCTACAGCGATATATGCAGCATTAAGAAACGACAGAAGGCATACTTTGATGCCCACGTTAAGGATAAAGGTTTGAAGGTGGGCGACCTAGTACTAGTCTACACTTTGAAACAACATGCGAGGAAACTAGAGAAAAGAGGCTACGGACCCATGATCATTAATAGGATCTCAACAAGTGGAGCACTGCAACTAGCCACATTAGAAGGCGATATTCTCCCAAGTTTCATAAGCGGATGCCGAGTCAAGTTATATCAGGAACCTCTGACGGAAGAGATGCTAAGTCGACTCATGCGAAGAAACGCAAAGAAGAAGAAAAACGAATTCGCGAAGAAGCTCAAGCAGATGCATATACAGATCAAGGATATCATGTGGCTATGTGTGAAGTTTCAGACATCAGCTCTCATAGGATAATTGATCGACGTCCTTTTATAACCGTAGAGATAGGACAAGGAAAGGGTGCAAGGACTGTAAGAGCCTTGATTGACTCAGGAGCAGCCACTAGTGCTGTTAAACTTTCGTACTGTCAAAAGTTGAAATTAACCATCAATCCTATAGAAGCATATCTCATAGGATTGGGAGGTGTGGAAACCCCTTGCATGGGCGAGGTGGAACTTCCCCTCTATATTCAAGACGAAGTAATGACAGTCAAAGTACTAGTGTGTCAATATGAGGACCTCACTGAGCCTCTTGTCTTGGGTCAAGACTGGATCTATGATCATGCAGTCAACCTAAACCTAAGAAGTGGACTTCTTCAGGTATGGGTAAATCATAGTCGAATTACAGTTGAATTGGAAAAGGAGGCACTCAAGGAACTAAGTAAGGCACGAACTCCTCGTCCTTCCAGGGGTTCACATGAAGTTGAAAATGCTATTCTTGTCCAAAACTATATGATGCAGAATGAGGAGTGTCTCAACAATGAAGTCAAGGATAAGACGACACTCCCTTCTTTCCTGAAGACCAGAGGGATGCAACAACCAAAGGCAGATCAAATACAGGAGGAGCAGCGCACAACCTACACTCGAGGTCAGAAACACGTGCGAAGCAGAATGTCTCAGCCGACGAAACGAGTGTGGGTACGAAAAGGCAAACACCCTGTTGCGACCAGGCCAACCCCACGGCCAAAACCTCTTATTAGTAATCAACAACACGATACTAATAAGAGTCTTTCATAAATTCTTCAGCTAAAGTAAAGTCTATTTGGGTACCCAAGAAGTCTATGAAGGCCAGCCCATAATCACGACAAATCTGGGTGCCTAAGGCTTGCTTGTAGGCTCAAATAGCTACCCCGAGGCCACACCCGGTACAACACGTTTCACTCACTCGAACATCCACTGCCCATGCTTACACATCACGCACAAACACATATTCTCCCATGAGCACAAGTAGAATCACTCCTAACAAACTCTCCAGAGTCTTCACAAAGTCAATATCAAAACCCATCCATTGCATGTGGCAACCTAAAACTTGTAATAAACCCCCGGACCCCAGTTGTAAATCCATGCCCACCTACTAACTACGTCACTCTCACACTACATCATTCCACCTAGCTCCTAGGTCTACCCAACTCCTAACTACACACATAAGCACCGAGCACTTAATAACCTTCTAATCTCTCCCGAACCTTATGTTAATGTTGTAATGGGGACAAAAATGGTTCTATCTTGTCCTTTACAACTTTAACACATGTTTCTATATTCTCACAGAATCAGGAGGCAAAAAGTAACATGGCAGATACGGCAGGAACTAGCTCCCAGGCAATCACCAGCCCCCAAGTCGTGGACATTGAAAGTATTCCCGTTGAGGAGGAGTTAAAGGAATGCCCAGTGGCATTGAGGGCATTACACGCCACACCGGTTTAGAATCCTCCACAGGGGCACACAATGCCGGTCAGCAAAAACTCACATTGGTTCAGTGATGTGGCAGGAGCCCTGGGGGAAGGCACTTACATGTGGGAGGCCGAGATAGAATTCAATGGGCGCTGGGCAGATATCACTTTTTCACCAGGGAATTTGAGAAACTGCAAAATAATGAAGGACTGAAACCTATATGGAAGAAGGCGAGACTCTACGATTACTTCATATTCCAATTGCCAAAGCCCGATTTTCTAAGGTGCTCTTATTTGATTAGCACCCTCACTCCGAGCAAAGACAAAAAGGGGTACAACACCTTTGTCCTCCCATCTCTCACAAGGGGCAATGAGCTGAAGCGCTTCAGATTGACTATCAACTTGGTAAGGGAAGCTCTAGACATGAAAGGTATGCACATTCCTACGGAGAAAGAGACTATGGTCCCCGACAATATGAAGAACATGAATCTGACGAAGTTAAAGGACATGGTGGCAATGACACCTACAATTGCCATTCACTTGCGAATGGTCATGCAGCACTTTGCATTTCCCGCTCAAGAGAGGTTCACAATGCCACCTAAGAAGATATGGTTTAGTCTATACCTGGCTGACGCCTTTGATTTGACAATAAATATGCCCCATTGGATTATCGACCAAATCCACTTGGCTCATCAAAGATGGTATAAAAAACAAAAGTCTGTACTGTATGGATGCTGTGCTCTCACCCAGATTGTATACAGATGTTTGGCTTTATGATGTGCTAGTTCAGAGGGCATTAATTTGGACCAGGGTACAGAAATTCCAACGTAGACTATCAACCGCAAGACCGCCATCTAAGAAAATGAGAGGTGCTGTTCAGATGCCATGTGCACAAGCCCGCGGTGTGACACTGACGCCAGAGACAACACCACAAATCCCAAGGCGAGTACAACCCTTTACTATCAGATTACCAAGACACAGCACTAAGGGACCAAATCTAGTGTTTCCACCTGTACCAACTGACCTAGAGTTCCCTCACGGATTCACTTTAGAAGACCTAACTGATGAGGAGGTAGCCAGAATCATCGAGGCTGTGAACGCGGAAGTCGAGGCAAAGCAAGCTAGTGGACAACAAACTGCTACAGACCAACCTCATCCAAGACAACCAGACATCGTCAAAGTGGAGGGTGATGAAGAAGAAGAACAAGAGGAGGAACATGATGGACAATCCGAGGAAGAAGAGTAGGAATATGATCAGGAAGCTCTGCAGGTACTTGAAGGTGCTCCAGCTTATATGAAGGCATTGAAAAAGCTCTATGATACCATGACCAGAGTTCAAGAGCAACGTAGACTGTCCCTAGCAGCAGGCAAAGCCCTCATGAATCAAATCCTTGAGGAGGAAGGCGTAGACGAGCAATACCGCACCAATCTTGACATGATATTTGATGCTTTAGGAGTACCTGAGACGGTTCATACCGCCCTTGCACAATCACGAAGAACGGAGCGACGATACGGCAGACGCCCCCCTCGATCAGGAAAGCAGATGAATGTATTAGTATCAGAACCACAAGGCACATCCATCACCACGGGCACCGCACACACCGTTCATGATACTGAGGAAACCCATATATCAAGTGCACCTCCGTCACCCCCTTTGCCACCTCTGCCTCCAACTCCACCACATTCACCTCTCACTACCAGTGTCACCACTACTGTCACCGCCTCCGAGTCTACTACTCATACCGAAGCTCAGAAAGTCAGTCAACCCACACCACCCACACACCCTATCTCCACCTCTCTTGCCTATACGGCCACTGAAACAGTAATTCGAACTGCAGCCACAGAAAATCTCACCCCCCCAATCACACTTCCGGGCAGTTCGTATTCACAATTGCACACACCACTGTACACTTTCACCACTATCACCACACCCACAATTCCAATATTCATAATCACTCCCACTACTGCATCCACTGTTGATTTTATGGACATATCACCCACCTCCGCACCTCTCCCTCCCCCCATACACCCACCCTCTCCCATTCCCCCACCTCCCACTTCACCATTTTCCAGCACCGCATCCACACTTCCATTCCCCTTCCCCTTTCCCTTCCCTTCTGCATTCAACACCCTTCCCGCATGCAGCCCTATTAACAATGTATTTAATAATATGTATCAGTGTATGTCGCAACTACAACAGCACTACCAGCACCTTGATAACCAACATACGCGACTCTTTCGAAGCCATGAAGAGCTTCAAGTACGATTCATTGATCTCGAAAGGGAAAAGTGGCTACTACAACAATAGTATGCCACTTTGCAAGAACAACATGAACAGTTAGTAGCCAATCCACCCCCGTCAGATGTAGAAGAAAGGCAACATATGGATGATTTGCTACACTCCCAGATAATGGAGAATCTCAAGCTTAGACGCAACCTGGACCTCCTACAAAAACACATGTCTATAGCACTCGAAGAGAATAAACGGCTGCAGAAACAGAATGAAGAAAACTTGGAAGCAGCAATGGAGGGTTCCCCGCAGGAAATCGACCCAGAGAAATTCAAGGCCATTCCCTCAAAGAATATGCAAATTGTGTTAGAAACCCATGCCGACCTCCTGGAGGCCCATGCAGCATTAAAACGAGAAAGAGATGACCTACTCAAGCAACTGGCAACTCAGCAGGAGTCACCAAGCAAAGTCACAGCTGCAGCTGACACATCAGAAGAAGTTGCAAAACTCAGAGCAGAACTCAAAGAGTTACGCAATAAAGTCATGCAATACGAGCGTCAATCCTCTCCCCTTGTAGAGCCCGAGCCTGAAGATGTAGTGCCGATTGAAATAGAGGAAACATTCGAAGATCCATACGTTCCCATGCCTGCACCAGGAGGCAAGCAAACAAAAGAAGGCATGGACACCATCGAGATATAGGCTCCTGAATGGATGCAGAGGTTAGATAAAGTGGCCCCCACCCATGATGACAGAGTAGCAGTTCAGATAGCGTCAATGTCACATTTGGAAGAGGTAGTTATAAAATCAGAGTACTTTAGAAACCTCTCCCATCATAGGTGGATCGGCACATCCGACGATTTGTATGTTCCTTTCTATGTCTTAATGGTGGACTACAATGCTAAAATCAAGCACCACACCTCAAAAGAACCAACCTCGGCTACACAATTTGCACCAGACGGCATCCTAGCAAGCGCCAAGCATGGCAATATACATCAACCTACGTGGAGGATTCGTCTACTGGAAACCTACCTAGAGATGGTAAGAACATGGAATAACATGCCTTTGTACATCAAATACAACCCATGCTACTGCCCTGTATTTCGAAGAAGGTCGTGGCCGGAATACACAAAAACTGTGCTGACAACCAAAGGATGCAAGAAATGGCTCAATTATGTCTACTTAGCACCACCTAAAGGCCAACCTACCATAGGATATATGATTTCAATGATTCGGCACTAGGGGGTCCGGTTCAAAAATGTACCAGATGTCATGGCCCAAATGTGCCTTAAAATTTTTGAGCTCATGTTGGTCACCTTCAGGACTTTCAAGAATGTCAAGGAACCTCATCTGTCAGCTCTTGGATTTAATGAAGGTAATCAGGACCTTGTCTACGACATGAGCGCAACAACATCTATTAATGTTGTATATGCATGGCACGCGCATATCAAGTATCTACCAGCCTGCTTCAAACAGACGTTTGAAAAAATGTTTATCACGGGATTCTGGGAATATCATTCAGAGATATTCATTCCCAGACCATCACATTTATTGCAGTTGTTTGCAGTGGAACAAGCTCTCCAATCAGAAAAGTTACGTATACCATATCCAAAGGTTCCCGGGCCGGTAGATTGGGATGCTCTACTCACGGACTTGGCCAAAGGGTTGTGTTAAAGGTAAGTGTCGTTTACTAATAACTTAACTGTTAACTACCTACCGCAGACGTTAATTACTAATTCAAAACAACAATTCTTCGGAGACTCCAGAGTCTGGTTCCACACCTGCATACCAGACATTTCCGAGTCTCTCTTTCTCTGTACTCAATCTTACCGCAAAAATAAACTGACTCTAGCCAAGTGGGTCCTTGGGAGTGGTAGGGGTCTGTTAGACAGAGGCCCTGTACTATTTTCCCAACTTCTCACTCAACCGTGGTTATGGTTTTCACGTCTTAGCTCAGTTTTTGCTTCTGAACAACTCAACTAGACCAACGTACTGGACTCAGAGCTCCCAGACTGTTCCTGCCATAGTAGTTGAGCAGTAGTCCGAGATGACAGTCCAATACTTTTAGTAACTTAACAAAATCATAACACACAATTCTTCTTGTCAGTTCACAGACTTACCGTGTATCTACCTTCAACCCGTAATATCTACTGACCGCAAGACGTGTCGCAACATTGTTACCATTCTACGCGTACTTAGACATTACCGGCGTTACCTTTGAACACAGACTAAAATACCGACTCAGTCACTTACAGCGAATCATAGAAACTCATGTCCATTCTTCACGCTTACCTATTCCACCGAAGAAATAGCAGATAGACAATACACTAACACCTTACGCATAATCAAAGATATCTTAACTCGTTATCGAACAGAATCTCAAATCGCAGTACCGACTCGCAACACCGCAGTGTATCACGCATACGCAGTCAAAACGATTACACAGATAAGGCACGCAGAACAGGACAGAGCCAAGATACTCTACTCGTTAACACCTACCTACACACAGTAGAAGAGTTAATCCCAAATCAGGGCTCTCACAATACACTCGCAACTCCCAAAAATGGGGGGGGCTCCTTCTCTCGTCCCTCTTCCGTTCTTTTCATTGCTTTAAATAGAATTTTATTACAAGGTTTGCGCGAATCTTTCTTTACCGCGTACTTCCAGAAGGGTTCTTTCTGCATTAAAAACCTCTGTCTAAGTACAATTGTCCTTATTCGGCGGCCGTCTAACACTGGCACGCACGGTGGACTCGAACCCGCAAGTACCTATGGTTCGGATACTATACCTTCTAAGTACATACTTCGGGCGAGCCTAAATGTCCGGGTAATTTTCTTTTTGAGGGTTTCTAACATTTGCACTAAGGTGGTAGGTTCTAATAATTGGGCGTCGGTTCTGACGGCACTGAGGGCTATGGCTTGATTTAACAAAATTTCGGCTTGGGTTTGAAGAAAAGCCTCCTGGAGATAAAATTCGTTGGCTAATGCCGCATCTCGGGTTGTCGTTATTTCAGTCAGTTTGGTCTGCATCTCTCTGATGCACTCCTTCTGGTTGTGTATTTGGTTGTCTTGGCGTTCAAATTGCTGTGTTTGGAAATTGAGAGTTTTCTTATACGCATCACGTTCTCTGCGGGCGTTGGCGATATCTTTTTGGTATTGGCCTTCCTTTAGTAATTGGTGTTTGAGAATACGGTTGACCGTGTCGGCACATTCTTCGGCTCGCCGTAATTGCTCTTGAACTTGGTCGGCTTCTTTCTATTGATCCTGCATCTTCTGGGTGGTTTCTTGTAATTGAATCTTCGTGTCTGCGATCAATTCTTCGAGAGATACGTTGATATCTTCTTGTTCTTGAAGGGCGGCCTTCAGTGTTTGAATTTCCTCATGTGCGTCGTGTATGAGTTGGTCTTTGGCAGCGAGCTGGTCCAAGGCTGCATCTCGTTGTTGTACTAGCGTCTGCTCTGTCAAAAATCGTGCTTGGAGTTCTGCTAGCTGTGTCCGGAGTTGATGATTCTCGGTCTTTACGGCATCAACTTCTTCCTGGAGGGGGGCGATGTCGGCTTCCAGGGTGTCTACCTTGTGCTGGTATTCGAGTTTCAGGTGGTCCGTGGCTGCCGTAAACTGGGCGGGCAACTGGTGTGATAACTGGATGAGGAACTGCCCCATGGCGGCAAGTTCCGAGAATGCGTTATGTGGCGGTGGTGGTGGAGGATGACGAGGTTGAGAGGATGTGTCGGTGAGTAGTTGCTGGGAGTTTGGCGGGGAGTAGTTAGGGGAGGAAGAGGAAGATGCTGCGGGTTCAGTGATGGGTGGGAGGGGTGGTTCCGGTGGGGGGAGGGGTTTGGCAGGAGGTGGTGTAGGGAGAATGGTATCTGAGGGGTTTACCTTGGCGAGTGTTTGTTGTATGGTTTCTGTCTGGTTGATGGCATCGATGAGTTGATCCAGTGCTTTGGTGGCCGATTCCTGTTCATCCTGGTGCTGCTCAGATTCTTTTTCTGTGGACACTATTTCAGTCTCTGCTTGATCCTGCTGGTCTGGTTGCTCCGTCGATGTTTCGTTGTGTGTGGCGGTGTCGTGGTATGTTTCCTCTTGGTCGTCTGGCTTGGTCTCCTGATCTTTTCCGGCGGATCCTTGGACTTCACTTTCCGAGGAGCTGATCCGAATTCGCTTGGTACGGAAGAGCTGATTAATTTCTTCGTCTTCTTCTTCAGTGTCCTCGATTGGTTGTGCGGATTCTTCGTGTCGAAGTGCGGGGCCTGCGGGTGGGGGTTGTGCGGCGAGAATGGTTGGGAAGAGGAAGGAGATGATGTGGGGAAGGCGAGAGCAGGGGGTAGAACCCTTTTGGAGCTGTTTTACGATAGCTACACATTCTTTATGGATTCTAAGGAAAAAGTAAGAGGCAAAATTTACAGGTTCGCGGGCAGCTAAATCTAAGGCGGAGTAGAAGGGGCGAGAGATGCCATATGTTCGTTTTTGCAGGTTGAGGATGGCTACAAGGAACTGTAGGGCGGATCGCTCGGGTTCTGGGCGGCATAGAATGGCGTATTCGTTTGATGAGGAGCGGGGAAAGAGTTCGGACATGAAAGGGATGCTAGAACCGGTTTCGCGGCCTTGCGGGGTGAGGCGGTAGGCGTCGGCGAAGGCTTGGAAGGTGATGACGGTTCTATGTGGGAGGGAAAGGAAGACCCACTGTCGTTCGGTGGTGGGGCTTTCGGCAATGGCTTGGATGATCTGTGCGGAGAAGGGATGGGCTTCCACTGAGTGCCAAGGCAACTCAGCGAAGTTGGCCAACCCTCTGCATCGCAGGTATTCGCCTACGTCTGTAGGGATACCTTCGCGGAAACAAGCGTAGTTGGCTAGTGCTTCCATGGCGTTCACAATGCACACTTACAGAAAACACAGAATACCGAGATAACACACACAATCACGAAAACACAATAGCGGTTTTTGGCGCAACTGAGGGGGTTAAATATGGAGAACACGGTGTGGGGGTGAGTGTCATTGTGTGGTGCGGGAATGATACGGTTTGCATGCTGGCGTGCGTATTGAGTGACCGGTAGGGAGGGGCGGCTGGTAACATAAAGATTTGTACAAAAGACGGCTAAAAGCAAAACATAAAAATTTATACAAAACGTGGCTCGTCGCCGAATAATTAAGGCGTATTGGTAGTGGGATAATACGGTCGCAACTTCGATCCATTAATTACTTTTGGAAGTGGAATTTCGGTCAACGTAGTCAACCGAAAAGTTGCTGGACCTACTTGTGCTGAGATCTTGAAAGGGCCGAACCATCGTAGTTTGAATTTTCCTGCTGCTCTGTCCGATTTTGCGTTATAGAAGAGTACAAGCTGTCCTACCGAAAAGATTGGCGTCTTCAAATATCGATCGTGTGTCTTAGCTTGCCTTAGTTGAACTTCGCGCATAGTTAAAAAACTGAGCCATCGGTGCTCATCAAGTTCTCTGAGTGCGTCCATTCGTGCTGTCAGTGAAGATTCCGGTAGCATCTTCTGAGTGATTGCTACCCGCAAACTTGGGATGACTACTTCCATGGGAGCGATTGCTTCTAAGCCGTAAGCTAGCTTGAAAGGTGTCAAGCCTGTTGTTACTTTATATGTAGTTCGGTATGCCCATAATACTGCAGGTAGTAGTTGATCCCATCTTTTCGGTGCTTCCATGATCAATTTCCGGAGGATGTTTAACAGTGATTTGTTTGTACTTTCAGCCAATCCATTGGCACGTGGATAATAAGGGGAGCTAAATTTATGTGTGACTTGGAAGGACTGTGTGAGTGCCTTTATTAAATTGTTTACAAAATGAGTGCCTTGATCTGAGACAATTTCCAGTGGTAAACCAAATCGTGGGAAGACATCCGTGAGTAGACATTTTGCTACCGTAACTGCTGTAGCAGACCGCAAAGCCCAAGCTTCTTCCCATCTAGTTGCGTAATCTGTGCAAGTCAGTATGTATTGATTGTTACTGGATACTGCTGGAGGTGTAATTGGCCCGATAAAATCTAAACCCCATTTCTGAAAAGGTTCTAATGGTAAGATGGGTTGCAGGGGAAAAAGATGCCGTTGTAAAGGCTGACCAGCTCTTTGGCAAGCATCGCATTGTTTAACAAACTGTGAGATATCTCTGTACATAGTTGGCCACCAGAGTCCTCCTTGCAGAATTTTTCGGTGAGTTAAGTCTGCTGCAAAATGGCCACCGGGAGGAATTGAGTGAGCCAAAGTGATAACTGAGTTAACTTCATGTGGTGGAGTACAGCGAAGTAGGATTCCGGTATGATCTGTATAATATAGTTCTCCAGCAACTAACCGAAATCGGCAGCTAAAAACTGCGATTTTCCTTCGAACTGCCTTGGCAGTCTCCGCTGGAAAGCATCCTTCGGTGAGAAAAGTTAGAATCTGATCATAGTATGTATGTGGTGTTTGTACTTTGGTAGTCTCATCGTGTAGTGGTTCAGCATTGTAAAGTGCAGGAGTCGTGTCATCTATGCCTACCGGAGCTTCACCGGAATCTAGGCGTGATAAGAAATCTGCTAAAGCATGTGCATTTCCGGGTCGGTGAATGACGTCATAGTCGAATTCTTGTAAAACTAGCACCCATCGTGCTAATCGTCCTCCTAAGTGCTGCTGTCTTACTAGATAAACAAGGGCAGCATGATCCACGTGAAATGTAAATTTCCGGCCTAGTAGGTAATGTCTGAACTTTTTGATTGAGTAAATCAGTCCTAGACATTCTCTTTCCGTGGTGGAGTAGTTCTTTTCTGCAGGTGCAAGCCTTCTACTGGCGTAATAAACAGGGCGAAACCACTTATCTGTTTGCTGCATCAGAATACTACCAATTGCAATATCTGAAGCGTCGACAAAAACATGGAACGGATTGTCCCAGTCCGGTGGTTGTAAAATTGGGGCTTGCGTTAGGAGATACTTGAGTCGATCAAATGTAGTTTGACATTCTTCAGTCCATTCAAACTGTCAGGGAGTTTTTGTGATTAGCTTGTTCAGTGGCACTGCTAGGTGAGCAAGCCACCGTAAGTGTCTGCCATGCCACCGTATTTGACCCATAAAACGCATTACTTCCTTCGGAGTTGTGGGTATCGGGGCTTCTAAAATCGCTGAAATCTTATCCGGGTCCACTCGAATTCCTTGAGCAGATACAATATGCCCAAGTAGTTTGCCACACGAAACTGCAAACATGGATTTGTTGGGATTAAGGCAGAGTCTATATTCTCTACACTTCTGAAAACAGCATCGTAAATGAAACAAATGGGCTATCATCTTCCCAAAGATTGAGAAGTCGTCGAGATATACTTGCATGAATGAAGTGAGATAAGGAGAAAATATCTCCTGCATACATCTTTGAAATGTGCTTGGTGCATTTCTCAATCCGAACCACATTACTATGCAGGCAAAGACACCCCAATTGGTAATGAAGGCAGTTTTTGGTATATCCTCTTCAACCATTCTAACCTGGTTGTACCCGCTGTATCCATCTAAAAATGAATACATTTCATGTCCTGCGACTCTATCAAGCATGGTATCCAAAAAGGGGATCGGGAAAGGATCTGGTACTGTTGCTGCATTTAATTTTTGGTAATCCACACAGATTCGTAACTGCTTGTTTTTCTTTGGCACGATCACGATGGGTGAGATCCATTCCACGTTGTGGTCGTGATACGATAACAAGCTTGAAGATTTGGAACATAACATTCAACTCAAAAACTTGGTAGCATGAGTGCAGATTGGTGATCTCTATCCCTCATTAACTTCTTCACCATGTTTTGATAACTTGCATAATTTGCTTGAGATAATAAATTATCGATGATATAGGTCAGGTGGTACTTGCTCATATCATTCTCATGCATGGCTGCAAAGACTTGACAAATATTGTGTGCAATTTTTGTGATAAAAACAATCGTGTATGGGAAAGCTTTGGGGGTAGTGTCGACGCCTGGCATATTAGAGCATGGCGGAAGTACGTGGGGGCTGTTGCTAAAGAGGGAGATGATCGTGTCATGAAAGAGAACGACAGATTCGAGGAAGAAGGAGGCAGTTTTTGCGATAGTAAAGTTTGTTGACGAATCTGTGCAAAGGGGACACGAAGCGAATTCTCGAAGGAACTCAGATTCTCGAAATTCGGGGGTTCATCTTTGTTATTCTGTGCTCGAAATTGGCAGTAAAGGAGTACAGGCGATTGAGAGGAGTGCTGATGACCAAAAGAGGAGGAGTCAGGAGGGGTGCGTTCAATTAACGGCAGTACTACGAACAAGAAAAAGGAGGCTTCTGGCCGGAAAAAGAGAGAGGAGTTGGCTTTGCTGTAGCAGAGGGAGAAACGAGCCTGGTATACAAGAGAAGAAAAGGAAGCATGGGTAGATGGGGGGGAATCGTGGAAAAACAGGAAGGTGATTAACAGCGGACCAGAGGATCACGTTTTCTGGTTCGACTCGGTTCATGGTGGTCCTGGTGTCTTAGTATCGCTTCTTACAGATCCACGTACGAAGAAAATCTTTTTGCAGCAAGAATTGAAGCATATGAAGGGAGCTCACACCATGTTTATGAGTCTGATAGTTGGACTAGTCGATCAATAAGGGGTCACCCAAATTGTCTATCAAGGAATCGCAGAATCGGGCGGGTAACTGAAAGGAGGAAACGAGGCCAAAAAGCGCCTCAATAACACACTTGCTGTCTGCTCTCTGTGAGTACACTGGATCAGATGTGACCGTGAACAACCTGCTGGCCGCATTTCATGGAAACAGAAGTGCTGTAACAGGTGGGAGTGGAAAGGTACTTGTAGGCTGCAGTCAAGGCACTTGCAATTGGATGCAATTATCTCCAGGTGCTGCTCACCTTTCTGAAGGACTTTTATCACGTGTAAAACATTTCCTTCTGTTGATGATTATTTTTGAATGACAGTCTATTTCCTGTTGCTTGATATTGTGTAAGTTAGGTATGATTGATACTGTGAATATCTGAGAAACAGCTACAGCAGTAGTTATGCTATACTATGTGAATGGTAAAGGGTGTTTAAAGGCTAAGAAAGCCTTTGTGTGCCTCAACTATTTGATTTTCAGAAGGTGATTGTTAGAAACTGTCAGAAATCACAGGTCTTGTATGCAAGGTGGTTGTAATACTGTCAGAAATTATATGTCTTCTATGCAAGGTGTAGTTTGGTCTCAGAGAATTTAAATGGTAGAAACTTCTGTATAAATCCTAGAACAAACCTGTAGTTTTCTGCATATATCAATGCTAGATAAAGTTTTGCATAATCTTTAGCGTAGTTAAGCAGCGACGCAGAAGGAAGTGTGGGAGGTCTTCATTCCGCATCTTCATCACGCTCAGTCTTTTAGTTCCTCCTCTAAACACCTCGACTTGGAAACTGCGTACAGATTACTGCATCAACTAATCTCTCAGCCTTTTAGTATTAGCTCTGTCAAATACCGAAGGCAATCCACAACCGTAAGAGAAAACGTGTGTAATCTAGAAGTAATTCATACGGATTTCACAACTGAATTTAATATTGAGTGGTCTTGTATCCTCAAAGCGTTTATGGTACTTTCGTTGAAACCATTATACTGTTTCGAGAAGGTCTACCACGACTTTAGCCAATTTCAGAATCACACAGTGGCCTTTTGTGCATAAGTAACTAGTTGCATTGCGTCGACGACACTCGTGAGCATCATCAAATCGAACACCCAAACCCACTTTTGCGTTTACTTCAATAGATTGCTTCTTTGGCCCTGTCATTAACCTGACATTCTTTGGCCGGTGATTAGCGGAAATTCACTTTCTCTGCTCGTTGAAGCCCTAAAGTCTGGTCTCACAGGCAGTGACTAAAGCTTTTGATTGGAAACCGAGCGAGATTCGTTTACTCCTGTGTTGGAAATAGCCTGCTGATTGCAAGGAAAAATTGTGAACAGGCTTTATGCATGACTGCGGGTCTGGAAAAATCCGTATTCTGAATTCACTCTTTGTTATGGAATCCATTCACTGGTCACATTCAAATAATAGAATCAATCGGCCAAGGGTCCCAACATTACCTCCTTGGTTGAGGATCCATGCAGCAGCCTGAACTTGTTCTCTAAAAAAAAATCGTTCCACTAAAGAGTGAATTTCTCTCTTCATAAGTTCAGAACATGAGCATTATCCTTGCGTGTGTCTTAAGTTTAGATATAGAAGTTTAGAGGAAACGAACTTAACTTCATATTAAATGCTTTCTTTTGAATTAATCCATATAATATCTATGGATCTATATGAAGCAAGTCCTTGGGAAGAACTTGAAGTCACAATAGGAAAACCTGATACGGCTATGAATAGAAACTGTTCATTTTTCTAGAACCTAGCTATTCCCATGGAAAGCATTAAGCTTTAAGAAATAAACTATCGACCATGGCTATATGAGCAAGCCTTGAAAGTATTGTTATGTCTGATTTTCTTTTACTCATAAATTCACTCATAAGAATCCTACGGTTAGTCTCTTAGAGTTTCGCTTTTCCCTCCTTGCCACGAACCCTACGACATACCTGGTGAACCCGACGTGAACAAAAAGCGCCTCAATAACACACTTGCTGTCTGCTCTCTGTGAGTACACTGGATCAGATGTGACCGTGAACAACCTGCTGGCCGCATTTCATGGAAACAGAAGTGCTGTAACAGGTGGGAGTGGAAAGGTACTTGTAGGCTGCAGTCAAGGCACTTGCAATTGGATGCAATTATCTCCAGGTGCTGCTCACCTTTCTGAAGGACTTTTATCACGTGTAAAACATTTCCTTCTGTTGATGATTATTTTTGAATGACAGTCTATTTCCTGTTGCTTGATATTGTGTAAGTTAGGTATGATTGATACTGTGAATATCTGAGAAACAGCTACAGCAGTAGTTATGCTATACTATGTGAATGGTAAAGGGTGTTTAAAGGCTAAGAAAGCCTTTGTGTGCCTCAACTATTTGATTTTCAGAAGGTGATTGTTAGAAACTGTCAGAAATCACAGGTCTTGTATGCAAGGTGGTTGTAATACTGTCAGAAATTATATGTCTTCTATGCAAGGTGTAGTTTGGTCTCAGAGAATTTAAATGGTAGAAACTTCTGTATAAATCCTAGAACAAACCTGTAGTTTTCTGCATATATCAATGCTAGATAAAGTTTTGCATAATCTTTAGCATAGTTAAGCAGCGACGCAGAAGGAAGTGTGGGAGGTCTTCATTCCGCATCTTCATCACGCTCAGTCTTTTAGTTCCTCCTCTAAACACCTCGACTTGGAAACTGCGTACAGATTACTGCATCAACTAATCTCTCAGCCTTTTAGTATTAGCTCTGTCAAATACCGAAGGCAATCCACAACCGTAAGAGAAAACGTGTGTAATCTAGAAGTAATTCATACGGATTTCACAACTGAAGCTAATATTGAGTGGTCTTGTATCCTCAAAGCGTTTATGGTACTTTCGTTGAAACCATTATACTGTTTCGAGAAGGTCTACCACGACTTTAGCCAATTTCAGAATCACACAGTGGCCTTTTGTGCGTAAGTAACTAGTTGCATTGCGTCGACGACACTCGTGAGCATCATCAAATCGAACACCCAAACCCACTTTTGCGTTTACTTCAATAGATTGCTTCTTTGGCCCTGTCATTAACCTGACATTCTTTGGCCGGTGATTAGCGGAAATTCACTTTCTCTGCTCGTTGAAGCCCTAAAGTCTGGTCTCACAGGCAGTGACTAAAGCTTTTGATTGGAAACCGAGCGAGATTCGTTTACTCCTGTGTTGGAAATAGCCTGCTGATTGCAAGGAAAAATTGTGAACAGGCTTTATGCATGACTGCGGGTCTGGAAAAATCCGTATTCTGAATTCACTCTTTGTTATGGAATCCATTCACTGGTCACATTCAAATAATAGAATCAATCGGCCAAGGGTCCCAACATTACCTCCTTGGTTGAGGATCCATGCAGCAGCCTGAACTTGTTCTCTAAAAAAAAATCGTTCCACTAAAGAGTGAATTTCTCTCTTCATAAGTTCAGAACATGAGCATTATCCTTGCGTGTGTCTTAAGTTTAGATATAGAAGTTTAGAGGAAACGAACTTAACTTCATATTAAATGCTTTCTTTTGAATTAATCCATATAATATCTATGGATCTATATGAAGCAAGTCCTTGGGAAGAACTTGAAGTCACAATAGGAAAACCTGATACGGCTATGAATAGAAACTGTTCATTTTTCTAGAACCTAGCTATTCCCATGGAAAGCATTAAGCTTTAAGAAATAAACTATTGACCATGGCTATATGAGCAAGCCTTGAAAGTATTGTTATGTCTGATTTTCTTTTACTCATAAATTCACTCATAAGAATCCTACGGTTAGTCTCTTAGAGTTTCGCTTTTCCCTCCTTGCCACGAACCCTACGACATACCTGGTGAACCCGACGTGAAAGGAGGAGAGTGTAGAAATTCTGATCCTAGTTTAAAGGGTGGTGCAGTTGAGTGAGCTCATTGTGCTTGACCATTTATGGGCGACGCAACGATGGATGTTATAACCCAACTTCTGCGCTTTCAGCAGGACGAGAAAAGACGAAGTGCCATTCAGGCATTTCATGAGCGAGTAGTCAGAAGAAGTGGATATTTTAGTGGTAAAAATGTTACTCGTTTTTGCAAGGAATATGAATTAGAGGCACGATACCTTGGTACGGGTCTAACACCATTAAGTGATCAAGAATTAATTGACAATTTTGTATACGTTTCAGAATTACATTTGCGTGACCGACTAGTTGTGGATGCACCTCGACTAGTTATAGAAGGGCAAATAAGATGGTCACAATACAAGATGATACTCATAAGGATGTTTGCACTGGATGATGAAGATAAAGTGACTAGATCCACATTTCTAAAGTGGATACATAAACCAAAAGATCAATCTGTTCTAGATATAAAAAGGGAGTTTGATCAGCAATTTGCAGATTTATCTGATTATGATAAGAGGGCTATGGATCAAGAAAAGGTATCCTTGTTTCTCCGGGCTATAGATTCGAAAGCCCGAGAAGAAATTTTCCCACAATTACAACAGATAGGAACTGAGTCTGGTCTTACCGAAGACTGGGGTAATGTAGATGAAGCTGTTAGGGGATATGTAGAAAAGCAAAGAACTTTGTCTAAGTTCATGCAAAGCTGGCATGATGATTTGCAAGAAGAACAAGCTCAGGCTGTTCAGCAACCTGTACAGAATCCTCAGGTAAACCTACCAATACCAAAGGATGTTGTGCCCACTAATACAATGGAAGATATGTTCAAAAAGTTTAGTGACCTTACGATTCAAAGTATGAAGCAGATGATTGAATCTCAATCTTTACAAGCACCGGCACCTAAAAATCCAAAAGCTCCAGAAATTAAAAGATGTATTTGGTGTGACTCTTTGGAGCATAACAGATACTCATGTGAGAGCTTCAAAGAAGCATTAGCAAAGAACTTGGTATTCGTTAAGGAAAAGATGATATATGATTCTAAGACTGGAGAAAAGGTAAACATTAATTTTGGTCGGGGAGGAATGAGAATATTCTTCCCTGGCACTTGTGAAAACGTTGCTTCAACATCGCATACGTATGCATGTCAGGTAGTTGACGAAAATAATGACTTAGAACCGTGGTCTAAAGTAATAAAGTCCTTAGACCGCGGGAAGATGCATCATGAAATTTTAAAGACAGCTAGTAATGAAATCCGAGGGGTAAGTGGATGGGATGATCCAGTAGACACTCTTTCGGTTGTTACATACCTATGCTCTTCGGTAGAGCATGAAGCAGTAGTGGAGGAGAAACGAAGAAGAACCAATGAGGGTGAAGAGGAGAAAAGGAGGACTAGGCGTCAAGTAGAAGCTTCACATGAACAACCTCAAATACCAAACCAAAGCCATCCAACACAAACAAACCAAATAGATCCACCATCACAACCAACAATAATCCAACCAAATAGAATTCCGACTCAAGTTCAAATTCCTACTTCTGCTGAGATGCCAGTCTCTACCCACGATAATATTCCTCCTCAAGATCAAGAAATGCAACCTGTGAAAAAAGGACAAGGAAAAGTGAGAAATCCCTCATATATGCTAAAATCGCATATAGAGCAAGCCACAAATCTTAAACAAGTTCTCGAAAAAAGAGTGCTCGATAGTGTAATCGAATTTACACTCGGTGAGTTACTGGGAATAGCAAAAAGAGAATTTCTAGAAGTAATAATTGACCTCTTAAGAAGGAAACGACAACCAATAGCTGACATGCAAGAGATTGAAAGAATGGATGAAGAGACTCCCGATCATACTGTGCAAGCGCAAGTTCAAGAGCTAAAAAATATACTTGAACCAATTGAGACTAATGTTCAACCGTGCATGCATGAGGAAATATCCTTGGAAAAGAATTCTTCCGACATAACCCCTTCGAGTTATTACACTAAAGATCATTGGGCCCGAGCCACAACTGAGACGTTGGTAAGATTAGAGAAAATTAGCACTCCAGTTGTCGCTCTTATTGATCATGGGTCTGAAGTTAACTTGATGTCCAAAGATCTCTATATGAAGGGGAAATGGCCAATAGACATGCAGCCTGGTTGGAGAATTAAGGCTGCAAACTCAATGCCAGGTGAGTTGTTTGGTGCATGCCCGCAGGTTCTAGTTACAATTGGAGATGTCAGTGATTATCAAAATTTTTTCGTACAAGATCATTCTAGTTACTCATTGATTCTAGGGCAGCCATATATTACTGCCTTAAGAATGGAAACAAGAGTCTTAGAAGATGGATCGGCTTATGCGCGAATCCGTAGTAAGGATGGGAAAAAGGCAGTTCAATTCATGACGGTATGTGTGGATCATATCAGGAATAGAACTTCTCTTCGGACAAGACCTATTCCTGAAGAATACGAGGATCAAAGTTTTTAAAGGAAGCTTTCATAAGTCGGGACTATGAAAGCTTGAAAGGTGAAAAGATCCCGAATGTAAATATGTTTATATCAAGTTTTATAGCACTTTCTTCGACAAATTCATTTCAGTTTCGTGTTTTTTCTGAGCTAAAAAAGTGGGAAAAACAATACATAGTGGATCTTCAAAGAAATTTCCATGGATGTAGAGTGCTTAACTTCGACGAGGAAATCTCTGGAGTCTTTGATGAGATATCCTTTGCAGACACATTGTTTGATCTGCAAGAGTTAATTCAAGGAAAAAGGAGTGATTATGTGATTCAAACACACTCTATTTCCATGTATAAGGAAATAGCAAAGTTTGAGCAAGATGAAATAGGTAAAGAAGTCTTTGTTGAAACAAAATACAAAACAATTGATAAAAAGATAAAGCCAGTCGCAGTTCCACTTCCTGAAGATAGTAATAAACTTATGGATGATGTAAAATCTCAGCCACCTCTCAGAGATAAGAGAAAAATAGGCCATGAATTCACTAAAGAAACGCTCGAGCAAATTCAATTGGGGAAAGATGGTTTCCTCAGTGAAAAGGAGAAGGATGTATTCTCTCGGATGTTAGTTAAGCATGGAAAAGCTTTTTCTTTCAATGACCAAGAAATTGGATGCGTAGATCCATCTGTGGTGACACCTATGATAATTTTCACAATTCCACATGTACCTTGGAATCTCAGACCGATTCCAGTACCAAAAGCTCATATTTCAAAGCTAATTGATCTGTTGAATGACAAAATTAGAATGGGGATTCTTGAGCCATCAAGTGCTCCTTATTCTAACCGTTGGTTTACTGTACCAAAAAAGAATGGGTCATTAAGATTTATCCAAGATCTACAGCCAGTGAACAAAGTGACAATTAGAAATATGGGAACTGGGCCTATTGTAGACGAATATGCAGAAGCTTTTGCAGGAAGATCTATTTATTCAATGGGAGATTTGCACTCTGGATATGATCAATTCCAGCTAGCTCTCGAAAGCCGTGATTTGACGACTATGAGGACGCCACTTGGGCTTGTGCGCATGTGCACTTTGCCGCAAGGTGCCACGAACTCAGTGGCACATATGATGAATGGCATGCATAAAGTTCTTAGGGACTTCATTCCACATCTGACTATGCCATTCATTGATGATGTTCCTATTAAAGGCTGTGAAGAAAGAGATAGAGACGAGACTCTTGATGAGGATGGATGTAGGAATTTTGTTAAAAAGCACATAACTGATTGTGAATCCATTCTTAGTCGGCTGGAAGAGGTTCATCTGACATTGTCTGCTGAAAAATCAGTATTTGGAGTGCAAGAGGTTTTAATTGTAGGAAGTTTATGTGGACCTAAAGGAAGAAAGCCATGTCCAAAGAAAGTAGATGCCATCCAACACATGAAAGAGGTCTGCTCCTCGATCACTGAGGTGAGGAGATTTCTTGGGGCATGTGTTTTCTATGTTGTATGGATTCCCCATTTTGCCCATATTGCTGACCCACTTTATCAATTACTTAGGAAAGGGCAAAGATTTCAATGGAAAGATATCCATACTCAAGCAGTAAGAAAATTAAAGAAAGCACTTGCAGAAGCTCCATTGCTCAGAAAGGCTGATTACACTAATAATAAAGAAATTTATATCACCATAGATACAAGTCCGACAGGTATAGGATGGGCGATTGGCCAAGAGGATGATGAAGGGAAAAGATATGCAATCCGCTTCGGAGCTAAAGTTCTAAATGTTCGCCAGAGAGGTTACCCTCAAATTAAGCGAGAGCTTTGGGGGATAGTGACTGCACTTAAAAATGATAAAGAATATCTGATTGGGGCAAATGTGGTAGTAGAAACAGATTGTTTACCATTGTTGGGAATGATCGTGAATTGTTCCACTGCAGATATTGCCATGTTAAGATGGATAGCATATATTAAGTCGCTAAACCCTGAGTTTGTTCATATAGCTGGAAGGAATAATGTGGTGGCTGATATGCTATCACGAGCTATATATGAAAATGAAGATTTGATGACTTCTAATGATGAAGAGATAGGTCTGGACTTTTATGCTTCACATGTACATAATCTAAGCCTAAATGAAACATCTACTGGACTAAATAGAAAAGAGCCTAAGCGTCAAAATGAAAGGCTTGGAATTTGTACTGAGTCTTCAAAGGAAGTTCAATATAGCTTAGGAAGAGGGAAAGATAACAGATGGATAGAAGAAGAACCTTACAAGATTCAAATAGGAATAACAGAGAGATTCAATGAAGACGAATATGAAAACGAGTGGAAGGAGATCGGGAGATATTTAAGTATGAAGTGTCCTGATTTTAGTTGGAGTAAAGAAAAATTTCGTACCATTCGAAGAAAGTCAAGCAATTATTTCCTGAAAGATGGATTACTCTGGAAGCGAAGCACTGGAATGGGAAAGATACCCCAGCGAGTTGTAGGTTGTGAAGAATCGAGAGGAAGGATTATGCGTGAAATGCATAACTCACTATGGGCCGGTCATAAAGGCTTTCAAGGAACTTATGAAAAGATAAGGGAAAGATACTGGTGGCCTGGGATGTATGTGGATACCCAAAATTACGTAGCCACTTGTAAACCTTGTCAGATGTACTCCAATGTTAGACACAGAGATGAATTACATCCAACATATCCTCTTAATATTCACTATAAATGGGTTGTTGATTTAGTTACAATGCCATTAGGGGTGCATCAGATGAGGTATATTGTATTAGCAAGAGAAGACCTAACAAATCATGTTGAAGGAAGAGCTCTAAGGACGAAAACTACAAGCAATGTATGCAAATTTCTACTAGAAGATGTGTTTAGTAGATTTGGTTATGTGGAGAAAATAGTTGCCGATAGAGGTGAACTTGATGCTCAGGAAGCTGAAGACTTCTTTAAAAAATACGGAATTCGATTATCACTCACCACCGCTTACAATCCTGAAGCTAATGGAAAAATTGAACGTGGTCACCCACCAATTATTAAAGCTTTGGCTAAGGCTTGTGAGGGGAAAATAAAGAATTGGCCAAATTACCTTCCATTTGCCCTTTGGGCAGATAGGATGACATATACTAGAACTACCGAATATATGCCAGCGGAATTGATGTATTGTCAGAAACCTATTTTGCCGACGGAGTCACATGCTTTAGCATGGACTTCCTTGCCTTGGGAAGATGAGATGTCAAGAGAAGATCTTCTAGCAGTGCGGATTCTTCAACTAGAAAGAGGGAAAAATCTGGTAGAAGAAGCTGCATTTAAACTTAGAACTTCTAGAGAGAAAAATAAAATTGCATTTGACAAGTCCCACAGATTAAGGCCAAAGAGGTTGAAGGAAGGAGACTGGGTACTTGTTTATGATAGCTCATTGAATACTCAATATGAGGCTCGAAGAAAACTGGTTAAGAGATGGTTTGGTCCCTATGTGGTATGTAAAGTTTTTGATAATGGAACATACTCACTTAGAGAATTAGATGGGACTGAGTTAAAGGAATTAATTGCTGGAAAGAGAGTTAAGCTCTTTAAAAGAAGAGAGAATGAAAATTATGAGACGGTAATAAATGAAGACGAAGAAGAGGAAAGTGAAGAGGAAGGATGTGAAGATGATAAAGATGAGGATATCAATAAGGAAAAATGATTAAATTAAATTACATCGTAAGATGATGTATATATATATATAAAAATATATATATATATGTATGTATATAATAAAACTATGTAGACAAATAACAAGATATGAATCCGTCTATATGTAATAAATAAGTAAAGCAACAATTAAATTAAATGTATGTGCTTTACTTAGTCATAAACTTCTATTAATACTAATTTTTGTTTCTTACAGGGTACTGACGGAGATTGTGATCAGACCATTAATAGGAAGTTTTTTTTTTTTTTTTTTTTTTTTTTTAGGTTTGATTGGACTGTTTGACTATCTTAGGATCTGAAATGGACAGTGAAGATTCCAATGATACATCCATTCCTGAGGGTAGCATTCCTGAAAGATTTAGAGAGACGTCAGGGAGTGTGCCTGAAAGGAGAACCTTAGATAGTTCTTTTATATCAACTTACTTGCTCCCTACACCTGAAAATGAAGAAAGAATTCCTATAGAAGAGTTTATTAAAGATCGTATCACTAGGGAGACCTTGATTCCTTCGTCAAATGAAAGAAGTATACTCAGGTATCGAAGGGCACGAACATATGGAGAAGATGATACTTCGGATAACCGTGAGTCATATATGGAAGTAGACCCAACAGCACTTCTTGTATATAGCCGAGACTTAGCAGAATATGCAGAACTCTTACAACAGCTTGCCTTGTTCCGTAGGGAACGTGAAGGGGGTGAGACGTCTTAAAGATAGACTAAAATGTTGTATTAAAGATATGTGTAAATAATGTCTATTTTGAATCAAGTTAGGTTTTTTTTTATGAAGAATAAAGTCAGGAAAGATCCTCGGAGATCGGCAAGAAAATAAATACCAATGTATATAAATAAAGCCAGGTAATACTTTCCTTCTTTTGAATAATTGTTTTTTTATATATATAGATTCGTGTGAAATAAGCCTCTGATTTTTGCAGGATGACCATGTAAGACAATAGTTACGCAATATAACACAGGAGCAATAGCAGAGAAGATAACAGATATAGGAGAATCTCAACAATTTTCTACTAGCAGCAAGTACAAAGATGATGGCGTTGTCCACCCGTGCGCTCTCAAGGTAGAGCTTAAATGGTGATCTAGACAACTCTAGATAGGGAGATACAAGGTAGAGGTATGCTGGCTCAACTCAATGTCTTAGGTAGTGCAGAAGTCATATATATATAGGATCATGGGTGGCCTGCCATGGACGGCTATACATGGGCGGTAGAGCGTGGGCGGCCACCGCCCGCGTAATTGCCATACACGGCTTAGACTGGTTGAACCGACCTAACAAATATAAATGATTTCTGACTCCGACAGGGAATATTCCATGGAATATTCCCTTTACCGTCGCGTCGGGGGCGCTGCCCCCGGACCCCCACCAGGGGGCCCGCTGGCCCCCTGGGACCCCCCAGCCAGGGGGCCCGCTGGCCCCCTTGGACCCCCCAGCCGGGGCTGCTCACCGCTGCCCCGGACCCCACAATTGGGGACCCTGGTAACTCCCTTTCCTTATAATATCTTACATGGTCCAATATGACCTTCATCCAACATTCAAGTTGGGATTCCCATCAATTGGGTAATGCACACTTGGCTTCTCCTCATAAAGGGGGCCTTACAAAATGTGCATACAATCATGAGGGGTAGACATTGATCATACTCTAACAGACCAAGTTCAAGTTTTTTTTAAAGAAAGAATGATTAAAGGCGACAAGCCCGAGCGGCTTCCGATTGTATACTGGTGAGATGTTATTGTTTGAATTTCTTTTCCTCTTATGTATGTATGTGTATATATGTATATATATATATATATATCTATATGAAAAGACTACATGGGTTGGGCATATGATATGTAAATAAATGCATAATTAAGAAAAATTAAGTAGAACAAAAATCTTGTGCCACTAATTAGATTACTTGTAATGTATAAGGGCCAGGATTATATGAGTAAGGTTAGAGGATGGACTAGAACTTTCGAAAGCAAGACCTAGGAAGGTGAAGGGAAGACCTAGACTAAGTATCTGTATATAGTAGTGTTTACAAATACTTGATGAGTGAGACACTTCGACTTGTACTCTTCATCTCTCATCTGACCTGATCTTCAGACAAATTATATCTTGAGAAAAGAATTCTTATACCAGCCAGCTTTCTATATGTATGTGTATGTGTTGTTGGGTGCTGCGATGAGCTAGTAGGCGGGTGGAACTACCCTGGTCGGGTGATCAGGGCCACGAGCTGACGCTAGTTGTGTCGTATGGCCTGACCTATATGTTGTTACGCGCTCATACGGGTTGATAGGCGGGTGGAGTCACTCTGACCGGGTGGTCAGAGCCACGAGCTGACGTTGATTTCGTATGAGGCTGACATTGTGCATCGTGCGCTATGTCGGGTCGGTAGATGGGTGGGCTAAACCTGGCCGGGTGGTCAGGTCCACGAATCGCATCCGATTTCGACATAGGCCGAAAAGTGTGGAAAAATAAAATAAATAAAAATAAAAAATCAAAGATATAAAAGTTGAGCTGGATGAAGAATTAAAATAAAGAAAAACAGAATAAAAATATGAGAAAAATAAGAAAAGGGTCTGAAAGGGTTTCAGATGAAAGAAGATCAAGAGGGAAGCCAGAAGCGAGTCCCATAAGTCGAGTTAGTGAAGACTGGTATATGCAAATGCTTCGGATAGGCTACTAGATCTGACCGGGTCGAGTTCACGAGAGAGCTAAGAAGTTTTCGATTTACTCATATGATTTCTAGTCTAAGTACATTAGTGTAATCTGATATGTTGTATGAGGTGTTTTTGTCTACCTTCTTTTCTTGATTTATGCCAAGTTTAATGCATATTCAGATTTCATGCATCCAGTTGAAATTTCTTTAAGTAATGTTTATTTGCCATGACCACTTGATCCTCGCTTGTATTTAATGTTATGTATGCAGGTTGGTGGTGCATCCGGAGGATGCACAGGTTCAGAGGGGGTGGATGTGGTCGTGATACGATAACAAGCTTGAAGATTTGGAACATAACATTCAACTCAAAAACTTGGTAGCATGAGTGCAGATTGGTGATCTCTATCCCTCATTAACTTCTTCACCATGTTTTGATAACTTGCATAATTTGCTTGAGATAATAAATTATCGATGATATAGGTCAGGTGGTACTTGCTCATATCATTCTCATGCATGGCTGCAAAGACTTGACAAATATTGTGTGCAATTTTTGTGATAAAAACAATCGTGTATGGGAAAGCTTTGGGGGTAGTGTCGACGCCTGGCATATTAGAGCATGGCAGAAGTACGTGGGGGCTGTTGCTAAAGAGGGAGATGATCGTGTCATGAAAGAGAACGACAGATTCGAGGAAGAAGGAGGCAGTTTTTGCGATAGTAAAGTTTGTTGACGAATCTGTGCAAAGGGGACACGAAGCGAATTCTCGAAGGAACTCAGATTCTTGAAATTCGGGGGTTCATCTTTGTTATTCTGTGCTCGAAATTGGCAGTAAAGGAGTACAGGCGATTGAGAGGAGTGCTGATGACCAGAAGAGGAGGAGTCAGGAGGGGTGCGTTCAATTAACGGCAGTACTACGAACAAGAAAAAGGAGGCTTCTGGCCGGAAAAAGAGAGAGGAGTTGGCTTTGCTGTAGCAGAGGGAGAAACGAGCCTGGTATACAAGAGAAGAAAAGGAAGCATGGGTAGATGGGGGGGAATCGTGGAAAAACAGGAAGGTGATTAACAGCGGACCAGAGGATCACGTTTTCTGGTTCGACTCGGTTCATGGTGGTCCTGGTGTCTTAGTATCGCTTCTTACAGATCCACGTACGAAGAAAATCTTTTTGCAGCAAGAATTGAAGCATATGAAGGGAGCTCACACCATGTTTATGAGTCTGATCGTTGGACTAGTCGATCAATAAGGGGTCACCCAAATTGTCTGTCAAGGAATCGCAGAATCGGGCGGGTAACTGAAAGGAGGAAACGAGGCCAAAAAGCGCCTCAATAACACACTTGCTGTCTGCTCTCTGTGAGTACACTGGATCAGATGTGACCGTGAACAACCTGCTGGCCGCATTTCATGGAAAAAGAAGTGCTGTAACAGGTGGGAGTGGAAAGGTACTTGTAGGCTGCAGTCAAGGCACTTGCAATTGGATGCAATTATCTCCAGGTGCTGCTCACCTTTCTGAAGGACTTTTATCACGTGTAAAACATTTCCTTCTGTTGATGATTATTTTTGAATGACAGTCTATTTCCTGTTGCTTGATATTGTGTAAGTTAGGTATGATTGATACTGTGAATATCTGAGAAACAGCTACAGCAGTAGTTATGCTATACTATGTGAATGGTAAAGGGTGTTTAAAGGCTAAGAAAGCCTTTGTGTGCCTCAACTATTTGATTTTCAGAAGGTGATTGTTAGAAACTGTCAGAAATCACAGGTCTTGTATGCAAGGTGGTTGTAATACTGTCAGAAATTATATGTCTTCTATGCAAGGTGTAGTTTGGTCTCAGAGAATTTAAATGGTAGAAACTTCTGTATAAATCCTAGAACAAACCTGTAGTTTTCTGCATATATCAATGCTAGATAAAGTTTTGCATAATCTTTAGCATAGTTAAGCAGCGACGCAGAAGGAAGTGTGGGAGGTCTTCATTCCGCATCTTCATCACGCTCAGTCTTTTAGTTCCTCCTCTAAACACCTCGACTTGGAAACTGCGTACAGATTACTGCATCAACTAATCTCTCAGCCTTTTAGTATTAGCTCTGTCAAATACCGAAGGCAATCCACAACCGTAAGAGAAAACGTGTGTAATCTAGAAGTAATTCATACGGATTTCACAACTGAAGCTAATATTGAGTGGTCTTGTATCCTCAAAGCGTTTATGGTACTTTCGTTGAAACCATTATACTGTTTCGAGAAGGTCTACCACGACTTTAGCCAATTTCAGAATCACACAGTGGCCTTTTGTGCGTAAGTAACTAGTTGCATTGCGTCGACGACACTCGTGAGCATCATCAAATCGAACACCCAAACCCACTTTTGCGTTTACTTCAATAGATTGCTTCTTTGGCCCTGTCATTAACCTGACATTCTTTGGCCGGTGATTAGCGGAAATTCACTTTCTCTGCTCGTTGAAGCCCTAAAGTCTGGTCTCACAGGCAGTGACTAAAGCTTTTGATTGGAAACCGAGCGAGATTCGTTTACTCCTGTGTTGGAAATAGCCTGCTGATTGCAAGGAAAAATTGTGAACAGGCTTTATGCATGACTGCGGGTCTGGAAAAATCCGTATTCTGAATTCACTCTTTGTTATGGAATCCATTCACTGGTCACATTCAAATAATAGAATCAATCGGCCAAGGGTCCCAACATTACCTCCTTGGTTGAGGATCCATGCAGCAGCCTGAACTTGTTCTCTAAAAAAAAATCGTTCCACTAAAGAGTGAATTTCTCTCTTCATAAGTTCAGAACATGAGCATTATCCTTGCGTGTGTCTTAAGTTTAGATATAGAAGTTTAGAGGAAACGAACTTAACTTCATATTAAATGCTTTCTTTTGAATTAATCCATATAATATCTATGGATCTATATGAAGCAAGTCCTTGGGAAGAACTTGAAGTCACAATAGGAAAACCTGATACGGCTATGAATAGAAACTGTTCATTTTTCTAGAACCTAGCTATTCCCATGGAAAGCATTAAGCTTTAAGAAATAAACTATCGACCATGGCTATATGAGCAAGCCTTGAAAGTATTGTTATGTCTGATTTTCTTTTACTCATAAATTCACTCATAAGAATCCTACGGTTAGTCTCTTAGAGTTTCGCTTTTCCCTCCTTGCCACGAACCCTACGACAACGTGTTCTACTGGTACAATGAATCCGACTTTTAATAGTCTATCAAGTTTGGCTTTTACCTGTGATGCATAATGGGGGTTCATTCTGTAGCTGGGTTGTCTTTTTGGTTTCACTTCCGATTTCAACATGACCCTGTGTTGATAGATGCGCGGATCTAATCCTTTCATGTCTTTGTAATCCCATGCAAAGACGTCTGCGAATTCGCGAAGAAGTTTAATCAAATCCTCCTTAAATGTTTCCGGTAAGTTCTACCTCATCTTCACAGGTCGTGGGTGGTCTCTATCTCCTAGATTGTACGTGATCAGCTGGTCTTCTGGGATATAAAATTGTTGAGGTTTCTCTGTATCATCTGTTGGCTTGAACAGTGGTTGTAATTCGTCGTCATGGGTTGAGGAAGTATCTTCCTGGACCGAATTTCCGGTGATAGCTACTACTGTACATACTGACGTGTTCCAGTTATCTATGACGGATTGTAGGCAGGGTAAAAAATAAGGCCAACCCCTTGACTTTAAAGTATATAACATTGGGCGAATTTCTTAAAGTATATCATATCATAATTTTAAATATTTTGGCGAATTTTGGTGAGAAATTTCATTTGAAATATAAATAAATTGGCGAATTTGGATGATCATTTTCATTTTAAGTATTTAAATTTAAGGAACGTTTTGTGATAACCTCCCTTAAAACTATATATTTTTATGATATTTATTGTTCTGTCTCTCTCTCTCTCTCTCTCTCTCTCTCTATATATATATATATATATATATATATATATATATATATATATATATATATATATATATATATATATATATATATATATAGAGAGAGAGAGAGAGAGAGAGAGAGAGAGAGATAGATAATGCTATATACATGTACATATCTACAATCATGTACACCAACACTCAATCCACACATATGAAAACATCTACAATATTCATACCAGCATATAGATACACAATAAACACATACAAATATACCACATCCAAACATACACTTACAAATATACATATACTAGCAACCAAATGGCTTTATATATACATCCAATTACCATCATGAATATACACCAAGACATAAATATGAAGCTTCATTATGCTTGTTGTTCAAATATTCACATACATATTTTGTGCACACACAAACACACCTAGATGTACACAAACATACACACATGCATACATAGTTCATGCACATACATTCTAGGAACAACACATGCACACTCTCACACATAACGATGTATATCAATACATGCACATGCATAGACATACACACATTTTGGACACACACATACATGGACTAGTCCATAGATGCACTCTGATAATGAAAGTAGGCTTTGATTGTGCAATGGATAATGATTTGAACTTCTGTTTTAGTTCATGTACCCGTAAAACAACTCCAACCCGAACTTTATGAGATTCATGCATAGTAACAATAGTGCATTCCTTTATAAGATTTTCAAAGTTTTAACTCCAGTGTCAAGACTCCCTTGAGGTGGATCCACATGCAAAACATCCAATTTAGCTTATGGGTTTGATGGATCAAATGGAACACATCTACTATTACTTTCATGAACAGTTACCCAACTGGTGCACTTCTCAGCTTGCTGTGGGACTTCATGAGATAATGAACCACAAGCTATTGAATCACCAAGTTCACTGCTTGGTTTGTGATTCCATTCACTCTTGTGGTTCAAGCTATTGAATCACCAAGTTCACTGCTTGGTTTGTGATTCCATTCACTCCTGGCTACAACATCATAAATACTTCTTCATGTTTCTGTTGCAAAGATACCCGTTCAATCCTTTCTTTCAGCTGCTTAGTCAAAGATACCCTCTCAGCCAAAACTCAGAAAGCTTCAGTTGTAGGTAGTCTTTGTCAGATCCTAACCTTCTAAATTCCAAACACATCTCATGCCGCCTCCCTATATGAAGATCAATGTACCTTAAATAAGTATTTTCTCTTCTTGGTAAGTATTAAGATCCGTACACAGATCTTGGAGTTTCTGCTACAAGGATTGACATTCATCAAGTCCCATATACACATGCATTCTACCAACAACTGTACACAGATGCACTCTCATACAAATGCAGATTTCACAACTCACACATATACAAAAAATTCACACACACACAAAGCGTCCACACATACAGATGCATCCCAATAGCAGCCACACATATAGATGCATTCCAATAGCAGCCACACATGTATATAAGTGCATGCACACATACATGCATACACATGGACAAAGTACATACATGCATGCATACTCACATACACATACACATGAAATATATTTACACACAGATACCAAAAGCCACACACATAAACACATGCATACTAAAAGATACATGTAAACCCCAAATTTACATTCCGATGGAAGTGGAACCATAAGTTCATGGTAGTTAGCTACAAGACTATATAGCAAATCTGCTCCATTATACACAACATCAACACAATAGTATGACATCCCCACTAATGTCATACTAACATTAAGAACAAGAGAAAGCCAGTTAAAGAATGATGAGAAAAGCTGAGGATGAATAGTTGAAAGCCACTCTGGCTAGTCCAAAATCACAAGGTTTCAGCTTGCAATCAGAATTGGCCAGAACATTCTTCGGTTTCAGATCCCAATGAAATACATTAGCTGCATATGTCAACAATCAAAACTACCCCATTTTACAAAGGATGTATCTCTGTACAAAGACAATATACATAACAACAAAAGAAAACAATTTCCACCCATTTTAACCATCTACATATCTATACCGAAGCAGCTCGATGTCTCTGAGTACTCATGTTTCATCAACAGGAGTTACCTAGAAACACACACACATATATACATAAGCTCAATACTGTTGTCCTGTCTGTCAGTAATCCCTGCTTCTGCATTTCATCAAAAAGACTGAGAGCAAATGAGTTACATACCTGGTTGGCAAGGTCATCAAATGTCAGGTCTACCAGCATGTCCAATGCCTTGTGGACTGACTGATGATGGTCTCCTTTCCTCTGTAGTTATAACCAAGCTTCTCTAAACCCACTTGATTAATAACACTTTAATCATTGTGGTTACCTGCAAGTTATGGTAGCAGATTGAATTTCTACACCTGTATGTCCATCACTCTTTTGATCTATTTTTTCAATTAAGCTTTCAATTATTCTGATTATGATGATTAATCGGCTGATTGATTTAAATTTTTGTTGCTGCATTACTAAAAGCCAAACTGGTTAGTAATCCCTGCTTCTGCATTTCATCAAAAAGACTGAGAGAAAATGAGTTACATACCTGGTTGGCATAATGTTTATCAATGCTCCAAAAGACACTGCATCTGGACTATCGCGATTTATTTTGACATATGCATACCTAGCACACACACTTGCACATACACACACTTGCACATACACACACGTGCATACATACTTCTACACACATCTATTCTGATCAGAGATAGGTCCCAAATTCCAAGAAGTTCAGTGTGCAAGCCTTCAAATCCTCTAAAAGGATTGTTCAATGTACACACATATATACACACATATAAGCATGAATGAAAACATAATATATACATGCAAGCATCACATATACATAACACATACATATTACATGCATCACACATGCATCCATATGTACATACACACATACATATTACATGCATCACACATGCATCCATATGTACATACACACATACATACATGCAGGAATACAAGAATACAAACATACATACATGCAAGAATACATGAATACAAACATACACACATACATACATGCATGAATACAAGAATACATGCAAGAATACATGAATACAAACATACACACATGCAAGCATGGCACATGCATGAGTCATACATACATAGATACATAAATAGGCATGAAACATTGAACAATAGGAACCTTTGAATCTCATCATTTCAGATATTAAAAAAAAATTAACAAACAAAAATCGGCAAATATTGAAGTCCTCAATATCTTCAAAACCTGTCAAAACAATAAGAAACATTAGTATAAATTATACTTCACCATAATATTCAAAAAGAAATCAAATAAAAAAGTTACCTTTTTATAATCAGTATCAGTCCATTTGAAAAATATTAGAAGGTTCAACATCCTCCATGTGTTTCCTCTCGCCTGATACTACACATTCACTTCTTCGTTGACATTGACTTTTCCATATGACATAAGCTTCTTCGAAAGGGAAAGTTTCAAGTTCACTCTTAGAAACAAACAATCTAAGACATGTATCCAAGTTTTTATTCAATCTATTTCTCGTTGCATTTCTTATGAAAGTTAAGCTACTCCATAGACGTTCATCTTCAACGGATCCAAGGATCATTGTTAGACACAAATTTGCTACTTTAAAATACTCCGACATAGATTCCTTCAAGAATGGAGATATATCGAGCTTTTTCCATAGCTTTGTCATTGCACCAGAATTTGAAGGATCTTTGACGAAGTCAAATTGCTCCCACATCGTTTGTCCAAATATCCCAGATTGTTTTTTTAAAAGATTTGGATTTATAACTCCTTCTAGAATCCTATCTCCCAAATATGCATTCTTTCCAAAATGATCGGATAATACTTGGACCTTGCTTTTAAAGTCATTTGTTAGTAAGCTCTTGTCTTTTGCATGATTCCAATATAAAGGATGAACTATGGCCATTGCTTCTAAGAGCTCATCTCAAGGAAATCTCTCTCTGATCTCAGAAGTCAATTTATTACATATGGATCTTAACCCTTGTTTTACACTATCCACTAGGATAGAAAAGAATGTTTGATTAACTTTTTTCCTGATGCATACTCCTTGACTTTTTCGTGATACATAAAGAGGAATTTGTTTATCTTTCACAAATATGCACAACCAACCTTTCTTATTGTATTGCAAAAAACTATCTTCTACACCAACTTGTAGCAACGATTCCCACTCGATAAATTCTTGTGAATCAAAACCCGATGTCTCAGAATACAAAGTTTCTAAGCGCATACAAGTCAATTTTCTTGCTACTGCGTATTCCATTACATAAATATCTCTTGATTGAGAAACTTTTATCAAATTATTCATTTCTCTTAACAATGGTAACATTCCTCCAAGATAGAGAAGAGTTTCCACATCACTTAGCATTTGCAACAAAGTGTGAGCTTTTCCCTTTTGTATTCCTTTACTTAAAGACATAATATTGACCACACCGATGACTGATTTATATTCTTCAAAAAGACGTTCTACAGGTCCAATAAGTGAAATCCATCTGGTGTCAATATTTTTTTTCAATTTTCTTCCTTTACTTATCCCATCAGAGAAGCATTTAAACTCTTTAATACGCTTAGGACTTTTTGAAAAGAAAGCATATGCTTGGTGTACAAGATCTTCAACTTTTTGTACGAAAACAAATTCTGACACAATTTTAAATGCTAGATTTGTACGATGAGACATACAATGTATACCTAAAGCATATGGTGTATAGTTTTGTTGCAATTGAACACACAATCCATTTCTAAGCCCATGCATAACTGAGCATCCATCAACACCAATGCATACTATCTTTTGATTAATATCACTAATTGACATCCCTCCAATATTTGAAATGGAATCTAAAACAAGTTGCACCAACAAATTAGAAGTTGCACTTCCCTTTAGTTGAAAAGCACCAATAAATTTGGCTTTTCTTACATAATTCTCCACAATATATGCATGGATACATACCCAAGAAGTGCAATCCCTTGCTGTCACTTCATCAAGGGAAATAGAAATAAAAGTAGCATTCGATAAACTTATTTTCAAGTTAGATTTGATTACCTCTCCCATTGCTTTTGCAAATTCCCATCCTGAAGATTCTGTCCAATATTGTGTCGGAAAACTTTGAATTCGTAATCCAATGAAATTCAATGGAACTCTCCACTTAGGATAATCAGACATTGGTTTTCCAATGGACAAGATATGTAGCACAATTGAAAATTGCATTAATATGGCTTCATTATCTGATTTGAGCTTTCTCTCAAAAAGATGCATAAAGGATCTTTTATTCTCATTACTTTGCTCCAAAAGCAATAAATGAGAATTATAGGCATCTACATTCTGTAGATGCCTACATTCATCTTTTGTTTTCCATCTAAGAATGTTTTCCATTTTCCCTTCTACTTCTACTTTCTCATACATTTTACCCACATGTTTTTCAATGGTATCTAATTTCAATTGTAACTTGACTTGATTACCTAATTTCCAACTACATGGTATACAAGTGGCAAATTTTGGTTCTTCTTCACCCTCAATTATCAAAGGCTCAATAAAAGGAAACTTTGTTATCCAATCTATTTTAAAAGTCCTTCCTATATCCCATTGACCCTTCCCTCTCTTCATACGTTTAGACAAAGAAGTGTCATTTGAGGTTTTCGACTCTGACATAGAGATGTTAGAGCATACAATCGGGGGTAAAATTGTAGGCTCAAGGGATGAGCTTGCTACACATGAAGACCGCATGACATTCGAGCTTCTAATCCCTCCTTTAAGTGAATAAAAATCAGAAATGGATTTTCTCTTAGGTCTCGAATCCATTACAACCTTTCCTTTTTCCTTTGATTGCATCTTAGCAGTTCCTGGATATATAGAAGACACACACATGAACACACCCATGAGAGAAGCATTTGAAATCTTCCAACACTAATCCTGTTGATATATTTAGGTAGTGATGTGTGTGAACACTCTAGGACCGCCGGGGCACTTTTTTCCCTCTTTAGGAGGTTTTTTTCCCCCGGCTTGTATATACGCCTATTGCCCTAATGGGCTACTTATCTTTGTACATTCTCTAGTAATACATTCAGTCTTGTGTGTTGTGCTCCAAGCTTCTTCTTCTTCCTTGTGCTGTTCGCATGCTTCCGCAGACGTCTAACTCCAACAATTGGTATCAGAGCAGGTCGTTGCTTCTTCTAGGGCGCCGTCGACACTCCTCCGTTTGCAGTCTCAGATTCGCACAAAATTTGGTGAGCATACTCAAGGTGTTTCCGAGATCAAAACAGCTTTGCTTTGTGGTGCCGAAATCGCGATCTGAGCTCGTTTCGGCCTCCGAACGCACTATCGCAGTGCTTGTGCAGGCTATTTCGTCCTTTTGTGCCAAAGGTATATACCAGTTTCTATTCGCCAGTTTAAGCGTCTCGAAGTCTGCTACAGGTCTAGCAGAACTCGTGTGGGCAGTTCTGTTCAACTTTTTGAGATACAGTCAATTTTCTGCATCAAGGTATTTTAGTCACCGGCCATGGCTGAAAGCAGTGATGTATTCCGTATGTTGGCTGTTGAGGATAAGTTGGATGGTACCAACTACCCATTATGGGCTTATATGATGCGACATGTACTGGTTGCAAAAGGATTGTGGAACATTGTGCAGGGTGTTGAAAGACGTCCTGTTACACCTGTAACGACAGGTACTGTAAATACAGGTGTTGGAGCTGATGAAGATGGTGTCGAAGATGATATTCCGCAGATTCCTGTTCGTGCTGCTGTTTCTGTTGCACCTACTACAGAGCAGATTCGATGGGATGGCAGAGATGCCCAGGCACATGCATTGATAGCTTTGTCTGTCAAACGTGCCATTATTCCTCACATTCGCTCTTGCAGAACAGCAAAGGATGCTTGGGATACACTTACCACTTTGTACCAGGCTAGGAATGAGGCTCGTGTTGCTTACCTCCGAAAACAGTTGGAGAGTGAGCACATGAATGAAGGTGATTCGATGGACAATTTTCTTACAAAGATCAAAGACCTGAAGGAACAATTGATTTCTGCTGATGAGGTTATACCAGATAGCTCACTTGTGCAGACCGTTCTGAATGGCCTTCCTGATTCATATCAGAGTTTTGCCTCTACTCTTCGATTGATGATGAAAGGCAATCCGAATGCCTTGTCATTTGAGGAATTAGTCTCTGTTCTGTTGCAGGAAGATCAGTCCAGGCAGAACAGGTCCATTATGCGTGTTGCAGATCAAGCTTTCCTGGCTAGTCAGAAGGGCAAAGGAAAATGGAGCTCTTCTACTAGTAAGCAGAAATCTGCAAATGCTGCACAATCGAAGAACCAGGATAAAGATGAGAAGAAATCAGAAAAGCAGAAATTGTTCTGCAAGTACTGTAAAGGAAATGATCATATTATAAAGAACTGTCCAAAACTGGCTGCTAAAGAGGCAAAGAAGAAAGAGGCTGGAATGGTTGTTGCAGAGGCCTCTACACCAAAAGCAGAGTCTGCAAATCTTGTGCAGGAAGAAGAATGGGCGTTTACTACTGTGTGCAGTTTTGACCCATCTTCTCATGATCAGTGCATGTCTGCAATAGACTCAGATGTTTGGTACTTTGACAGTGGGGCGACCAAACATATTACCTCGCAGCACAGTTTCTTCTCTTCACTCGAGCCTGCCCCTACAGGGAATACTGTCACATGCGCCAATAACTCCTCTTATCCTGTTATGGGAGTTGGTAAGATCATTCTGACTACTGCTGATGGTAGTTCTTTCACTTTGTCAGATGCTTTATTTGTGCCAGGGATCAAAAAGAACCTGTTATCAGTTTCTGCATTAGCCAAGATTGGCTTGGTTGTGAAATTCGTTGATGACAGGTGTACAGTCCATGATCTCTCAAATGGCGATGTGATTATTGCTTCTGGCATTTTATGTCATGGGCTGTATAAGCTCATAGACTATGAAAGATCTGTGAATGATTCGGCATGTGCAGTTCATGATTCTCAGGCTATGTCAGATGCAAAGCTTTGGCATGCACGCTTTGGTCATCTGAATTTTGCTAGCTTGTTACGCCTGCAGAAATCTGAAATGGTGTCCTCTTTGCCCAAACTTGAGGCACCTGGAAAACATGTTTGTGAAGGCTGTATTTTGGGCAAAATGCAGCGTTCTTCCTTTCCAAAAGATGGTTCAGTTCGGGCTATGCAGAAATTACAGCTTGTACATAGTGATGTCTGTGGTCCTATGCAGACACCCTCTTTTGGAAATTACCTTTACTTCGTGACTTTCATTGATGATTTTTCCAGGCATGCATGGGTATATCCACTCAAAGCAAAGTCCGAAGTGTTCATGTGCTTCAAACAGTTTTTGGTTTTGGCTGAAAATCTGTCAGCATGTAAAATGGGCACCCTCCGTTCTGATCGAGGGGGGGAATATATGTCTTCAGATTTTAATGCATTTCTGGCTGAACGTGGGATAAAACACCAGTGTACAGTGCCGTATACACCTCAACAGAATGGAGTTGCTGAACGAAAGAACAGGTCACTCATGGAGATGGCGAGGTGCATGGTCAAAAGTCAGGCTTTACCACATAGTTTCTGGCTTGAGGCTGTCATGTGTGCAGCATATGTACTGAACAGGTGTCCCACCAAAGCGTTGCAGTCTATCACTCCATATGAGGCTTGGCATGACCGCAAGCCATCTGTTGCTCATCTGCGTGTTTTTGGTTGTTTGGCATATGCATTAGTGCCTGAACAACATCGCAGAAAATTGGATGATAAGGCAGTAAAATGTATTTTTGTTGGGTACAGTTCTGAAAGTAAAGGCTATCGTCTGTATCATCCACAGACTAAACGCATTCTAGTTAGCCGTGATGTTGTCTTTGTGGAAGATGCTATTCAGCCATTGCTTTCATGTACTAAGGAGACATCTGTTAGCTCCAAAGACATGTATGATACTTTGATGCCTCTTTTTACAGGTGGACAGGCTAGCGCTGGTCCTAATGAGGCAACTTCTCAGCCTTTGCAGGTTTCATATGATGATGCAGATCATTCCATTTCTGATGCAGATTTACATGATGCACTTGTTGATGAGAGAGCTGATATTGAACAGGCAAAAATTATGCCAAAATGGCTGGTGCAGACTTTGCGTGACAGCAAATTAGATGCACCTTTGTCATATCGTACTCGTTCAGGCTCTCATAGTACCTCCTTTGCATCAGATTGCTATGCTATGGCTGCATCTAGTCTCTGTGATGAGAATGAGCCTGTTTCTTTTGATCAAGCACAAAATTCAGAAAATTGGATGGCTGCTATGCAATCTGAATATGATGCTATAATGAAGAATGGTACATGGTCTTTATGTGACTTGCCTCCTGGCAAGAAGGCCATTGGCACTAAGTGGGTATACAAGCTGAAGCGTAAACCTGATGGTACAGTTGACAGGTATAAGGCTAGGCTTGTTGCAAAGGGTTATGCGCAGGAAAGAGGCATTGATTTTGATGAGACCTTTGCACCTACATGCCGTATGACTACTGTTCGGAGCATTTGTGCACTTGCAGCCCATCATGGTTGGAATGTACATCAGTTGGACATTAAAACAGCATTTCTGAATGGTGACTTGCATGAAGAAGTGTATGTTTTTCAGCCCCGTGGCTTTGTGCAGAAAGGGCATGAAAACCAGGTGTGCAGGTTAAAGAAGGCGTTATATGGTTTAAAGCAAGCACCACGTGCTTGGTATGAGAAAATACATGCCTATCTGATTGCACATGGTTTTGAGAACAGTCCAACTGAAAGCACCTTATATGTTAAGCGTGCTAATGATGTGCTTCTGATCATTGTTGTCTATGTAGACGACATGCTCCTCACTGGTCCTCTTGAGAAGCATATTGCTGATTTCAAGGCTGATTTGCATGCCTCGTTTGAGATGTCTGATTTGGGGCATTTGCATCACTATTTGGGCATTCAGTTTATGCAAGTTGATGGTGGAATGGCTTTGTGTCAAACGAAATATATTGACACATTATTGCAGCGTTTTGGCCTTGAAGACTGTAAGCCTATTGCCACTCCTATGGAGACAGGTTTACGATTGAGTCTTCATGATGCTGGAGATGCATTTGATGCTGTTCTCTATCAGCAGGCTGTTGGATGCTTGATTTACTTATGCATTACTCGGCCAGATATTCAGTTTGCTGTCTCACAGATGAGCAGGTTTATGCATTGCCCAGGAGTCACGCATTGGAAAGCGGTTAAGCGCATCTTTCGCTACTTGAGTGGTACTCGGCTACTTGGGTTGTTTTATCCCAAGGGGGGATCACTACCGCCAGATTTGCATGCTTTTTCTGACTCAGATTGGGCTGGTTGCTATGACACTCGTGTGTCCACCAGTGGTTTTTGCTTCATGCTTGGTAGCTCATGTATATCTTGGTTGAGCAAGAAGCAGCCTACTGTGGCCACTTCCAGTTGTGAGGCTGAGTATAGGGCAGCTTTCACAACGACTGTTGAGTGTGTGTGGCTCAGACGCCTTATGGCTGATTTGGGTGTTGGCCAGTCTTCTGCCACCACCATCTTCACTGACAGTCAGAGCGCATTGGCAGTTGCGAGGAACCCTGTGTTCCATGCTCGCACTAAGCACATTGAGGTGCATTATCACTATGTCAGGGAGAGGTTCTCTGCTGGGGAGATCAGCTTGGCATATGTGCCCACGCAGGAGAACATTGCAGACCTTTTCACGAAGGCTCTGCCTAGGGAGAAGTTTGAAGCTTTCCGCAAAGCTTTGGGCTTACTTCCTTTTGTGGAGTGATTTCCACATAGCTCGGCACTTCCTTATACATGAGTGCCAGCTCCTTGTTCACCGCATCACTCCCAGGGGGGATTTGTTGATATATTTAGGTAGTGATGTGTGTGAACACTCTAGGACCGCCGGGGCACTTTTTTCCCTCTTTAGGAGGTTTTTTTCCCCCGGCTTGTATATACGCCTATTGCCCTAATGGGCTACTTATCTTTGTACATTCTCTAGTAATACATTCAGTCTTGTGTGTTGTGCTCCAAGCTTCTTCTTCTTCCTTGTGTTGTTCGCGTGCTTCCGCAGACGTCTAACTCCAACAAATCCTATGTCTTTCTATAGATCCATTTTTATATATACATACAAGCCCTAACTCTACTACACATGCCCTAGACCTACCACATATATAAAATTATTAAACCTATACACATGCCCTACATCTACCACATATATATAGTATATACAAATTATATATATTATATATTTAGTGAGAGAGAGACTATTTGAAGGGAGTTGAGTACATACCTGATGGATGATTATTCCCATCAAAAACACTGACGACATATTGAGAGGACGACGAACTCCCAGCCATTTGAAGCAAGATGATATCGATTGCCACAACAACTGCAAGCTAACAATCCTTCCACTTTGGAGCAGCACTCAAATTATATGATCAATGTCAAAATGTGGCACTAAAATCCTTCCCTGCGGAACAACAATTTCGTCTATAAAATAAGTCTTTCCAAAAAACTTCTCCCTCAGTATACTCCAAAGCAAATGAAAAACAGAACCAAAATTCAGAAATACCCATATAATCTCTCTCTCTCGTTTGTTTTACAAATCTACGTCCAAAGAACAAAATTGAGTCCGCGTAACCAATGCATATGACAGAACACAAGCATGGAAGAGCTCAAGACATCAAATGCTAGAGCATCAGGAAACAATGTCCCTCTTTAAGTGCATGGTTTCATATCAAGACCTTCCAGTAAAGCAACAAATGCTACAAACTTACGTGAAATCGTAGGCATCAAAAGCCCATCTCCAATAAGCATAGATGTTCCAATGAGAACCAGCAAAACAAGAAGCCTCTGTGCATATCTTAAACCCTCTAACCAATGTTTTGTTTCGCCGGCTAAGGACTTTTCATCACGCACAGAACTACAGACAAATGAATGGAAGTTTGTGATTGTTCAATACAATCACAAAATGCGATTACAGGAGAAGCCCATGGAAATGTAGTGAACTTTAGAAAGAACCCAACAGTGCTCCACTGTAAATACATTTAGAACCCAACAGTGCTCCACTGTAAATACATTTATGAACTCTTGAAAGAACCCAACAGTGCTAATTTTCTCCCTTTAATACAGAGTCTCAAACCTGATGAAACACCTGCACAACCCATTCACTTGTAACTTTTCTTCTTTATTTTAATTAAGGTCCGGGAGAATAGGCTAAGGCCGAACTTCCTTTTATTAAAAAAAAAACACCTGCACAACCCACACCTATACTGAGTACTTTCATTACTTGCTTTCTGCAATTCATAGGGTCTATAGGCATTCCTGCATGCATTGATTGGATTAAATATGTAATACGTTTGGCAGGATTGGGTAGGAAACCTATCATTAGATATGCAACACGTTTGGCAGGATTGGGTAGGAAACTTATTAGTTCTACAAAAAATTTTAAGCAGAATACCCATTGATTACACATAATCCATAAGATCTTCAGTCATTTCTGCAAGCAATAATTAGGTAGGGGACCCCTTAGTTGTCAGCAGAATATTATTGATTACGAAACTAGTGTATTCCCTATGACCATAGAAGTAACCAAGCAAAATAAAAATGAATGTGCCATCCCGCAAAAAAATGACAAAGTTGTCAAATCATCAAATTGTAAGGGAAGTTGCCACTTAAAGACAAGTAGGAAAAACTAGTTGCTATATAAGCCATGCAGTGAACTGTCAGAGAATGATGACTGATAACTTAGCCATTCATTATAAAATCTGCAATAATTTATATAATGATTCATATAGCCATGCTTGAATAAGAGATGAGCTAAATAGTAATAAACTGGTGCAGCTTCAATTGAACTCCAAAATTTTGGCAGCTCAGTGAAGTGTACATCCAAGAGAAGACACTGATGATGAAAGAAGCAAAGGGATCGGGGAATGTAGAACACATACAATCAGCATTGGGAGACCAGAACTAAGAGGCCACCACAAAGTATTTAATGAAAGATAAATGGCACGAGATAACAAAGACTATACTGTGTACATGTACCAAAAACGGCACTCTACTTTCTGCAACTGCTGCTTCTCACATGCACAAAGAAGAAGACATGTAAGACAATGTCACCATAGGATGATGCCTGCTGCCACACTAGTCCCAAGTGAAGATATGGTCTCTTTGACATCCATGTACAAGCTTCCCCTGAGTTCCATGTACAAACTAGCAAACCATACAAACATCTTTGAAAACCCTGTTTGATTATCTTACCTTGTATCATACTCATTGCACTTGACAGCAACTGTTACCCTCGAGACCTCACTATATTTCCTTTGCTAGACATGGTTAGTTAAGGTTAAGATCATCAGACCTGCCAAGAAGAATCCTGACTAGCTACACGTTAACTGCCTCAAATGTCCACAGGAACACATAAAATCCACAAAGCACACTCCATTGAGAAATGTAGTTCGAATAGTCTCCACTTGCAACACCTCGACTTTGAGAATTGAAACTTTCTTACTGCCACATTACATTACTATTGTAAAAAATTAGTAATTCCTATTCGAGGAATTCAATTCGGTAAAAACATCAAATAAGCATGAAACAAGGCAGGACTCACAATTATATAAAATTCCTAGACTCACTAGACAATAAGATAACCACGGTAGAATATAAAATACACAACATTCAGAAGCATGTCTTAATATTCACAATTTGCACCACTGGATTCTTTCCCATTGCTTTTGCAGCACACATGTGAGAATGCTCTGGTCCTCTTTTACGGAAATGGGCTGTAAAAAACAATGTCCCCTGAATGGGTGCTGATTCTGAAAAAACAATGTTGCCTAGCAGGATATCATACAATCTTCCATGAAATGTATGTTGATGAAAGAAAATATCACTTTCAACAGAAATCTCAAATCTCCTTAGTATTTTACCACTTCAATATTGACTATTCACGACCTATTGTCTGTTGCTACATTGCACACGCTGATGAGTAGAATATAGTCACTCTTTTCACACAGGAATCCAAGTGGTCTTTAAGACAAACTGCACAAACGAATGTTTCATGACAATACCATTTTTTAAACTTAATAAGCTGCATGGATGAGAGCAATTGATTTTGTCAGTTGCACAAAACTATAACTTCAAACCAACCTCAACTTATTGATTTTTGCCACATCAGTAAGCTAAACAGACCTGCTTATTTTCATATTAATAATATGTCTACTTCATCTATGAGCCTCCAGGTCACCAGAAAATAACAATCTGATTGAAAACTTCAGGAAAACATTTAGCCATGTATAAAATAACAGAATGCATACATGAAATAGAATTCTCTCTCTCTCTCTCTCTCTCTCTCTCTCTCTCGTACCTGGTCAGGTACCTGTAGCCAGAGCGTCCGACTCCTCACACTCTTTCTTGTGCAAACCTTCACTTACGACGATGGCAAGCACCGAATGCTTGATAATCCTGCAGACGACGTCGACAGTGGACAGAGAGCTCACGCGTATAGCACAAAGGGCGAAACTGAAGACTACAGAGAGCTCGCACGTATAGCACAAAAGGCGAAATTGAAGACTACAGAGAGCTCACGCGTATAGCACAAAAGGCGAAATTGAAGACTACAGAGAACTAGGGTTTGCTGAAAATAGGGCTATTTTTAAAAGTTTCCAAATCACTAAGTATAGCAAAAATTTAACAATTTCTCTAAATATTCGCCATTGGGCTAATATTCGCCCCTAATTATTTCACTGATTGTAGGTCAACAGTTCCTAGAGACATTAAATCGGCATTACTCTTCAGAAATTGCTCTTCTTCATCATCTGACAGTCCATCTAACATATGAACTGGTTCAGCAAAGTACGGTCTGGCGTGAGGTTTGCAAGATTGCATAGCATCTAATTTCACCACATATTTACGATGGGCATCCTTGAATGTAAGCTCTTGTGCAGACCACTCCTGTATTACCTTCGCATGCTTCAGCCAAGGTCGGCCGAAAAGAAGATTGTAATCCAAAGTGGATTCGGGTAGATCTAGTATGACAAAAGTCATCTTGAAAGTCGTACCTTGTAGAGTGATGGGTACATTCCGCACAAGTCCTACAGGATGGACTCTCGATTGATCCGCCATTCGAACAAAGAATTGAACTGGTTCAATTTCGGTCCAGCCTAGCTTTTTGCATAACGCTGCGGTCGCAATGTTTACGCCTGAGCCTCCATTAATTAAAACCTGCGTGATCTTCTGATTCTTATACCATACTGTGATCAAGGGCACTGCGTGATCAATCGCAGCATCAGGTTCCGGTTGAACTGCGGCTGTTGTCGGAATGCAAGAATGTACTGGGCTGAATTGTTGCTGAAACTGTTGTCGGATCCCGGGCACTAAGGCCAGAAGTTGGCCTAGAGGCAGCGTGATGGATGCTTTGGACAAACTCTCCCAGGCCTGTTGAGCTTGATTGTCTTGTTCTTTTGGACTTGAAGTTTCTACTGACGCAGAAGTGTCTGCTGTTGTCTCTACTGATGATGATGGCCCTACTGATGCATCCTTTTGTGTTGTTTCGTCCTTTGATGAAGAAGCCTGAGTCACCGGAATAGGTTCGGGGAACACTGGTGGTTCTGTTGTGGTCCAGTGACTAGCTTTGTTATACATCCTTCGTTGTTCTTGTATCCCTGGTTCAAAGATTTCTGCTGCCGGCTGAAGTTGTTTACCGGAACGGGTCTGGACTGTAGCAGTCTGTGTCTCGATCGGTGTAATTTTTACCATGTTGGCCATTGGATTTTGGCGTTCCTTCTTTCTTTGATCATACTCCATTGCGTCTTTACAAAACCTTCTAATGTGGCCGAATTCGCCACAGAAATGACAGCGTGGAGGTGGTAACTCAGGGTTTTCCGGTGGTGGTCCATTCTGCCATCGGTTGGCATTATAAGTGTTGTTTCTCTGTCCTCGGTAGTTCCGATATCCTTGTTGTTGATTGTTTCTCAGTTGCGGAGGCACATAGTGATTTACTGGTTGGCCATGTTCTTGGATGACTGCATTGACGGTTGCTGTCCCTTGTATTCTAGCGTTGTAGACACAGTTTCCGGTGGTGTGCCCGGTAGTGTCGCAGATAGCGCAAAACACTTGGTTCAGTGCACAGTTGGCACTTGTATGCCCCGAATTTTTGCATGTGGTGGAGTATACTTGCCTGGTGATATCTTCAGCCACATTTTTATTTGTTTTTAACCATTCCAAGTCTTCTGAAAATCCACCAACCTTGGATTCTAGCTGTAGAGCCATTGCAATGACGGCATCCAAGGTCATAGCTCCGACACATCTTATGATCATGATCTGCTTCAGTTGTGGGGTTAATCCATTGATAAACCATTGAGAGATGACATCATCAGGTAGATTAGCGTGAGCCTGTGGTATCTGCCGTAAATGTGTTCTAAAGAGGGTAGCGTACTCCTGGACGGTCTGATTTACCTTCTGTCTGTTGTTCTGTAGATACTCAAAGATTTCAGCAGGATTCTTCTTTAGTCTGAATCGCTGTAAAAAGGAGTCTCGTACTGCATCGTAAGTACCGAAATGATTGATATCATATTCCGTGAGCCATCTCGCCGCTTCATTGATCAGTGTAGATTGAAAAACAATGGCCTTATACGCCTGATCTGGCGGATGGTTAAGAACTGCATAACTTATCTCGAACGTTCGTACGTGGGCGTCTGGGTCGTCTCCTGGGAATCCACCGAATTTCGTGTAGGTTACTCCTGTTGGAGGCGGTCTTGGCGGTCCTAGCTGTTGTTGTTGATGTTGTTGTTGTTGGTTTTGCCCGCTCATTGTGAAGGGTTCAGGGATTCCTTCTGTATCTCGGGATTGATCGGGTGAACTATCGAGACTTGTATCGCCGGATGGTGTGTTTTCCGGTGTGCTGTTTCGACTTAGGATGCTTCGGATCTCTGTTTCGAACAGCTTTCCTTCCTTCTGGATGTCTAATATTCGAAATCTTTCTTCCAAACACGAAGGTTGAGCTGATGATTCCGCAAAAAAGGCTAAACCTTTGCCAGCGATCGGTGATTCTATCACCGGAATCTCACCGGAATGAATCGAAATTGGGCCAGAATGCCCTGTTTTACTACTTTTGCCGAATTTTCCTAACGTATTTCTGACTGTGGACAACTCTAAATCTTTATCTGATATTGTTAAACTAGGTTCCAACGGCGTTTTGATAGAGTCTGGACTTGCTATATCTTCGATAGGCTGGGTCGAAGTAGCATCAGAATGTATCGAAGGCGTTGACCGTTCTACCGGAATATGACCGGAATCAGTTGTAACGTTTCCACTTTTCTTGACCACTTGGTCAGATCTAGTTATGCCTACTTCTCCCGAGGCTATCTTTTGTGATTTTCGTGCTTCAATCTGACGATTCTTAGGATATGTTTCGCCCGATCGAGTGACCGGCATGTATCATTGCCCAGTGATACTATCTGAGCAGTTTGCAACAATCTGGATCTGTTGCTACTGTCAGTGAAGCAAATGTTGCTGGATGTTTGCTTCTTACAAACCGTTAGCACTCTAATGCCACTATCTTACAAGTGACTCGTAATCAAATGCTACTTTACCGCAGAGACTGGTAATCAGTTGCCACTTTCCCGCAGGCACCGGGCCAGAGAACTGGCAATCGGATGCCACTTTCCCACAGACGGCGTCAAATGTTAAAGGTAAGTGTCGTTTACTAATAACTTAATTGTTAACTACCTACCGCAGACGTTAATTACTAATTCAAAACAACAATTCTTTGGAGACTCCAGAGTCTGGTTCCACACCTGCGTACCAGACATTTCCGAGTCTCTCTTTCTCTGTACTCAATCTTACCGCAAAAATAAACTGACTCTAGCCAAGTGGGTCCTTGGGAGTGGTAGGGGTCTGTTAGAGAGAGGCCCTGTACTATTTTCCCAACTTCTCACTCAACCGTGGTTATGGTTTTCACGTCTTAGCTCAGTTTTTGCTTCTGAACAACTCAACTAGACCAACGTACTGGACTCAGAGCTCCCAGACTGTTCCTGCCATAGTAGTTGAGCAGTAGTCCGAGATGACAGTCCAATACTTTTAGTAACTTAACAAAATCATAACACACAATTCTTCTTGTCAGTTCACAGACTTACCGTGTATCTACCTTCAACCCGTAATATCTACTGACCGCAAGACGTGTCGCAACATTGTTACCATTCTACGTGTACTTAGACATTACCGGCGTTACCTTTGAACACAGACTAAAATACCGACTCAGTCACTTACAGCGAATCATAGCAACTCATGTCCATTCTTCACGCTTACCTATTCCACCGAAGAAATAGCAGATAGACAATACACTAACACCTTACGCATAATCAAAGATATCTTAACTCGTTATCGAACAGAATCTCAAATCGCAGTACTGACTCGCAACACCGCAGTGTATCACGCATACGCAGTCAAAACGATTACACAGATAAGGCACGCAGAACAGGACAGAGCCAAGATACTCTACTCGTTAACACCTACCTACACACAGTAGAAGAGTTAATCCCAAATCAGGCTCTCACAATGCACTCGCAACTCCCAAAAACGGGGGGGGGCTCCTTCTCTCGTCCCTCTGCCGTTCTTTTCATTGCTTTAAATAGAATTTTATTACAAGGTTTGCGCGAATCTTTCTTTACCGCGTACTTCCAGAAGGGTTCTTTCTGCATTAAAAACCTCTGTCTAAGTACAATTGTCCTTATTCGGCGGCCGTCTAACAGTTGCGGATTGCAGAACATCACTTAGCACAAGATGTTGTAGAGTACTACATCCAACGACCCACCCAAAAAGGGTCTGTCAGGGACGACAGACGCGAGAGAGGGGGGGGTGTTGGAACTGAAGGACTCACAAGGCAAGGAAGTTTACGAAGGGAGTCAGATAGAAGAGAAAGCACAAGCAGACAGAGCAGTCAACGACGATCTGGCAAGTAGGCCAATATTTTTTCAGGACACTAACGGATATAAAAGAGGTGGACACACAAGGAGAAAGAGCAAGTAGGGAGCTCCAGGAAATGTATGTCAAAATGTCATAGAAAACCCTACAAAAATAGTGATTTTCATCACTAACAATCATTGTAAATACCATTTCTTATTTTTGTAGCTCCATTTTCTGCAAGCCAAGGAGTCCTTGAGCTTGAGGAGCTTTAGAAGTATCTACCTGTCAGTTTTCACATTTTTTAGACTTCGTTTGAACCTCCAAATAGGGTAGAGAACCTAATTTTTAACTAGGGTGGACACTAGGTCTGGACACGGCCAAAACCTAGTCAAAAACTATACATAGAGCCAGAGAGCTCATTTCTGGGGCCTAGCTTGTAATTGAATTGAACTTGTATGAGCTTTTGGAAAGTAATCTAAGAACTCCATTGCTTCTCAATCTTTGTCTTGCCGTGTGTGCGTGTGTGTGTGTGCATGTTAGTGTGCTTCTCACTCACCCACTTGAGCCTTCACTTGCTCGAGGTCTTCATACCATCCTCACGTCTTCCCGGATTGACATTAAAGGAGGTGCTACTCATCACTGAGCTACAGATGATGAGTACTTGGTTTAAGGCACCTTTACATTTAAAGTATAACCCATGTTGGGGACCAGTGCCACATCGCCGCTCCTGGAAGGCATTTGCAATTAAGGTACAAAACAACAAGCAATGCTAGGATTGGCTAAACTACCCATACTTCAGGCCACCCACAGGACCACCTACAGTCGGATACATGATGGCAACGATTCACCATTGGCTCCCTCGCTTAAAACATATGGACGATATAGCAGCGCACATGGCTGTCAAGATATTTGACATGATGCAGATGGTATTCAAAGTCTTCCGTCACATCAAGGCACCCCATGTGAACACCCCGGGCTTCAAGCATGGCAATCTAGATCTTGCATATGATATGAGTACAACGCCATCGCTACAGGTGTGTTATGCCTGGCATTGTAGAATCAAATACCTACCGACGTGCTACAAGCAAACCTTCGAAGAAATGTTCACAACCGGTTTTTGGGAATACCATTGGGAAGTGTTCATCAGCATGCCTACGCATTTACTTCAATTATTTGCCTGTGAACAGATGGTCTATTCCACGCACTATTGACTCCCACCATCCGATGAACCGCAACCCATTGATTGGGAGAAACTCGAGGTAGATTTGGCCCGAGGCATTCGAATATCAGAGCACACCCTTGCTCAAGAGCTCCTACAGAATTACATCCGACATACCTCACAACAAGGTTCTGTCGTGGACGACAGAAGCGAGAGGGAGGGGGTGTTGGCAGTAGCCAGAGGCATAGAAGACGCAAAAGCATGTGAAGACATAGCATAACAAAGAAGCAGGGAGTCAATCGAATCATTATTTCAAAGACTTATGTTTTATAAATACTTTTCAAAACCTCCAACAATGATTTTCATCACTTTTGTAATATATGTAACATAGAAAAACCTTTTTTATTTATAGCTCTATTTTATGCAAGCCGAGGAGTCCTCAAGCTTGAGGAGCTTAGGTAGAATGAGTGTACCAATTTTGGTTATTTTTAGACACCGTTTACCCTTTCAAATAGCATATAGAACCTATTTTTTAACTATGCTGGTCACTAGATGTGAAACCGATCAAAATTAGTCTAGAATCTATAAAAAGAGCTAGAGAGCTCATTTTTGAGGTTAGCTTGTTTGAGTAGAGAAGAGCTTAGAGCTATTTTGAGCTTCTAAGAGTGTTCTTGAGCAATAGAGTTGATTTCTCACCTTCCATTGCGTCTTGCTTGTCTCTTCGTAGTGTATGTGTATGTGTGTGTGCATCTCTATGCTTCTCACCTTCACTCTCACTTCATCTCACATTCACGATCTTCATATCACTTCTATCTCTTCCGCGGATTGACATTAAGGAGGTGAAGCTTCTTAACGTGGTTCTCACCATTGTGCTAGAGCAACAAGGAGCTAATCTGCGGCTCTCATAGTATACTGGTCAAAACCATTTGTCAGTTTGTTGCATCAGCACACTGCCAATCGCTATGTCTGACACATCCACAAATACATGGAATGGACGTTCCCAATCAGGCGATTGCAGTATCGAAGCCTGCGTCAATAGGACCTTCAAACGATCAAATGCGCTTTGACACTCATTAGTCCATTCGTACTTACGTGGAGTGCTGGTCATAAGTCGGTTGAGTGGCGTCGCTAGATGAGCCAGCCACCGTAAGTGCTTGCCATGCCACCTGATTTGGCCAAGAAACCGCATAACTTCTTTGGGTGTCTTTGGGACCGGTGCCTCCAACACTGCTGCTACCTTATTGCTGGAACAAACCAATCACAAATTGATGATTACAAAGAGCTTGAAGCATGTCAATGATCAGATTGAAGTTCAAGAAGCCACTTGAGAAAGTGAAGAGATCTGAGAAGTGAAGCTTGTATACATATGTACATTATAGTTGGAAATTCTTGTAACATGAGTATAGATAATCCTTAGGATGATGAGGAGTAATGTAATAGATGCTCGATAAGTCTAAAACTATAAGCCAATGATGTAAAGAAACATGTGTGAGAGTCATTATAAGCCAAGTGTCATAGAGATAGATGTGAAGAGAGTCATCTTCAGAAAATAGCAATGAGTATTTCGTAGGTTTCTCTCAGTCTGATCATGTGGATCAGAAATCCTTTTGTACACATCTAATCTAGAAGCTAATGAAGCTATGTTCAAAGTTTCATGGTCTAATTCTTCTTCTGCTTTGAGTATGATCAATAGGAACATGTGTATGTAAAGTCTGCAGATGATCTCTAAGAGTATCGCACTTTTTCGTGTCAATGTTTTGCTTAGATCTCAATGTACAGTGTAAAGTTTTTGATGAGTGAGCATTCAAAATCTAAGTTACAAGGTAAGGAAGCTATGGCTAAAAGCATTTAGCAAAACGGGATCTGTGCAGTGAGAAATCAACTTAAGAAGTTGACTATGTCAAAGTCGCCATTTTTGGAAGACAGTTTTTGACACAGATTTGATCTAAAAGATCAAATTAGAAATCTAGTGGTTCTTTTGAAGAACTAATGATCAATATAGTTGCGTAAAGATTCTTGAAGATGAAGAAAACTTCTTACAGAGAAGTATTTCTTGATATATGTGAAAATAGTTTGAAGTTTGTGTAAAGTTTGATTTATTCTTGATATAGAAGAGTTCTTAAGTCAAGATAAATTGAACATTTGGAGATTAAAAGGTCTCCAACAGTGGTATCAGAGCAGAAGGTGCAATACAAGTGAAGTTAAGAGTATTGGAAGTTCCGACTGTTGCAGACATTGAAGTCTTTTCAAATTAAAGGAGCATAGGATCAAAGTTTAAAGAAAACGTGAAGGAGAATCATGTACGAGTGCAAAAGATCAAGAAGGATTAAAGCTTCATATCAAAGGTACATTCTATTATCATAAATCATAGCAATTGAAGACACAGAAGATCAAAGATGGGAGAAAGCTTGCAGATTGATAAGCTAGATAGGGAGAACTATCCAGCTTGGTCCATGAGGATGGAGGCACACCTCATGAGCAAATATTTGATGGAATTTATTACAAGAGAAGAAGAAAAGCCTGAGTTTGCAGATCCTAGTATTCCAACTAGGGAAGAGCTTGCATATTTGAAGACCTGGATGAGATAGGATGCTCAAGCTAGGAGCATCATTTACATGGCTGTAAATGATTATCTTCTATCTCACATCACAACATTAGAAAGTGCAAAAGATGTGTGGAATGCCTTGGAAGAGCATTTCCAAAACACAACCAAGTCTAGGAAGTCCTCATTATGGGCAGAGTTTACAACTTTCAAGAAGAAGAGCTCACAATCAATTTCTGATTATGTGGCAAGGATGAAGGATATTGCAGATAGCTTGGGAGCTGTAGATGAAGACATTGAAGAGGATAAGTTGGTAAGGCAAATACTTACAGGTCTGAGAGGAGATGAGAAGTGGAAGCCTTTCATATTGTCCATAGAATTGTCACTAGATCACTTTACTCCTCATCTTAATCAATTGCTAGGACACATGCTATCTTTTGAGCAGGACATTAAGGGAGATAGTGATAGGAGTGCAAGTCAAGCTATGTGCTCCAAGGATAAGAAAAAGAATGGCAAAGGGAAGCAGTCAACTGATGATGAAGGATCTTCAAGTCAAGCTAACTTTACAAAAGGAAAGATGAACTTCAGAGGTAAAGGAAGAGGAGGTAAGAACAAAGATAATTCTAAAGCTTGTTGGATTTGTGGCAGAACCAATCATTTGGCAAATGATTGTTGGTATAACAATCAAAATGGAGGAAATAATAAACAGAGTTTTAATCAAAGAGGTAGAGGAGGCAGAAACCAAAGAGGCAACTTCAGAGGAAGAGGTGGTAGGACATCATATGCTAGAGGAGGTGGAAGAAGTTTTCAACCTCAGTCCTACAACAATAATTATTATAATTATGCATCAGATCAAAAGGATGACATGACTCTCATCTTGAATGCAACTCATGAAGCAGTAGGAGAAGATCAAAGAGTGTTTTATATTGACTCAGGATGTAGTAATCATCTGAGTGGCAATATATCATTGATGACTGACATGGAAGCAAAGGTGAATGGACATACAGTTCAAACAGGTGACAATACTAAGCATAAGGTGGAAAATACTGGATCAGTGAAGACAAAGAATGGAAGTACACTCTTGAGCAAGGTACTTTATGTTCCTACTATTCCTAAAAATGTGATACGTGTAGGGAAAATTGTGGAGAAGGGATATGAAGTCAGATTCACAAATGATGGTGTCTATGTGCAAGATCCAAATCCGGGATATAGAAACATCATTGCAGGTAAAAAGGAAGGAAGGTTGTTTACTCTCAAAGTCCAAGGTAATGTGGGACATGCCTTATTTACTTATGGAAGTCACAAGATGTTTGAGTTAGACCTATGGCATAAAAGGTGTTGGTGTAAATTGCAAGCCTACACATTTGGCTCAAAGGATGCATTAAAGTCTACACATATATGAAGAAGCATAGGAACATATGCTAGTGGTTAATTACCACTTTACATCATTGTAAAAGTCAAATTGACTTGGAATCTTCTGTAATCACCTACCAAAGTGAGTCATGGAAAAAGTAGTTCATTTGATTGAAGGAATATCTCCAAACATTTAGGAGCTTGATCATAGGGAGCCAAAATTTGAATTTGAATTCAAATCTTCACTCACTTCATATAAAAGTGAACATGAAAAGTCACGGGTAAGAGAGATAATTCCCGAGCCTCATTCTACTGAGTTTGAGTGTGTGTGAGGACTATACTATAGCCTACACCTCTCTACACCATTAGGCAATGTTTTTCATGCCAATAGATACATTTACATCATTCATCTCTGAGTTCTCTGTTAGTCTACTCAAAAGTCTGTCAACTTGTCAAGGGCATATCTTGGTCAATTCTTCACCAAATCAAGTGCTTCAAAGCTTGTTGGATTCAGCTCAAAGTCATCTACAGGCTGCCCAAGTTTGAAGTGATTCTATTCAGCCATTTTAGAGAAATCTGCATCGCGGTGAACTCTAGTCATTTTTTGCTACAGTCCTAAAAAGTCGGGGGTATAACTAAACTTGCTAAATTGATCTCTCTTAGCATAGTTTATCTTTTTACATCATTCCACTTGCAAATGGTAGCTTACTAAGTTAATTAAATACCCCTAGAAGGAATTTTATCAATTTCTACTGTGCTGGTCACAATGAGTAAAACATTCAGCAGGTGTCAAGACAAAAATAGAAGGTTTTCTTGAGTTTGTGAACTTCAAAGTTATCTGTTTTGGTTCTATTATTACACACATCACTTCCAAAGTACATAGGCCATTTTTTGGTGTTATTGGAAAGCTAAGAAGTTATACTTATCAACTCTGAAGCAAAAGAGGGCTGGTACAAAGCAGGTTTGGCAGTACCTACTCAGTCTCTTGGAGCATCCATCCATCTATCCCAACATTGGTATCAGAGCAATAGAGGTAAAATGGGAGATGGTTTTCCTTCATTTATTGATAAATTGGACAGGAACAACTATCAAGATTGGTCTCTAAGGATGAAGACCTACTTACAAGGAAGGAGTCTCTATGGATACATCTTAGGAGATGAGGAATTGCCCTCATTCAAAGCAAGAGGATTACCAACCAAGGAAGAACAAGAAAAGCTCAACACATGGTGTGCTAAGGATGCATTGGCAAGGTATTATTTACTCAACTCTATCTCTGACTTTCTTTTGCCACATATCAGAAATTGTAAGACATCCCAAGAAAGTTGGGAAACCTTGTCATTATACTTTTCCTCCAAAACAAGGGCTAGGAAAAATCAGTTGTGGATTGAATTCACAACACTAAGGAGGCAACCTAAGCAAGCTGTTTCAGAATTTGTGACCAAGATCAAAGATGTTGCAGATCAGTTAGCAAGCATAAGAGAAGAGATTGAAGAAGAACAAATTGTAAGGCAATTCATCAATGGAATCAAGGCTGATGACAAATGGGAAAGCTTCACCACTGCAATGGATCTCTACATGGACATGCACACTCCAAATCTTACAACTCTCATGGGACAACTATTTACACATGAAGCAAAGCTCACCAAAAATGGAGATACATCCAAAGTTAATAACTCTTTTGCCCTATACACTGATAAGAAGTCTAAGGATAAAGGCAAAAGCAAGAAGATGGAAGATGAAGGCTCTACCTCCCAAGCCAACTATGTAGGGAGAGGTAGATCTTCAAGAGGAAGGGGCAGAGGAGGTAAGCAAGGTAGGGGGAGACCCTATAACTCATCACCATGCAACATTTGTGGTTTATCAAATCATACTACAGATGAGTGTTTCAGGAATTACAAAAATCATAGAGGAAGAGGCAACCAAAGAGGTGGATACTCACAGTCAAGAGGAAGGTTCAACCATCACCAAGGCCACAACAACAATTACAATAGCAACTACCAAGGAGGATTCAAAACCAGAAAGGACTACAACAACTACATAGAGCAAGATGACTCTCTTCTGATCATGAACATGACTTCAAAGTTAGGTACAAATGATGACCACCTATTCTACATTGACTCAGGGTGCTCAAATCATGTGGCTGGAAATGTGGCACTACTCTCTGATCTTGAGGAACCAAAAGGTAAACATCAAGTCCAAATAGGTGATGATACAAAGCATTCAGTAGTTAAAGTTGGAAATGTTTAGACTTGTGATGGTAATCAAAATTTGTTGAGCAGGGTACTCTATGTACCGACCATTACCAAAAATTTGATGAGTGTTGGTCAGATTGTGGAGAAAGGTTTGCAAGTCAGATTCAATCAATATGGAGCATATGTGGAGGACCCAAGACATGGGTTCAAGAGGATTGCTAAAGGAGAAAAATCAGGTAGACTTTTCACTTTTGAGTTGGAAGATACAAAGAATATTGCACTTTACAATTATAAGGATCAAACACTTTCAGAGCTTGAGATTTGGCACAAAAGGTTAGGGCACATAGGATAAAGAACCTTGAAACAAATGTGCAGGGACCAATGTGTGCTTGGGATACCTAATGTATCCAAGCAACATATGATTTACAAGTGTGGTGCTTGTCAATTTGGTAAGTCTCACAGGTTACCCTTCTCCAAGAAAGGATATATGCATGAAAACTACCTAGAGCTTGTACACACAGATGTTTGGGGACCTAGCAAAGACCCCTCAGTCTCAGGTTCAAGGTACTATGTGTCTTTCATTGATTATTATAGTAGATGGACTGTATTATACTTCATGAAGCACAAGGATGAGGTATTTAGTTGTTTTAAGAAATATCTTGCATTAGTTGAAAATAGACAGGAAGGAATTTGAAGAGGCTAAGGTCAGATGAAGGAGGTGAGTACTTCTCCAATGAATTTGAAGACTTCTTGCAGGACAGAGGCATCAAAAGAGAGATAACCACAAGGTATTCTCCTAAACAGAATGGGGTAGCTGAGAGAAGAAATAGGTTAATTGTTGATACAACTAGATCTATGCTTAATGAGAAGAAGTTACCTAACTATCTATGGGCAGAGAGTGTTTCTACTGCCACTTACCTCATAAACAGGTTACCATCTAAGTCACTTGATGGTATGACACCCTATGAAGCATGGCATGGTAAGAGACCATCATTAGATCACTGCAAAATATTTGGATGTGTAGCATATGTGCACATTCCTTCTCATATAAGAGGTAAGCTAGATCCAAAGGCTGAAAAATGCATTTTCATTGAGTATGATTTAAATAAAAAAGGTTACAGGTTTTATAATCCTACCAATAAGGGATTTATGGTAAGCAGAGATGTGATCTTTGATGAAAATGATTCTTGGTATGAGAATGAATGCAGGAAGGTCAAATTACCCTATGACTTGGAAGAGGAATTTCCAAAACTTGCAAAGGAGGAACCTACTCAGAATGAAGCCTCAAGTTCAAATGATGAAGAAACTATCAACCTTGAAGAATTCAAGGCATGGAAGTCCAAGGGCAAAATGAAGATGAAGAAGCTTGAAGACATACCTAAATCTTCAACTCAATCAATCAGAAGATCTCAAAGAGAAAGCAAGAAACCTATCAGATATGGGTATGATACATCTCTTGTTACTAAACATTCAATTTATCTTGCCAAAGATTTGTCAAATGAAGAACCACGTTTATATGAAGAAGCAATAACCAAATCAGAATGGAAAGAAGCTATGGATGAGGAGACTGAAGCACTCAAGGAGAGTGACACATGGGAGTTAGTACCCAAGAAGGATTCTATGAAGGTAATAGGATCCTAATGGATCTATAAGTTTTTTTTTTTTCTTAATATAAAGGAAGTTCGGCAATAGCCTACTCTCCCGGACTTGAATTAAATTAAGAAACAAAGGTACAATAGAAGGGGACTAGTGCCCACGGGACCCCCCAAATCCCACAAAGCAGGGGAAGCTTGAGTGAAACCTAGGTTGCATTACAGAGAAGGTTAATCAACCTCTCATCGCCCTCATGCGGGGCCCACTTGGGTTTGAGCTTGTTGTTGATCAAAAGGAGGACTTGATGGTGCCTGAAGGGGGGGGATTTCTTACTGTTAACAATCCTTTTGCCCAGGAGGAATAGTGATTTCTCGGTCGACCACTCCCTGGGGGGATCGCCGAAGTTGAGAGCACACCTCTCCCGCCAAATTTTCCACAAGACTTCCCCTCTGATGGCGTTCCAGAGTGTCGCAGAGCAGCCGATCGCTTCTCCCAAAAGGACTTGTTTCCAACTAAGCTGTTTTTGAAGTCTGATTTTCATTCCAACCGTCTGCCAGATTTTGTAGGAGTTGGGGCAGGTAAGGAAGATGTGTGGGACGTCTTCGATAGCCCGGTGGCAGCGTTTGCACCAAGGAGGAATCCCACAAAGTTTACTAGCCTTATGGTTGGTCCAAATTCCTCGATGAAGAATTTGCCATAAGAGGACAGACTTCTTAGTCTCTATAAGGGGGTGCCAGATACTCATGAATTTCATGTCCCACCGAAGCCGCGTCCAAGACAGGGACCACTTCTTGTTGAGGCTGATCTGGTGGACAGCCGTTTCTTTGATGCTCGAGATTTTGAGAAGGCTATTTCCATTGTGCCATTTGAGACCGAGCGAGTTCGGTGTGTCGTGTCCCATGAGAAGGCGAGTCTTGTGACGATCCCATGCGAGGCATCGGCTTTGCAAAGTGTTCCATTCTTCGTAGGAGATATTTATGCAAGGGTCAATATCCTCGAAGTTGATCCAGCTGTGGGTGTCATGTTTCCAGAGGTGTTTCCATTTTTTGAATCCTTTGTTCCATAACCTCTTGGCATTTTGGATGTTCCACGACTCCACACTCCGGATTCCGTGTATCGGAAACCAGATAGAGTCCTTTTGTCTGATTCCGGCCGCCCACTTCCAGTCCTCATTAATTCTTGTGAATCTTTTGACTTTATTCCAGCCCTTCCAAAGGGAGCACACGAGATTGGAGCCTTTCGGGAAGACGGGGATCGGGGAGAATAGCAGGGTCAAGATGTCAAGATTCTTCCAGTTTGGGAACCCCATGAGAGCCAACTCATTCTTGTTTCTAAAGATTAGCTTGGCCCACGAGGCCTCCCTATTGCACCAAGCCTTAATCATCCATTTGGCGGCCAGTTTGTTAGCCATACACCCAATGTCCAGGCATCCGAGCCCCCCGCTGTCTCTAGGGCTAGTGCAGATGGTCCATTTGATTTTAGGCACCCCCCTTCTGTTATGGTCGCCCGTCCAAAGAAAGTTTCTACAAATACTATTCAGTTTGGACAGGCCTTGCTCATTCGGTCTCCAACAAGAAAGGAAATAGATGGTAGAAGAGAGGAGGAACGTGTTGATAACCATCGCGCGCCCAGCGAGATTGATTTGCATACCTTTCCAGTAGTTAAGCTTGTTTTCGAATTTGGCCAACACCCAGTTCCATCTCTGCTCCATAGAGACGCCAAACCCCAAGGGGATTCCAAGAAGTCAAAAGATTTGGCCCTGCGGAATGATTTGACAGCCCTGATCAATAAGAAGGCCAGGTTGATGTCCCACAATAGCCTTAAAGGCGGTCTTAGAGTGGTTGATTTTGGATCCAGAGGCTTCACAAAAGGTAGCAAGACACCTCCAGAAAGTCTCCAGGCTGGTATTATCATTGTGAATGAACGCGTTCATATCATCGGCAAATAGTCTCATGATGATTTGACTGTGGTCGTGAGGCAACCGGAGGCCTTTGATATTGCCGGTCTCCACATGATGAGCCACAAGTCTGCTCAGCCCCTCAGTGGCGATGGCAAAAAGAAGGGGGGCCAACGGGCACCCTTGTCTAATAGATCTTCTAAGAAGGATCGCCTTCGAAAGTTTGCCGTTAACGTTAATTTGGGTCGTTGCGTTTCCGAGAAGGGTCGCGATCATCTTGGTGAATTTCTGACTACATCCGAGATCTTGGAGCGACTGAAGAATATAGTCCCATTCTAGCCTGTCGTAGGCTTTGTCAAAGTCGATCTTGAGGAAAACCACATCTTGATTAGACTCATTTGCAAATTGAATACCTTCCCAAATATCCATAATGGTTTCCAGGATAGACCTGCCTTTGATGAAACCTTTTTGGTCCTCACAAAGCCAAGATCTCAGATGGCACGAGATTCTGTTGGCAATGACTTTGGCGATGATCTTGTATCCTGTTTGGAGCATCGTAATAGGCCGCCAGTTCTCGATTCTGTTCTTTTCCCCCTTCTTGTGTATCAACTTGATAATTCCATTATTTAGACAGGAAGGAAGAGCACCAAACTTTAGCGCTTCTTGCCAAACCATCCGAAGAGGGGTGGCAACCACCAACTTGAAGGTTTTAAAGAACTCGTTAGTGAGTCCGTCGGGTCCCGAGCTTTTACCGAGAGGGAGGGCATCAATGACCTCAATGATTTCTGATTCAGAGATAGGGGCATGGAGCAGGGAGTGGAGGTTGGGTGGTATCCTCCGGGGGGAAACCCTAGAGATGGAAGCCATGCAGTCCCTTCTATGGTGTGAGAGGGGGTTCGAGGTTCCCAGGAGTCTCGTGAAGTGCCCTTCGATGATGCCAAAATTATCTTCTTCCGAATTGCATACATTGCCATGTGGGTCAAGCAGTAGGGGGATCGAATCTCTGTTGTGTTTCCTTTTAAGGATGCGGCACATCTCTTTGGTGGGTTTGTCTGCTTTGCCAGCCCACCACTCCTTGAAGAAAATTTGCAAGTTCTTCCTTTGTATTTCTTCCTCGTATCTCAACACCGCTCTGATTTTTCGGAGACCTTTCTGGGCTTGGTGTTTTCCTTTGTTCACTTCCTCCTCGAGCCGCCAGAGTCTATGGTAAAGAGCTTCCCTACGAGCCCGCCGCACAGTCTCGAGCATCTTTTTAGTTCTGATCATGATCTTACGAGACTTGTCGACCGCACTTCTCCAGCACTTGGCTGGGGCCAAGCCAGAAGCGAACGCCATCTTCCACACATCGGCAATTTCTTGATGGACGGAGGGGAGAGAGAAGGCGGTTGCATTGGCATGGAACCACGGAGCCTTGCGGATCTTGTTGGAAGGTTGAAAAGTGATAACGATCGGGTAGTGATCAGAGATAGTGAGGTCAGTGCGTTGCGTGATGGTAGGGTGGCCCCACTGATGAGTAAAGCTCTGAGAGATGTAGCATCTGTCGAGTCTAGCTTTCCTCAGGTCCTTGCCCACTTGGAGATTCGACCAAGAGAAGCCGTTCGAGTCTTTGAATTCAACCAGATCCAAGTGAAGTTTGGTCATGTCCCACGTTTCTTTCTCCCGACTGTCGATGACCCTGCCCTTGCCCAACCATCTGTCCGTAGGGTCCTCCACCATGTTGAAGTCTCCACAAATAAGCACGTTGTGGGGAAGCGAGTCTAAGGAGGCCCAAGTGTTCAGTCTCTCCAAATCCCCGTTAGGGGCGTACAGAGAAACCATCGTAACACAAAGAGGAGCACCAAAAGAAAGAGCAATCCAACGGTGACTTACATCTTCAATGGAGTTCTCAAGCTTTTCAAACCAGAGTTGTTTGACACCGATTACCGTTCCTCCAGACCCCCGCTGGTGCTTCGTTGGGATCCACACATGGGCCGAGGAAACCTGTCTGAGTCGTTTCTGGAGGTCTTCTCCGTCAATTTTAATCTCTTGAATACATATAAAGTCTGGGTTTAGGCTGATGTCGCGAATCCATTGACCAATGATGGTCGCTCTTGAGGGGTCGGTTAGCCCTCTAGCATTTAGTGAGATGACAATCATTATTGTATTGATCCCTCTTTGCGGGAGGGAGCTTTGTCCTTTCTTCTCTTGGTTTCATCTTTCTTTTTCGCTCGGACCGGATCCCGAGTTAACAGTAGGTTCTTGCGGGGGCTTTTCCACGGTAACACCATAGGTTGTTTCCCTTTGCGGATGCCTCCAGCTGGGAAGAACGGGACACCGTTTTCTGCTCCGTTTCCGGAATAGTCGATCCAATGATGGAGCTTTCACTATCCATGTTATCTTCGTTGCTGGTAGTAAAGCCGTCTTCTTTGCTTGTAGTGTAGCCCTCCTGCAAAGTTTCTTTACTGTCAGGGATCTCCAGGCCTTTGTCGTCGGTGTCCACCTCAAGTTGATTCCCGTCTGGGTAGTCAAACTCATTGATTTCCTTTTCCAGATTGCAATACAAGTTGCTGGAGGGGGAAACAGACTTGTTGTTTCGCTCAGCGGTTGCCCTGGGGCTTCTTTTCCTTCTTCTTCTGACTTCGATGAACCCGTCTACGTCAGCTTCTGGATTACTGGGACCCTTGAACTCCTCTACTTTCTTCGAGTGATTCACAACTCCATTGCTGTCTTGAGCAATTTTGGGGGCTTCTTGATTTGGCTTGCTTTTTCGTCTCAAAGGGCAATCTTTGATCCTGTGGCCTTGAAGGCCGCAGCGAAAGCACACGTTGGGCAGGTTTTTGTAGCTGATGTCTTGCTCCCATACCTCCCCTTCGCCCAAGTCCAGTTTGATCTTCGATGGGAGTGGCAAACTGAGGTCTGCCTCGACACAGATTTGAGGGTGCCACCGGGCGTTGAAAGAGTGTCTTGCTCCTTCATAAATGAGACCACCAATGTCCTCGCGTGAGGCCAACGGCTTGCCGATAGGAGAAACAATGTCCCATACGAAGTTGTACAGGAAGTATGGCAGGTTAGGGAGCTCAACCCAGAGGGGGTACCGAAGCGGTTTCAATTTGTCGGGAGTAAAATCAGGGGACCATCTGAATAGGCACAGGGTCGCCCGGCCGAGTTGCCAAGTTCCGACACTAAGGGCTCGAAACGCCATATCTTCGTTTTCAAAGACTAGCAGCAAGTGGCTTGCCGGTAAGAACTGACACTTACAAACAACTAGCCCGCGGGGGAACCACTCGTTGCGGAGCCACTGACGCACAGATTCGAGCGGGGGCTTGGGGCCGAAAATTTGGCCGACGAGGCAAACTTTCTTGAGCTCCTCCTGAGTAGACAAAATTGCGGATCTATTGAGGGAGACCAAGGGGGGTTCAGCACTCTCGTGGGTCCCTTGGGCAGCACAAGAACCCCCCTCCAACAAGGAGGCCAGGTTAGCGGTCTCCCCGGGAGGAGGGGCCAGATTGCTTCTCACAAGCGAGGGGGTTGCCAAGTCCATGACAAAAAGGGGGGACGCTCCGAGAAAGAAGAACTTTTACTAAAACTCTGGGAAGAGAAGCATCAGGAAGAGCCCAAAAAGCCCTCTTCTTTTCTTTCGGATCTTGTCTCTTTTTCTTTCTCCTTTTTTTCTTTTTTTGTTTTCCTCTTTCCACTTTTTGAAGCTTCACTTTTCGATCTTTAATTTCCCTTCCCCTCGATACTTATCTCCCGAGCCCCCGGGTTACTGCAGCCAGAATAGGACGGGAACCGAGGCAGAGGGAGGTGGGGTATCGCGACCGGCAGGGCGAAGGGGTATCGCGACCAGCAGGGGGGGGTTATCGGGACAGGCAGGGGGGGGTAGGTATCGCGACCGGAGGGGCGGGGGGTATCGCGACCGCGGGCGGCGGGGTATCGCGACCAGCAGGGGGTGTGGGGTATCGCAGGGGGGGTAGGTATCGCGATCGGCGGGGCGGGGTATCGCATTAAGGAGGGAGCATTAAAGAGGAAGGGGGTATCGGGACAGGTAGGGGGGGGGGGCAGGTATCGCGACCGGCGGGGCGGAGGGTATCGACCTCGGGCGGCGGGGTATCGCGACCAGCAGGGGGTGTGGGGTATCGCAGGGGTATCGAGCGCCGCCAGGAGAGCAGAACCACCGATGATAGCGCCCGGAGGTATCGCGATACTGACCCGTAACTCGTGCACAACCCGTACTGACGCCCAGAGCGATACTGACCCGTAACTTGTGCACAACCCGTACTAAAGGAAGCCTGGTATCGCGGGGGCACTACAAGCGGTAACGTGAGGGCATCCCACCTCAACCAGATATCGTGAGTCGGCACACGATACACCCGCGAGACTCGTATTGCGATACAAGTCTCGACCCGAGGAGGTACTGACGACACCTCCAGTGGAGGTATCGCGATACCAGCCTCCCGGGGAGACGATCGCAACCAAAAAGAGTCAGCAGAAATATCTCCGCTCCCTGCGGATGTTTTACAGTTGAAGCGAGCCCTTCGTTACCATTCTTTGAAGCGAGCCAACTGATGGAACAATTAATAGGTACAAAGCCAGATTAGTAGCCAAGGGTTTTGCACAAACCCAAGGCATTGACTATGAAGAGACATTTTCTCTTGTGGCCAAGATGCCAACAATCAGAGTGTTGGTAAGTGTGGGTGCATCAAAAAATTGGAATATGTACCAATTGGATGTCAAGAATGCTTTCTTGAATGGATGGATTTCATAAGAAGTTTATATGTCACAACCTCCTGGCTATGAGGACCCTAAGAAGGTAACTTATGTTTGCAAATTAAAAAAGGCTTTATATGGATTGAAGCAGGCACCTAGGGCATGGAATTAGAGGTTAACTACATACCTCCAAGACCAAGGTTTTGTCATGACCAAGGCTGACACTTCTCTGTTCATTAAGAGAAGTAATTCAGAGGTAATATATCTTTGTGTTTATGTTGATGACATCATCATTACAGGTAATGATGTCAATGGAATCAGGTATATCAAAAGCCAGATGATGAAGGAGTTTGAGATCAGTGATCTTGGATTATTGAAGTATTTTCTAGGGCTTGAATTAGTTTACACTAATTCAGGGATATACATTACTCAAAAAAAGTATGTACAAGATATGTTGAAGAAGTTTCACTTGCAGGATGCTAAAGTAGCAAGCACTCCAATGGAGGTAAACCTAAAGCTAAGTGCCCATGAAGGTGATGAATTCAAAGACATTATAGGTTATCAAACTATGGTGGGTAGCTTGAACTATGCTACTCTTACAAAAATTGATATTGCTTATGAGGTTAGTGTACTAACTCAATTTATGCACAAGCCAAGGATACCTCACTTAGAGGCTGCCAAGAGAATCTTGAAGTATTTCAAGGGTACACAGAACCATGGTTTGTATTTCCCCTACACTTCAGATATTGATATCAAAATTTATTCAGATGCAGATTGGGCCGGATGCAAGGATGATAGAAGGAGCACTTCTGGATATATTTCTTTTGCAGGTGACAAACCAATTTCATGGTCTTCAAAGAAGCAACCTACTGTTGCTTTGTCTTCCACAGAGGTGGAGTATAGAGGACTGGCTAATGCCACACAAGAAGCAATTTGGATTAAGCTTTTGTATACAGAATTGGGCTTATATACTAGGTCACCAATTATTTTTGGAGATAATACAAGTTCTCTTCACCTAGCAGCTAATCCTATCTATCATGCTAGGACCAAACACATAGAGGTTCATTATAAGTATGTGAGAGAGAACTTGATAAGCAAGGACATTCAACTAACCTATGTATCAACCAACATGCAATGTGCAGATTTGTTGACTAAAGCTTTGGATGGAACAAAACTTTGCAGGTTCAAATCCATGATTGGATTGCAGGATATACTTGAACATTGAAGATAAAGACTTAAGCCAAAATGTTTGGCTTGAGGGGGAGCTGTTGGTGTAAATTGCAAGCCTACACATTAAAGTCTACACATATATGAAGAAGCATAAGAACATATGCTAGTGGTTAATTACCACTTTACCTCATTGTAAAAGTCAAATTGACTTGGAATCTTTTGTACTCACCTACCAAAGTGAGTCGTGCAAAAAGTAGTTCATTTTATTGAAGGAATATCTCCAAACATTTAGGAGCTTGATCATAGGGAGCCAAAATTTGAATTTGAATTCAAATCTTCACTCACTTCATATAAAAGTGAACATGAAAAGTCCCAGGTAAGAGAGATAATTCTCGAGCCTCATTCTACTAAGTTTGAGTGTTTGTGAGGACTATACTATAGCCTACACCTCTCTACACCATTAGGCAATGTTTTTCATGCCAATGGGATTGTATACAAGTGTTCATTAATAGATACATTTACATCATTCATCTCTGCGTTCTCTGTTAGTCTACTCAAACGTCTGTCAACTTGTCAAGGGCATATCTCAGTCAATTCTTCACCAAATCAAGTGATTCAATACTTTTTGGATTCAGCTTGAAGTCATCTACAATTATTCAAAGTTTGAAGTGATTCTATTCAGCCATTTCAGAGAAATCTGCGTCGAGGTGAACTATGGTTATTTTTCGCTACAGTCCTAAAAAGTCGGGGGTATAGCTAAACTTGCTAAATTGATTTCTCTTAGCATAGTTTATCTTTTTACATCATTCCACTGGAAAATGGTAGCTTACTAAGCTAAGTAAATACCCCTAGAAGGAATTTTACCAATTTCTACTATGCTGGTCACACTGAGCAAAACATTCAGCAGGTGTCAAGACAAAAATAGAAGGTTTTCTTGAGTTTGTGAACTTCAAAGTTATCTGTTTTGGTTTTATCATTACACACATCACTTCCAAAGTACATATGCCATTTTTTGGTGTTATTGGAAAGCTAAGAAGGTCTACTTATCAACTCTGAAGCAAAAGAGGGCTGGTACAAAGTAGGTTTGGCAGTACCTACTCAGTCTCTTGGAGCATCCATCCATCTATCCCAACAAAAGGCTAGGTCATTTCAATGAGAGAGCCATAAAGGAAATGTCAAGGAATGATGTGGTGCTTGGTTTGCCAAATACTGAAGGGCAACACATGGTGTACAAGTGTGAAGCTTGTCAATTAGGTAAAGCACACAAAAATTCATATAATAAATCAGGATATAAGTATTCAAATATGCTTGAATTGGTTCGTTGTTTACTCTCAAAGTCCAAGGTAATGTGGGACATGCCTTATTTACTTATGGAAGTCAAAAGATGTCTAAGTTAGACCCATGGCATAAAAGGCTAGGTCATTTCAATGAGAGAGCCATAAAGGAAATGTCAAGGAATGATGTGGTGCTTGGTTTGCCAAATATTGAAGGGCAACACATGGTGTACAAGTGTGAAGCTTGTTAGTTAGGTAAAGCACACAAAAATTCATATAATAAATTAGGATATAAGTATTCAAATATGCTTGAATTGGTTCATACAGATGTGTGGGGTCCTTGAAGGGACTATAGCATAAATGGATCCAGATATTATGTGTTGTTTGTTGATGATGCAACCAGATGGATTACTTTATATGTAATCAAGGACAAATTAGAAGTGTTCAAGACATTCAAGCATTATCATGCTTATGCAGAAAGAATTACAGGACAAAAGCTCAAGAGGTTGTGATGAGATGGAGGGGGAGAGTATTTCTCTAAAGAGTTTGATGATTATTTGTGGAATGCAGGTATAAAAAGAGAAGTAACTTGCAGGTAATCTCCTCAACAAAATGGAGTTGCAGAAAGAAGAAATAGAACTCTTGTAGAGTTTGCAAGAGCAATGATGAGGGAAAAGAATTGTCCAAACTACTTATGGGCAAAAACTATCAACCCAAAAATGGACTTAGGTGACCTAAAGCAAGGAAACATGGGTGTAGAACCTAGAACCCCCCGAGGCAAATCTGTTCTCACTAGGATTATCACACCAGAGTGGATTCCCCAAGACAATAAGAGCATAGATCTACTCCTGAACTGAGAGATTGATGAAGCCTTTTGGAGATATAAATCTAATCAACCGAAGGAGGTAGGAACAATCATGATATATGAGTTCAAAGATCCTGATAGTCCAGGTAGAGTGACCTACTTAGATCACTCTTTAGAGAGGATCTTTGTGGTTACAGAAAATGATAGGCATGCTTACACTTGGAAAGGTGAATTTATTTTCCCCCAACCAAGATCAAATGTGTCCTTTGGTCACCAAGGAGCTGGAATCTCCCACGCTCAGGGAACTCAAAGAGAGAGACATAGAGATAGACCGGAGGTAAGCTTTGCCAACCTAGTGGGAAGAGACAGAACGAGGACAAAAACAAATAGAGTGGAACTTGAGGGACTTAGAGCCCCAATGAACCAAAGGAATGTTGATGATTTCCCTCTACCAAGGCCTCGGGAACACGCTAGGATTTTGAGACCGACCTAGTTAGTTAAGTCCATGAAGAATTACTTCGATGGCACAGGAGACCCATATGATCATGTGGCCGAGTTTAGGCAAGTCTTGAGGACCTATTCACGCAATATAATGCCTTTTGTCTAACACTTAGGAACATAGCCCTTACGTGGTTTCAACCATTGAATGAGAGACAATTCAAGAGCATAGACCAACTCTTAGAGGCTTTCATCACCGAATTCTCTAAAAGTTGCATAAGGCATAATACTTCCTCATTGATATACAGCTTCAAGCAGACCCCTCAAGAGACTGTGAGACTTGCAGGAAGAAGATGTAAACAGTACCTTGAGAGATGCCCTGTTCCTGAGTTACCCACACCTGCCAAACAAGTGGCTTTATTCTTGGATGGATTGCTAAGTACAAAGTTGCGATCCTATGTGTACTTAAAGGACCCTAGGACTACAGAAGAGTGTGTACGCATGTGCATTGACATTGAGGATAACCTAGGGGAGGAGCTAGAGCTTTCAAAAATCTACAAAGATTTTGATAGTGCTTCTAGCCTCTCTTCCTCACAATCCACATCAATTGAGGAACTTGCGGAGAAAGTAGCTCAAAAACTAGGTGTATCTAGTAAACAAATTCCTAGATTTGCCCCAGTAAAGAGGTGCTATACTTGCGGTGGTGACCATATGGCGAACGCATGTCCCATCATGGCTCAACCCCAAGTGAATCCTAGCAGCCAATATTGCACCATAGAACGGTGTCGGCACGAAAGCGACGGTCGGTGGATCAGGGCGACCGCCAAAAAGACGACGCACGCCGGGTGCTTGAAGCAACCTCAGGTAATTGATGGAGACTCAAAAAGTTTGATTAGTAATGCAATTTTAAGACCCTTTAGCACTTCATCATATGTGCTCCTTTTCTTATAAGCCAAACTAAGTACGACTCTAAAAAAAATCTTCTTCGTAGTTAATTCATTTACTCAAAGAAAGCAATTTGAAATATGTTTAGAATTATTGTCGTGATTTTTCATAAGCCAAATGTGTGGCAACTAAAAGCTTGTTCACATCTATATAATGCTTATTCTTTGAACTATTTCTAGTAAGGATGCCTATTTCTTTTTTGTATTATACGGCACATGGGGGTGCCTCTACAAGATCAAGGTAACTAATGGAAACTCAACATATGGAAATTTAATCATATCCTAGTAATTGGGAAAGTGATTTGTCTTGCGTGGTCAAAGATTATCTTTCGTAACGAGACAACACAAAGTGGGTTCAAATTCCTTTGACACGGCCATTATATTAAGCATCAAAGTGAGTGTCAAAATGAATGGTCTATAAAGCTAAATCATCCCATCTCTAGTTTTGAGAAATAAAACTCACTTTTCAAAAGAATGAATTCAAACAGAAGTCACTTCTTTCAACAGTGACTTTACAAGTATGGAAATATCAACCCATATTCCTCATGTACTATCACATCAATTCCATTCCTCCAAAGAATTTAACAACACGTTTTACCATAAGTTTCTTACTTCACAAAGAAAAATCATTCTTTTGCGGAAATACATATCGCAGACAGTAAAAGAAAACTAGAGAATATGTTGAGAATTTTTTCATCCATCAAAGCTTAGTCAAATATCATAAAGTGTAAATCGTTGATGTAATGATATTCAGAACTTCAAAGCACCAATGAATCAGTGTATCATTAGAGCTAGACATTGTCAAAGATGGTGTCCAAAAAATCGCATGATCAGACTCAGAATCAATCACAGAGCATAGCGCTAAAACTATGAGAGATAAATAAAGGTTTTGACCCCCCCATCACACACAAAAAATGCTTTGAAGAAATCTTTGTAGCCTACGAATGAAGAGCAGATTGAGTAATTTGATTGCCTATCTTTTCCGAAAAAAAAAATTTCCTACTAATTGCGAGATTGTTATCATCTCTCTTTTACTCAGAGTTAATCGATCATTGAAGGACAAAGATCAAAGTAGCACATCAGGTAGATTCGAGGTGAAGTCATTAGCATTTGTCAGAACAATAGCATCAAGAACTTATCAGAGCAATAGAATCAGAAAACTTATCAAAACAGAGAAGATAGTGCTGTCAACTGATTTTTTTATTTTTTTACTTTTTTTAATTTCGTTATCGTCCCATATCTACTCCACTTGTTGAGCGACTGATGCAAAGCTTTAGAGATGTCCGCAAAAGAACTCCAAGTGTGATGTCAGATGAAAAGAAAAGCTCAACTCTATTAAGTTCAATACATAAAAAAACATTTGTTTTAATTTCCACTTTCTTCTCTCCCTCAATTGATGCCACAAATGAATAGAAAACCTTCTCAAACAGATACATCAACCAACATCCAGAGATTCAAGTACTGACATCTCAAATTCCAAGGTTTGGAGTGACACAGAAAAGGCACAAGAACTCTAAGTTGATGTAATTAACAAATTCATTTTATGTCTATTTTATAGGATGGGAATTCACGGCCATACCGTTGACAGAAGAGTTCAACACTTCAGAAATCAAACCATGACATAAGCCATAGAATTCAGCTTCAAAATTTAGCGCAGAGATACTCGATCCTCATTAGAAGAATTTCTTAACTCTGTTTCAGAGATTATGAATCTGTAGCTAATTTCCAAACAAAAATAAAACAATCATAACAATTTTACGTACGCATCCCATGAGTGTGATTGCTGTCACAGTTGAGCGTTGAAACTTGTTCGTCCGAGCTTCATCAGAACGCTCCTCTGTCATAAATTTGACCTTGTCGAAAGTTGGTGGTTGATGCTGAAAGTAAATCTCTGTTCAG